>LPNX010217034.1:34985-182373 GCA_001517045.1 Pseudotsuga menziesii | reverse complement strand
CATCTGAATTGAAGAATTCCTCGAGTTTGGACCTATCTAGGAATGCTAGAGATGCCAAGTCCAAATATTGTGTGTTTTCTTGGTATTTCCTCAAGTAGAGTCAGATGATCTAGAGACTAGGAGTATAATCTCCCTATTTCCCATTATACATACTTTTTTCAGCTTTCATTTAAGATGCTCATGTAGAAATGAAGACCCTTGTGCTGTTACTTGTTGCATGCAGGTAACTCAAACTACTAGTGTCCGGTATAAACCTCAGACAAAGAACACTGTTTCATGTAAATATATCAACATTTTAAAATTCCATAACATGCTTGTGGAACCCACGCCCCGAGATTATGGTCCCATCTGTACAAAGTTCCATCATCATCTGTGAATTCCTGCTCTCCATCTGGAGGGGTGTGAGGCCTTTCATCTGCATCATCTGTTTGTATATTAAGTTCTTCTTCCTTTGCACTCTGTAGATATACCTCTATCTTCTTTGTTGTTCCAGACTTCAAAGACTCTGCTTCAGCCTCTGCTTGCCTCACCTCCTCTTTCCATCTAAGGAAATCATCATCAGCATCTGCAGCCTTTAAGTAAGCATCAGAGGTATGGGAGACGATTGTTTTTCCATTAACCTGGGATTGACTAGTAGATTGATTTGCTGAGTAACTAACATCATTCTCATATGATTTTAACTGGGTTTCATTGGAAATAACCAGTGACTGTAACCTCTGAATGGCAGATAGTGGCATCCAATTATCTCGGCCCTCAGCCGATAACAATGTATTCTCTGTGAAGTAGCCTGATGCATAATATTCTGTATAGAAAATCCAAAAAGTGTTTCAGTAATCGTAACCAATCTACTGTATGACAATACAAATCACAAGTTCATGTTCTAATATCAGATTTCTAACAGATCAGAAATAGGTACAAATTCTCAGCATAGTATGCTCTAGTAATGATTCCATCCATACTGAAGTGTAGATTACCACAAGGACAAATCTACTAAGTACGTTAACCATCAACATGAGGCATAACATACCATGTAAACTTAGGCAAGACTTTAAACTGAATTAGCAACCACCAAAACAAAAATGTAATATTGAAGACCTATATGAACATGCTTAGACACATAACAATATAAACTAATGACAGTTCTTGTGGAAAGAGGCATCTCCAACCATATCTCAGGCTTTTGCAAAGTCATCAAGGTCTCCAGGAAAGGTTTTAAGGCCTACAGAAGGGCTACAAAGAAATAGTACTACTATCTTACAAAGGCAAGCTACATTTATATTAAAATATTCAGTTGACAGTGATCTAAGAGTCATGGGGAATTACCTCGTAAGGGAAAAGACTACAAATATTTTATCCACTGCCTCTCTTGGGAAGTCAAAAGTAAATGGGAATTAAATGACAGCTGAATATTTATGTCTTAGTTTTTGTTACAAAGTTCTGGTCTTGATGTGCATGGGTACGTATGATCATTATTGGTATTGTACATTTAGGCTGGTGATTTACCATGCTGGCCTTTCATATGTTCTTCTTCTATTGAGGCATAAATACACTTGGTATCGCATTTAATAATGACAGTTTGGAATCACAATTTCCTTCTTAGTCTTGACTTGAAATAGATCGAATTTTTTATTTGATATTTTATGAATATTACTCCCAAAGAAAACAAAATTCCTTACTTGTTTCAACACTATTGGAAAACAATGAGACTTGAAATCTGCCAGGAAACTATATATATTTCCTTATAGAGAGATCGTATAATAACTATGGATTAGAATGAACAACATACAAACAAGAGGGAGGGTGTCATCAACTTTGTTATCAATAAACAAAGATAAGGAGGGTGTTGATGGGTGATCTTGCCATAAGAAAGGATTAAGTTATAAGTATACTGTCACATACAGCTTGCAAGCATAACGTGACTAATGTAATAGGGCTTTTCAGTAAATGTGAATAAGCAACAAATGATGAATCTTGTAAAGGAGTAAACATTTGTTATCTATTAGCAAAGAAAGGAAAGGAAGATAGGGGTACAAGGGGGCATTTACTAGAATATAATAGAGGGAGGTATGAAAGTCATAACTTGTCAACAAGGAAATAATAAAATATGCAAAAAACGAGAAAAGGATAGAAAGAGACTGCATCTACCCAAGGGAGTTATAGGAAACTTTGCCCCATGGTAGTAGTAACTAGTCAAATAAGGCAAATAAGGATTTTTATAAACCAAATAATAAGTGAAGTTAGGAAAATCATGGAGGCAACTAGCTTACAACAAATCTTTCCAGGGATAATGGATAAGAAGAGACATGCATTTCTTCCAAATGCCCCTTTCCAAAACTTGACCCATCCCAAACAGAACCAATCATAATTCGATAAAATTTCTTCTCCAAGATTCCAAAATATCACAAAGGTTGTACATTAACATTTTATACTTTTGTTACATGAATTTCAAAGAAGGAAGCTCAAACATTACCAGCTAAAATCCGACATATATGATGGTCATCTTTAAGCCGACCAACCATATCATGCAATGCCACAAGGCCAGCAGCACACAATACTCCAACTTGTCTCATCCCTCCACCTAAAGTCTTCCTAAGCCTCTTTGCCTACATAAGATAACATGAATATTCTTAAACTTGCAAGCTGCAACAGGAAAAAATTTATAACACTTCCCATAACATTGTCCAGAACTAATATCTTTTAATGAATTAATGCTGCATATAAAACGCAACAAACTTTCCCAACTTATAATCCAGGGATCTATGCCCACCAAGGTTTGAACCTGGGTCATTAACATGTAATATTTAAATTCTAAAACAAAGAAAAACTCACATAAACCAGGATATTTAAAAAAAACCTCGCATCCTGCGCAAACCAGTAATGGCCTTATCTATTGTTACCTTGATATGTTAGAATGTTGAAACACCAACCTTTGCAATGAATGCTTGTGAACCCACAATGAGTGATCCAACCGAAGCTCCCAATATCTCTGACAAGCACACCAGCACTGCAACATATAGTTATCAGATTGTCCATGTACCCAAAATATATCCTTTACAAACAAGGCAACTATAATAGGTAACATTACCCCAGAATTTGAAAGTCCTTATTCTAGAAAGAATACACTAGATAGGAGGATTATAATGATCATAGATAACAAAAATAAATTATACTAAAATATTTGAAAAAACAGTCCCCCACCTATGGTAACAAATAGGAAAAACTAACTAATTTAAAATCAATATCTAAAAATATCAAAACCATAGACCAAGAAAAATATTTGATCAAAATATACCGAAACAGAATCAGCAGCACTAACAAGCTGACCAATAGAAACCCCCAATGCCTGAAACAAAACCATTCCTTGGTATTAAGAACCAGTATTTGCAAAAAAACAGCTAAGTTCTACATACCTCGGAGGGCATTTTACTTACCATAGCCAACCTAGTTTATCAACCAGAGAAAATTCACAGGTTCTACTTATGTTTACAAGATTGAAGTTCACTATTAAAGAATCAATAATTTCTCTGGATAACAATTTTAAATTAGAATAATGTCAAAGATGCTATGTCTGTGACACTAAATACCTATGTCTTCCCTACATGCTCTAGACTTGCTAGCTTGAGGATGCAATTTAAATTGAGATTTATAAGAATTACTTACCGTGGAAGCATTAAATATGCGAGCTCCATCTAGCAGATCAACAGGGTTTTCATAACCATCCAGCACCTTATTAATAACCAGACTCTAGAGACATAAGACAGCTCTGATGTGGACAAAAACCTTGTCTATATTGTAATGCAGAAGCCAAGGGAAAGGAGAGAAAGGAATGCACCCTTCCAAGTCAAGGTTCATCCTTCAGGTAAGAAAAGGAAGGTAAATGCTTATTGATGGATTCATCTTCTAAGGCTTCATGGCTGGAAAAAATGCTGCTAGGATATACTGCTCAATCAGCTGTAGGTAATTTGCCAACAAGAGTCTCTAATTCAGTAAGAGATTCATCTATTGCTTTCATCAATGCTCTGGTGTCACCTTCATCTGATTCAAAATCAAGAGAACTTTGTGATCACATTCTTGATGCATTGCTTGTGGGTCTAGAGAAGGCATTCCTGTCATTTGATGTTCCTACTGTGAAAGCATACTTCATTTTTGTAGTTCAGTTGGCAAATGGTGAGTCCACAATAAAGCTTATTATCAAGAGGGCAATTGATATGGTGGTCAAGTTGTCTGCCGATGAAACCCATCTGGAGGGTTTGAAGTTTGTCTTGGGTTTTCTGGTTTCTGCACTGGGTTTGTATGGTGCTAACAAGCATGTTTCTGAAAAATTAACAGAGAAGCCTTGGTCAAACACTAGTTCTAACAATGATTCTGCTAGCTGTAAGTTGAAGCCTAGTGTTCCTAGAAAGAACTCGGAGGCTTTGGTTAATCCAGTCAATCAGGGAGTCCATTCTAGTGCGATTGAGTGTGATGCCACATCAGCAGATGATGATGAGGATGATGGCACATCTGATGGAGAACTGGCTAGTATGGATAAAGAAGATGATGATGAGAGTAACAGTGAACGGTCACTTGCATCAAAAGTTTGTACATTCACCACTAGTGGAAGCAATTTTATGGAACAACATTGGTACTTCTGCTACACTTGTGATCTGACTGTTTCTAAAGGGTGCTGTTCTATTTGTGCCAGGGTGTGCCACAGGGGTCACAGACTTGTTTACTCTCGTTTAATCCGTTTCTTTTGTGATTGTGGAGCAGCCCCTTGGGACATATTTCTGGAAACAACAATAAAATGTACTTGCTACCTCACAATAGAAACCCAGGGTTTACGTTAACCAATTACGTTGACACTACCTGCTGTTCAATCAGATCTAATGCAAATACCAACCCCAAATCACCCACAGTACTAAGGATCTAGGTATACACCAAATGCCCATTGTAGGAGTATACAACAGAGAGACAAAATGGTTGAATAAAATGAAAAACAACCACCACAAATTCCACAAATGGGCTTCATAAAAACTTGTAAGTGCCCCAGCCCCAGCCAGAGTACCCCAAATCCAGATTCCCCATACACAACAGTCTGTGAGAAGGGGGCTTCAAGTCAAATAAAAAATGAAATGGGTTCAGATGAACTTACTGCTCTGAAATCCACCATAGAGTCCGAGCAAGAATACCAATGGAACGAGCATGGATAGCAGCACCAAACCCACAACTGCAACTCCAAATTTCCTCCATCCCTTCTTCATAGACATAATTTCCTTACGAAAACGCTAATCACTAGGTGCTATTTGCCCTCCTTTCCTGCACCATAAGATGTGGAGGTTTAATGCCCACAAACTCATGAGCGGGTGAACATAAATTTATCACAGGCAGTGGTACACCCAAATCAGCAAAAGACATTCTATCCTGGAAATTGCAATTCGCTCGAAATCCATTACTGTGGTTAATTTGAGCAAACTGTGCATAGGGCAGAGCGCTAGAGTCGAGGAGGGCATTCTGTGGAGTGAAGCGAACCCCCGGTCTTTCATCTTTCAACGGGAGCCTTTAACAAAGGGCCTCTACACCAATAAGCCATTACAAGCCATTACACCAATAACAATATGCAAATACATGTTACATACGAATATATCATAATATGCTTAATTTGGTCTATAGTAGTTATTCTATAGGAGGGAAAAGTAGGCAATTGAAACTCTAATGTATACGTTAAAATCCTCTTTAAGGGTGATGTGTTGACCTATAGGTCCATGTGTAATCATGAAATATGGCCCCAAAAAACATATATCTCACCATGGAGGCATCGATCTCCTTATGCGTGAATACATGTGAAAATTTCTGTCATAAAGTGGATTGTCCCAATAACTTAAGAGCGAAAGATGCCCAATGGAACGAAGTAAACAAGAAACAAAATGTGCATATCATGATCCAATTCATATCCATAGCATAATTAAAATAACAAAGCCAACATAGCCAAGTCAAATGGATTACCCCTCCTTGATTTGCTTCATTGTATAGATCAAGGGGAGGCCTATGGATTGGAGAAAACAACTCACATGAAACATTCATACACCACAATCTGTGCCAATAAAAGTCACGCCATAGTACATGGGGCTCCAATATCATACATTAAACCACGCTCAAATCATGGCTCCATATACATGACAAAAGGATTGACCCCATGATTCTGGACCTTGATAAAAGACAAATTCACATAATATATCAATATCGTGCTTAAACATATGTGCACGTGTGAGTGGTCATCCCCAAGGAGATACATTAGTTCTAATGCAGTGACCTTACCCAAACATAAGAATTTTTGCACTAAGTTGTAGTATGCGACAAGGGGAATGACAAGTTAATTTCCCTTTTCATTTGAACATAACTTTGGAAGAGGATCAACATTTACTGGTTTTGTAGTCTTCCATATATGTTGTTAGTAAGAGTACAATTAAATATGTTGAAACTATTGATATGTAGTCTATCTTAGGTAGTGGGATAGAAGGGGTATTCACCTATACACATGCTAACATAATTGAATTACATGGTTTTTCTTTCCAGCAAGGGAAACACTTAATCTTAGGCTTATGCAGAGTGGTAATAGGAAAAGGTCAAACAAGACCCACTTTTTGTACCTGGGCCTAATGTTAGAAGAAAGGTTAAACGTGACTGATCTTATCATATTAGATTTCCTTCTTTAAACAAACTCATTGTGGGAACCTGCATCAAGGATTTTTTCAATATCCAAACAATCTTAACATAGGAAATACTCAAGTTTTGAAACTTAATCAATTTAGCTAGTTTGATAAGTGTGGTCCCAAAATAAGGTTAATGAACTAGATTTCATTTGAATGAATGTACATACTATGGCGTGCATTTTACTAAGAAAGTGAATACATAGATCCGGTGTCACATATTTAAGCAAGTGAATACAACTATTATTTATCTACTTCAAGCAAAGGATATGTTGATCATGTC
This sequence comes from Pseudotsuga menziesii, assembly GCA_001517045.1. Classification (NCBI taxonomy): domain Eukaryota; kingdom Viridiplantae; phylum Streptophyta; class Pinopsida; order Pinales; family Pinaceae; genus Pseudotsuga; species Pseudotsuga menziesii. The sequence goes on along the minus strand of LPNX010217034.1, from coordinate 175,401 downwards.
TAAATGGAATCACCCAACCTTACAAATGAGAATATCATCACAAATGAAACAAAAATGCACACCTGTAGTGGTAGTTGAGGGGTGATTAAGCATGATAGTTTAAGTTTAAGTTTTCCATTTTAAATAATTAACCAATTAAGTGTATTTTTTTAAATAATTGATCAATTTATGCGCCGCCGCTTAAGCGGCGCTTGCTAGGCTAGCCGTCGCTTAAGCGACGCTTATGAGCCTAGCCGTCGCTTAAGCGACGCTTATGACCACAATTTAAAAAAAAAATTAACTTTGTGATTTTTGGTAGGTTTAAAAGAAAAAATCCACGCGCCGTCGGAAGTAACCATCGGATTTTGGATCGAAATGTAGTAGTGATACTAGTTTAATGTTTTAATGTTTTGATTTTAATTTAAAATGGTTTAAATAATTTATGATATTCATAATTTGTTTTTATACATGTTTCAGATTGTTATGAGTCCAAGGGAAGACCCTAGTGGTGGATAGTGGTGGACTTCTTTGATTCAGACATCGAGGAGCTTAATTTTCGGATTATACAGATGTTCATGAATGTTTTTTTTATTATATACATGTACATTGAACTCACATGTTCATGACTGTTTTTTTTATTATATACATGTACATTGAACTCACATGTTCATGATTGTTTTTTTGGATTATATACATACATATATTGATCTTAGATATTGTTTTTTGGATTATATACATGTATATGTAAAGGTTAGGAATGTTAAGAATGTTAAGAATGAATACGGGGAATGTTAACGTTAAGAATGAAAGCAATCCAATTTGTTAAGAATGAACATATGAGGAATTCTAATGTTAAGAATGAACATGGGGAATGTTAAGACTGAATGTGGGAATAGGGAATGCTAATGTTAGAAATGAATGTTAGGAAATGTTAGTAATGTTAGGAAGTTTTGATAGGTGCAAATATATGAATGTTGAGAATTTTATGAATGTTAGGAAGTTTTGATAGGTGCAAATATATGAATGTTGATAATTTTAGGAATGTTAGGAAGTTTTGATAGGCGCAATATAATGTTAAGAATGTTAAGAATCAATGTGGGGAATGTTAGGAATCAATGTCCAAGGAATGTTAGGAAAATGTTTGGAATGTTAGGAAGTTTTGATGGGTGCAAATATACATGAATGTTAGGAATGAATGTTAAGAAGTTTTGATAGGAATATTTTTTATTACTAAAGTAAATTGAGCAACTTGATTCTGAATTTTAAAAAATTATAGCTCAATCCATAAATTTTCTAAGGTAACATTAGCAACTTGATTTTGAATTCTAATATTTTTTATTACTAAGGTAACATTAGCAACTTGATTCTGAATTTTAATAAATTAAAGTTCAATGACTTCATGATATCCAATCTTAACATAAAACAAGAAATGATATAGTTAAAAACATCGCAATGGAATTCCTTCCTCAATTATCTGTTCATGGTCATATTTGGACATTTTCCATTTTTTATTTTTTTAGTTTTTTTTTTATGCAACTTGTACCAATTTTATTCGAGATGCACATACTAAATGACTATACTGACAACATATAACATCAGGTTCATAATCCTGAAAGTAGACATAGTTTTCAGTCGTACGGGTCTGCTGCAAAAAATAGCGTTTTAAAATGATGTATCCTCTCTCGTATGTAAACCTGTTGTCATTGTAGTCCTCAAATAACTTCATTTTTCCTTTAGTGCATCACATCAAATAATATTTTACATTTTTCATTGTTGTCTAAAGGTGGAATCACAATGAAAATATCTCCTGTGCAAATTACAATTGGCGTTGGAGTTAAGTTAATTAAATTGACTATATAAACATAAGGTGATGGATAATATTGAACAATCAACAACATCATTACCTTCTTTACCAAGATCTGAAATTCTATCGCCATCAAATGATATTTTTATTTCTTCTGATGCTAATTCTTCTATGCTTGCTAGTGGCATTTTCCCTTTTGGATTAATCTCTGCGTGTTTCCAATGTTTTACATAGTTGTTTGTTATGTTTTCACAAACTTCTGTAGATTCAACATTTTCAGTGAAAATATGACAAAAACATGTTTGCTTTCTACTGTCAAATGCAAACACGTTTTTGAAGGATTTTGTTTGAATAGAGTGAATTTATCTAGTCACATGTATGGTGCTAGCCTTGTATGGTATTGATATTTCTATATCTTAGACCCCAACAAGCCAAAAAACCTACATAATAAATGATAAATCACAAATGACAACTTTTAATGTTAGTGTACAAATACTTCAATGTTAGTATGTATACATTTTTTAAAAATGACAATTAATATAAATTAAAAAAATAATGTACATACCTGCCCACATATTTTGATTGTTGACTACAATCATGGCTTAGATTTGATTTACACCATTGGATAGCCTCTGCAGCTGAATGGGATCATCTAGAAGAATGGTTCATTTTCCATCTTCGAAGTGCTCTTTTTACGCATGCTCCTGCACCATCATGTTCACCTTTTCCATGTCCAGTTTCAAAGAAATTCCATCAATGTTTAATGCTCATTAATTTATGAAGTCGACATAACCAAAAAAATGAACGTGAAGATTTAAATTTTCCCGCACATCCATCCAATCATATCCAATGTTCATTGAATTTAACTTTCTGACTTTTTAGTGAATCATAGAAATTTTTTTCAATACAATGTTGAACAAAATTTGTATCATGTGTATGATCATCGCTGATATAAAAGTGATATTATTTAATCACATATTGATTGTCACACCTGCTTTCAATGCCATCAAAATCTTGTTGAGAATGTCTATATAGAACATGGACAAATATCAAAACTTGGTCAGAATGATGATATTCACTTTGAATCTCTTTTTGTGCAGTAAATGTGTAGTTTTCTGCAAAATCAACCACAGACAAAATTGTTCCAACTGGAAAAATTTCACGGGAATGTTTGAATTGAAGGTCTTTCCATCGTGCTCTATGTGAATGCTTGGTGTATTTATAAATTTCACTTTCACATTTCTTGACAAAATCTGTCACACATATTTTATCTTCTCACAATTCAATTCTTTTGGAATGTGCATCACTAGAACTTGTAGATTAAATGTTGTATTCATATCTTTTCGAATCAACTGTTACATTTGAAAGTGACTGATCATTATCGATAGGGTATTTATTGTGGAATAAAACAATATTTCCATAACCATGACAATGTTTTCCATTGACACATTTCTTATTATAAAATAATTCATCATGATTTCTCTCACATAGGGTTTGAGATGTGAATTCACGTACTGTGGGCAGAGGTGGTGAATTTGTCCAAAACATTTTATCAAATTCAATAAATGTGTCGTAATATAATTGAAATTGCACATGATAATGACAACAACATGTGTCACATATAGTAATAGGTCTAACATACCATGGTTTTTGTTGCACAAATGTAGTGATCGACATATTAATTCCACGATTATCTTCCTTGAATTTATTGAACAATTGTACTTGTGTCATTTCCATTATATGTTTTGGACAGATTTCATATACATTTCATGATACTCTTTGTCGTATCACATCCCTTGAATTTGGTGAAACTAAAGCATGTTCCAACCAATATTTCTGTACAATATCTTTAACACCTTCTTTCATTCTATCTTTGTAAGGTTGTCTACAAATAAATGCCTAGCAAGCAAGTTCATCATTTTCATCTATTTGCATTCTGAATTTGCTATGTTTGTATAATGTCTTTCTTGAGGTTCCAATTGCTTGTGCTAGTTGTATTTTCAAACGTTTTTGTCTAGTACTAGTTGAAACAATTGCTGTCTGAATTGTTCTATGTGCAGCACTGGTATCTTTCTTTCTGGATTTTCCATTTTTTTTTATTGCATCACCTATATTTTCTATCACATTATGTTTCACTTTGGACTCTTTTGTCGCCTTGTGAATACACAATAATGATGTAGCACCTTCTAACTTCTTGGACAACAATAAACATCTCAAAATTTGCACTTGTCCTGCTATTGAACAATCCGTGAGAATATCATCATAAATTTTTGTAGCACGATATCGTGCAACATGTATGGGTAATTTTTCTCCATATTTGTTGCAATCAATGTCTTCTAACATTTCATCATCAATGGTGAAAGTACCTATACATCAAATTAAATTAAATTTAACATATGTCCAAAAATACAATTCATTATAAAAAATGAATTTTGAAAATACATGATATATACATACCAGGTCCAATTTCTAGATCTTGGTTTTGATCTTCGATATTGACTTCATCAACATTAACATGTAAATCACTATTTACATCTTCAACAATGGTGTCTTCAACTTCCATTTTTTCTTCTTCTACCATATTTTCAATTTCCATTTCATCAACAGTGTCATGTAAATATGTTCTTATATCTTCAATTATTTCTTCCGTTTCTGCAACCCTTTCTCTTTTGGCTGTATTTCTGAGTTTTTGTTTTTCCCTATTAGCATCGTCATCATGTTTACGATCACTTTTTTTTATGGTTTCTTTTATTGCCCATGATTGCTTAATCTCATTTTGAAAAACCCGTGGAGAAAAATAAGAACACCTTGTAAAGAAATCTTCTTTGTAAAACAATTGGAAAAAAAAGACCTTATTTGAAAAAACAACTTATATAAATATTTTGGAAAAAAAAACTCATTTGCAAAAATACATTGCAAAAAAACTTTTTGGGAAAAACTCATTACAAAGAACCTACTTTGCAAAAATACATTGGAAAAAAAACTTTTTGAAAAAACCCCTTGCAAAGAAATAACTCCTTTGCAAAAATACCTTGAAAAAAAAAACTCTTTGGAAAAAAACCCATTGCAAAGAAATAACCTACTTTGGAAAAATATATTGGAAAAAAACTCCATGAAAAAACTTCTTGCAAAGAAATAAATTATTTTCAAAAATACTTTAGAACACAAAATCTTTGGCAAAAATTCCTTGGGAAAAAAATCTTTCAATGTACCCCTTGAAAATAAATAAGAGGAAAAATACCTTCTAAAAACCCTTTGGCAAAAGAAATCTCCTTTGAAAACTCCTTCAAAAATACTTTTACTTATATGAAATGAAGAGGTGAGAAAATAACGAGGCTCTTTCATTTTACTTATATGAAATGAAGAGGTGCGAAAATAATGAGGCTCTTTCGTTTTACTTATACGAAATGAAGAGGTGCGAAAATAATGAGGCTCTTTCATTTTACTTATACGATTTTTTTTTCCGGCAAACAAAATTTTTTTTGCACTTAGTTTTTCGGTCGAACAACCTTGTTTGTAACGTCTCTGTTATGGAAAAAAACTGTTCGGCTGAATAACCTTTGAAACCTGTAACTTGCACAGTTTTCAGGTTTCTCCATTTTCGGAAGGTAAAATGGATGACTTACACTACAAATCAACTGTCGGACTTGATACCTTTAGTTTCGTCATTAAATATACTTTCTGTAGGTATATATTTTTTTTGTGTATAGGTGAGATATGATATTTTTATTTTTTCTGTTTCTTAACGTGTGTCGAGTTTAGTTTCATCTCTTTCAAAATGCGGTGAAATGAAAAATATATAACTTAAAAATACACCACCAAAAAAATTGAAGCAAATATGGTGCACTTAATTGGAGTGTCTACTTGAAAAGGGTATTCCTAGATTTTTAAGTTTTATAGTCAATTGAGAGAAAAGTGGAGCAACCAAAAACATGTTTAAAACTGACAAGGTTTTCCCATTAATCAAATTCAAAAAAATATTATAATTAGTATATAGATCTGTTGGTTACAAAGTTATAGTCATCGCAATAGTATATTGTGTGTAGATTGTTGTTACATATTTGGTTTTTGCAAAACATGAATTTAACAATGATTTTACGGGTGCCACCAAACATGACTATTTTTTAGTCCTTTCATTTTATAAGGACACACTGCCAAACATTTTCCGAAACGACATATCAAATCTCAATAAAAAAAATTCAAAAAATTATGAATAGAAAGCTAACATAATTCTATAAAAGTTTTGTTTTTACTTGAAAGTGAAATTCTAAACGAAAATATCACTTTCGTTCTCCCAAAGTTGAAAAACATGAAAAAATCAAATTTATTCTCTCATAAGACCCACCAAAATAGACACACATCTTCATGGATTCACCCATAAGTTCAACAAACTTATAGACAGAGGTAGCGACAGAAGAGCAGCATGACTGTCTATAGGTGGCTAAGAATTTGTCCTCATGTGAGTGGTACTCATGTATTATTCATTTCTTGCAAAATTTAGAAGCCCCCCCTGGGCTTAGCATGACTCAAGCATGGGATCTTAAGCTTAATTCTGTTAAATTTTGCATAATTAAAAATATCTTGTATTGGAAAGATCCTTCTCGTATTTTGCTAAGATGTTTGGATAAAGAAGAGTCAGTTCAAGTTATGCATTAGTTGCATTCAAGCATATGTGGAGGCCATCATTACTAGAAGACTACAACCCACAAGATTCTAAGGGCTGGGTACTATTGGCCTGTTCTTTTCTTTGATGTGTGTACCTTTGTGAAATCTTGTGACAAATTCCAAAGATTCATAGGAAAGCAGCAGCTTAGATCTTTTCCCCTTAGACCTATTGTAGTGAATGGTTCTTTCCAGCAGCGGGGTCTTGATTTCATAGGTGAGATTAATCCTTCATCAAGTGGTCAACACAAGTGGATCATAGTAGCCACTGATTATTTCACCAAGTGGATAGAGGTAGTCCCCATAAGGAATGCCTCTCACCAAGTCATCATGAAGTTTCTATATGAAAACATCTTTATCAGGTTTGGCTACCCAAAAAGGCTAGTGACCAATAATGCACCAGATTTTAAATCCAGTGCATTGGTTAACATGTGTGAGTCAATGGGCATTTAATTTGTGCATTCTACTTCCTACTACCCTCAAGGAAATCGCCTTGCTGAATCGTCCAATAAGAGCCTAGTTAGAATCATCAGAAAACTATTGGAGAAGAATGAGAAGAGCTGGGATTCTAAACTAAAGTTTTCTCTTTGGGCTGACAGAGTGACCAACAAAAAATCCATAGGGACTTATCCTTTTAAGTTGGTTTATGGTGCTGATTCTATTTTCCCCATTCAATTGGTTCTACCAGTGGCAAAGTTCTTTTAGGAGGAACAAGATGAACCAAATTACATGGTAAGAAGAATGCTTGATTTGGTTGAGCTGCAGCAAGTCAGAGAACAATTGATGGAGAAGTCAGAAGGTCACCAAAAGAAGATAGGCCATTACTATCAACATTTACTATTAACATTTAAACTTGCTATAAAATATTAAAGAGATTATATTATTTTTGTTCATATATTGATTGAATAATATATTTTACAAAAGTAAAAACAAAGTAATAAAAGGTAATAGTAATTGGTGAAAGTGATAATGTTTAAATTTCATTGGTATTTTTATGTGTTGTTTTCATATGTTGTTTTTTTTAACCATGGGAACAACATATATCCAAGGAGATAACACATGTTCTTAATCATTAGGCCCACTCAGGTGCTCTATGCGCATTTCACAAGCAATGAAATGGAATTGTTACATGGGGTGCCTATTATTTAAGGGTTCAACATGTCACTTACAAAGAATTAAATTGAGGTGGAGAGGGTAACAATCATTCCTCTCAACCACCCAAGCTACATCTAATGTCCATACCCACTACTATTTAGTCCTTTAACACAATCAAATGCTTTAAAATTACATAGCATTAAATTAATAAGCACCAACAAAATAGTATATCAACTCTCCTATGAAATATTAGATCAAATGGGGAAAAGGTTCATTATTTTATATAACTTAATTCTTTTAGCCAACATATGTTGATGTTTCAAATTAAAGGCTTGGATAAGTGGTTGTGAAGTGGCTCTGGATTACCCTTTACATTCATTTTCATTCTAAAAGTCTAGGTGTATGAATTAAAAGGAAACGAGATATGAAAAGTAGTGTGGATTTAATCCAACCTTGTATTTTCTTCATTCCATTATGTTTATCCCTCTGCAACAACAATCTAACAAAATTTAACTTATTGGAAGTGTTTATATATTCCTGGGAATGGTTCTTTACAAGAAGATTCAAGGCTCAAGAAAAGGCCCTTGCCCTTTCTATCTTAGGGATCCTCTCACCAAGTCCTATCACAAACCTAAAATTGAGAGGAAAATTGGAAATTTTTTTGTCAAATTTCGAGAAGTTTGTTCCATTCAATATATTTGTGTTCCTCTCAATTCTTCATGTCTTGTCTACATTGGTCAATTTGCTTGGTACCCTTATGTCCATAAAAAAAGTGGGCATCAACTCCATTTTGCTTTCTTTGCTAAGGAAGAAGACGGGTCTCTATTTAGTGAGAACTTGAGGACTATTGTTTCTCGTAGTCATTCTAGTCAATGTGTTAATTTTGACATATAGAGAGATTTTCAACACTACAATAGGAGTTCATTGAAGATTGCCACGAATCTATGGCTAAGGTTCTAATAAAATGTGAGGCGTGGAGGAAAGACTTGCAACTCAATAATAGAAGGAAGGCAAAGACAATTCAAAGGCAATCGTATTGATGAAATCTTAGCTCGAAAGATACAAAGAATTTTTTTATGCTAGAAATAGACCATAAAAGTCAGAATAAAAGATTAGAGGAGGAAGTCACCAAGGTCCAAGAGCTTCATGACAAAGTTCGTCACCTTGAACTAGAGTAGCGACTTGGTTTTGAGTAACTCTAGAACATAGTCTCCCACAAGGCATCGATTAGGTCATCAAAGGTAGTTGTCGTAGAAGAAGACATTGTAAAACAAAAGAAGGTAGTTGCCATGAAAGAAGACACTATAAAACAAAAGAAAGTAGCTTTCATGGAAGATTACACTGTTATGTAAAACAAAAGACATAAACAAAGAAATAACAAGACCTCTTTAATGGCTTTAGAGTAGGTCAAAAGAGATTCAAAAATTACTAAAAAATTTAATTTGTTTATTAAATTTCAATATTATGTAAATTCATATTATTATTAAAATAATTCATAAAATTGTACACCAACCATAAATTTTAACATTTTATAAATTTATGTTAAGATTAAGACATTTCATAAGTTTATACACAACCATAAATTTTAATGTTTTATAAAGTTATTAAGATTAAGACATTTCATAAATTTGTACATCAACTATAACATACCAACCATAACATGAATTCAAAAACAATATTCATTATAAAAGAAAAAGACATAACTTAATAGTTTTTGTACTTTACCTTTTTTTTTTTACAAGAGTATTTTTGGGCATATCTCATCCAGCTTTTTTATGGACAAGTTTAATTTATTTCTAATCAGAAAGACATAACTTAATAGTTTTTGTACTTTACTTTTTTTTTACAAGAGTATTTTTGGGCATATCTCATCCAGTATTTTTATGGACAAGTTTAATTTAATTCTTATCAGAAAGACATAACTTAATAGTTTTAGTACTTTACCTTTTTTTCACAAGAGTTTTTTTTTTCTTTCTTCATATCTCCGGCTTTTTTATGGACAAGTTTAATTTACTTCTTATTAGTCCCTGCTATTAAGACTTTTTGTAAAATTGTACACCAACCACAACATAAATCTTACCAAAAAAAATTGTTGGAAAAACTGAAAACAAGAGAATAGTCTTTGGACTGTACTCGCACTCTCTTCAAGACATTCTAAAATAATTAGTGGTTAATATACATTCTTAATACTTGTTTATGCTACTAAGAAAAATCTTTGCTTATCATGAAACACTCCCATATCCGACCAAACATGTATTCCTTCGTTGATATGTCTGAAACAACTGTTGGAAATAATACAAAGAACGGCAAAAACAAAAGAACGGCCAAAAACTATATTTAGATTCCCCATGCAGCTTGTATACCCATAACAGAGTCCCGACCCACCACGTTCCAACGCATATCATGAGCAGCTGAAGGGGATGGATATTGATTATAAACCATCGTGATATCTTGTTGATAAATCACAAGACACATCCTTATTCACCTCGGATATGTCACTTCTATTGCTACAAATTAAATTATAAAGACACGGTGGAAGGGGTACATCGATATTTCAATCTCATAATCAGCTATTATTTTGAATAAAAATGACAAAGTGATTGACGCAATATACAGTGGTTGCTACTTTGCACAGCATAAACTGTTCTGGTGGCAGAGTTAGTAGCACTGCAGAGCTGAAAAGTAATGTTTAAATAGTCATGATATATATACAGGATAATGACTATTAATACGTGAAGTGATTAGCAGAATAAGTTGAAGAGAGGATGGTTGGACGCAACAACAATGTTACTTGTTTGGTTGTTTGGGTTGTCAGTAGCTTGTCATTAAAATTTGAATCTTGAAGGGATTGTTTTAAGTGATTAACGCTCCAACAATTTGTCATGATACAAAGAAGATATTTGTTTTTGCATCCTTAAAACATATATATTTTAAAATTCCTCTATCGTGATACTGTGAGATTCTCGTTAAGTTTAGGCTATGATCATGGTACCCTGCTGAAAGAAATTTAGGTCATGATCATGGCTCCATGCTTAAAGAAATTTAAATCATGATCATGGCTCCCTGCTTAAGGCTGAATTGTTACTAACTCATGGAACCTAATACTGCATATTCAAATTTAGAGAACGTGTTTTGTGTGGTTACGAAGTCCAGTGAAGTCTGTTCTTGGATTTGAAGGCTTTGACTTCTCAGATTTGCATATTGGTTGGTTGGTATATCAGTCGATGATTTATGTATCGAAGGGACTGTTTTGGATCCTCTTAGATGCATCTCTCTAGACGTGGATGTGTTTTTGAATATGTCATATGAAACCCATGGAGCTCTTAACGAGAATATGTTTTTGGATATGTGATATGAAACCATTGAGCTCTTAAACAGAATAGAATATGTAATTTTGCAAATATTTTTCAGTCAATAAATAAAATTATGATTTTTTTTTATCAAGAAAATAATATGAATTTAATAGTAGTTTATTATAAACTTTAAGAGTACAATATGGGTGGCAGGTGCCGGGATCCTTCTGGATCCTAGAGGACATGTTGAACAACCCTTCGCTTGGGGTCTTGGCTATAGGACCAATAATGAGGCTGAGTGGTTGGCTCTCCTTCACGGAATGAAAATTCTAGTCAACAAAAACCTCTCCAGGATCACGGTTTTTTGAGATTCTTGACACGTCATATATAAAATGATTAATGGTTACACCACAGGCTCTATAAAGTGTCGTCGTCTGCATGACAAAATCACTCCTCCCTTATCCAAGCACTATGAATTCTTCCACATTCTTCGCATAAACAACACTGCCACTGATGCTTTGTCTAACACGGGGGCCTCCTTACCTCAAGGTCAATTTTGCCTAAATGGCCAAACCCCTCACCCCAAACCCATTCCTTAATTAAACCTTGGGATGCAAGTTTAGAACCCCATAATATCGATCTCACCTCCAAGGATATTTGTGAAGGGTTTAATTTTTTTTGTAAAGGCTCCAAGGATTTACACAAAGGCTCTAAACCTTATCACTCCACCCCTCCTCTCCTCACCGTCATGTGCCCTCCACTCTCAACTGGCCACAATCCTATGCACATTCGTGAATGATCTCCTGCCTTAACGCGTCGTCCTGACCCTCCCCACGCTTCCACAGCGTGGCTCCTTCTCTGCACCTACCATCCCTCGATCCTTGCAGGTTTTAATGCTCACCTTCCTTGGTTTTATTGTTCTTGCACCTCGCACGCTCTGGGTCTTTTCGCCCTGTCCATTATGTCTCCCCCCTGAATCCTTCCTCACCCTCATTTTACTCTCGGCAATAGCTCTGTTCGTTATGTGATTTCTTAGGAGAGGATTTTGTTGGATGTCATTGTAGGGGTTGACGAGGGCATTTTGCAGGAAATCCCATGAGAAACTCTTCCTCTCACCAGGGTTTTTGTAAAGGAAAGGATCGCTCTCACTGCTTTCTCCACTTGTTTATGATCTACACAAGCTGGTGTTTCTCTGTGGTTCTTGAATTTAGGTTCTGGGCTCAGCCTCTCCATTGATGATCAGTCCTTTATAGTAGGCAACAATTCGATTTTGGGTTGCAATTGTTCAGGGTGGAAAGAAGGTGCAGTCGGCACTCTCTCCTGTCGAAATAGGAAAGACCGCGACTCCCTCCTGCAGAAACTCAACACTCTTAAATTGGTTCTTAGTGGTCTCTCTGTCAACGAGCAGGCTCAAGTGTTTGCTGGTGCAATTTGTGCTCTTCACAGCAATTTCTTCAGAATAGAAATTTCACCTGGACAAGGTAGAATGGTGTAGGAAAATGAGAATGTTGGGTTAGCATATTTGAAGAAAAATCTCAGGCGTTTGTACGAAATGATGGCCATTAGCATTATGGATAGCAAGGAAATTGCCTAGGAGGTTAAAAGTACAGGGGAAGTGGTCAGCTACACTTCATATCAGATAAGTAATCATGACTCCATGATCGATGACACTGAAAGCAACCTCAGAGAAATAATGGGCAAGGTGGACAGAATCCAAGAAGACCTCCAACATTTGGTAAGCATGAATCAAGGAAGTAAGGCTTTTGAAACTCCAGCAGTAGCAACGCACCCCATGGAGGAGGAATCGGTTGTTTAGCCCATGAAGCACCCAGGCAATCCTTAATGGTTTAATAGTTTCATGTTTTTTTGTCTCTTTCTTTGTGAGTAGTTTATAAGGGTATACACTACCCCAGGACTTAGAAGTTATGTAAAATATTTGTGTGGAGTTCTTTGGTCATTTTCATGGACCAGTTTTGTTTACTCTCTTTTTGAACTACAAGAACTCTCAGTTCCTGCTTTTTTTTCTGTAATGTATGGTTGTGCACAGCCTGTTTTATATAAAACCTTTTAAGTTTCTGTTAAAAAAAAAGAGTACAATACTTGGTTAAAATATTTTAAATAGGAATACTTATTATGATATTTATAATAATAAAATACTTGTCTTAAATTTATGTAGTATTACCTTAAAGTCATAATAATTTATAAATATTATGCTAAAATTATGTTGGAAAAAATAATATACTGTATTATGTGAAAGTTATGATAATCTATAAGGATTATGATAAGATTATGCATCATGGGAGGTGATAGTCATGTAGACCTGATAAAAATATGATTGTGACATTATAATAAATATAATTTTTATAAGAGCTTATAATTCAAACTAAGTTGTATTATTATAGAGTTACACTTTTCTAAATTTGTTGGTATATTTTGGTTAAGAAAATCACAATAGTTGCACCACTACTCAATAGTTTGCTAGTCATACCATGTCCATGATCATCGTTTTTTTTCATAAGAAAAAAGTTGTTTATATTGATTAAAAAATGTTTACATACAAAAGTATGTATTTTCCTGCTGCTAGCAGAATTACAACATAAGATCACATCATATATGATGCATTTCCTTCTTTTGTGTATATACACAACAAAATCAGCCAAGGTGAGCCAAAAAATATTTTGTACAACTGTTTCTCCCATAAGGAGCTTCATGCTGGAAAAACTGTAGATAGCGTTTACTTTTTTTGTGGTTGTAAAATGAGATCCTGTTCGAAACCAAAAAACTATTTGAATTTAGAATTTTTCTACAGAAAATGTCTACAAGCTGCCTTGTCTTGGAGGCAGATCCATGAATGGCCTATGATAGAACTCATTGGCCTCTGTCTCCTTTGTCTCTGTGAATTTCCATGTTCCTCACTCCATGTTTATTCCTTCCTTTGAAAGTGAGTCTGCATCCATGTTCCGTTCCCTATAGACATGTTTGAGTGAAATAGATTCAAAATTTGTAAGAAGTCTGCTAACTTCTTCAAATAATGCTTCTAGTGAGGTGTTTCTGCACTTCTGAATTTTATTAGTCCAATTTATTACAACCATGTAGTCACCAAATACTTGTAGTTTTTTACAATTTCTTTCAATTGCAAAACATAGGAGAAGCTTCAAAGCCATAAGTTCAGCATAATTGTTTTTTTCAGAGCCCAGTCCCATTGAAATTTGGAAGTGATGAGTTGGGTTTAGGAAGAGGGTGGCTCCTCCCCCACATTTCAAGTCCTAGGAAGCTCCATCAAAAAAATCCCAAGGGATATCTTTGTCCATCTGTTCAGCAGTAATAACTCTTGGATTGGGGTTTTTCTTTGTTTGGGGAAAATATGAAAGAATGTCAAGTCCTTGCCTTGCTACTTCTTCTGGGGAGCTGTCTTTTTTAAGGAAGATGGATTTGTTTCTAGCTAACCAAATTCCCCACAGGCGAAGAAGCGGAAGGGCTCTTGTCTGAGAGGTCAGGGGTGATGATGACCAATTTTTCCAAGCATATTCTAGTGTGGGGCCTATTGAGTTAACTATGGAGGAGATGAGAGATTGTGAATGCTCCCAAACTTGCTTGGAGAAGTTACAGTTTAGGAATAGGTGGTTTTTATTTTCCTCATTGTCTTTGTAGAGACAGCAGCAGCCAGATCCTGCAAATTGTCTTTCTTGGAGATGGTCTGAAGTCGGATTTTTAGTTGCAAGAGTGCACCACATGAATATTTTTTCCTTTAATGGACACTTAAGCTTCCAAATACCCACCTACCACCATTTTTGATCCTGCTGAAAGTGTTGCGAGCAGAGTTGCTAATAGCCAGTTTTAGGTGTGTAATGCCCATGTTGGGCATGCTCCCAAATCAACTGATCTGCTTTGTCTATTAGTCGAACGTGAGAAGAATGCAGGGTAGTGATGAAGTGATCCCAGACCCTGGTCCATGGTTCTGGAAGTTCTAGGGACGGGATTCATTTCCATCCTTGATGCTATAGGTTTGTTCATTTGGGTTCAGCTATTTGGTTTAGGTGGAAAAACCCTTTCTGATGAATCATATGCAATAATTGATATGGGAGTAAGTGATTTTGTGAGCATCCTAGCCATGGATCCGCACCAATTTTGACATTTGATCCATCCCCTACCTTCCAAACGAGCCCTTCGAGGATGAGTGGGAGGGCTTTGCATAATGCTTTCCAGATGATTGAGCCATTTGGTAGACTTGTATTGCCCATGTCTATGATCCAATGCAGAACAAGAGTTGGTGCTATGTATTTATGTATGATGACTTCATTCCACAGGCTCTGAGTTGAAATGAGCCTCCAACCCACTTTTGCAGCCAATGCCTTAGAAAAGAGGAGAGTATTTTTTAGACCCCAACCTCCCAAAGTTTTTGGTCTCACTATTTGATCCCATTTTACCCAAGGGAGCAATTTTTTCTCTTTCTTCCCTGTCCATGGGAAATTTGAAAAAATTCTCTTTATTTTATTTAGGATTGACTTGGGGATCCAGGCTAGTGCCATCCGGTATTCTGGAATTGCTTCAAGAACTGATTTGATCATAACTAGCCTCCTAGCTCTTGAGATCCATCTGTTACACCAATTATTCACTCTAACTTCCAGTTTGGCTAGAATCTAGTTCCAATCTTGTTTCTTGTAGCAGTTTGGTTTGAGTCTAAAACCGAGGTGTTTTATTCCATCATCGAGGGAAAAATGCTAGAAAGGGAGTAACTCATGAAAAGTCCTTAAGACTCCCTCTTCCAGGTTGACTGTTGTAATTGTGGACTTCTGAAAATTTATTTGCATACCTATAGCTTTACAGAACAAAGTTAAAAGTTTTGAGAGTCTTCCTGTTTCCCTATTTAAGCCATTGCAGAAAATGAGGATGTCATCCATGAAAAGAATGTGTGTAATGTTAAGTTTTGTAGCAACCTTGATTCCTTTGTATAAGCCTCTCTTTTTTGCCTCTAGGAGGGATCTACTTAAACCTTCTGCAACTAGTAGGAAAAGTAGAGGGGAGAGAGGACATCCTTGTTGTAAACCTCTTTCAGAGTGGAAGAAGTGGGATGCTGCTCCATTGATGAGGACTGCAAAGGAGGAAGTTGAGATGCATGCAAATATCCATTTTATAAATGAGTAATTGAAACCCAGATGTGTGAGGAGAAATCTTAGGTAGATCTAGCTTACTTTGTCAAAGGCCTTGGAGAGATCAATTTTGAGAATAACCCCATTTTCTTTTTTGACCTTTGCAGTATGAAGGCCCTCCTGTACAACTCCAATAGCTTCATGAATTTTTCTATCTTCCAAAAAACCAAACTTTTCCTTAGAGATGAGTTTTGCAAGTACCTTCTTGAATCTTTGTGAAATTATCTTAGTGATCACCTTATAAGTGATGTTGCATAGGGATATAGGCCTGTAGTCTTCCAAAATTTCTGGGTTATCCTTTTTCGGAATTAGGGCTAGGAAGGTTGAGTTCATGGGAAGATGGAGTATACCATTTATTCTTGTTTCCTCTACCAGTTGCAAAATATTATAGCCAATAGTATCATACCAAGCCGGGAATAATTCCACTATCCGTCCATCAGGTCCTGAACTTTTGTCCTTTTGAAAGTTGTTTAAAGTTGCTTTCAACTCCTCCTTCGAAACCTCTTCCATTAACTCCAAATTATCTTCCTCACTAATGCTCTCCGAGAAAATTTGTGATATTCAGATTACCTTAGCTATAGCTACCTGTTGATTTTATTTGAAGTTGTTTTCAAAATAACCCTTCCCCGCCTCTACTAAATCCTGAAAGCTTGTTGCTGTCTCATTGTTCTCCTTTTTTAGCTCCCAAATGGTGTTTTGTTGTTTCTTTGCTTTTGCAAAGCCTGGAATAATTTCGTATTATCATCACCGCATTCCATCCAAATGGCTCTGCTCTTAAGTCTCAATACCTCCTATATTTTCTTCAGGATTTTGTTTCTAGAAGTCTCTAGCGAGTATAGTTTATCCTTGTCTTCTTGCATGATAAATCCCCCTCCATCTTTGTTTTGAAGCTCTTTAAACTCTGCCTCAATTTGGGTGATTTTTTGTTCATCCTGAGCTTTCTTTTTTATAGCCTAGTCCTTGAGGAGTTTTTTTATTCTGATTAGGTTTTGAGTGAAATGAACAGTAGCCCTTATGCCATTATCTGCTTGGTAAGGAAACCAATTTGTTTGAATGATTTGGGTTACCTCTTCATTCTTGAGCCAGTTGGAGAAGAGTTTGAAAGGACTGGCTGACTTTTTTGGCTGTTTCTAGATTTCCATACAAATATGTAAGTGGTCTGAATCTGCTCTAGAATCCACCCACTGTTTGAGCATAAAGTCCTCCTCTAAGAGATCCTCTATCAACAGAAATATGTCCAACCATTTTTCAATTCTTTCTTCTCCCACTCGTCTATTTGTCTAGGTTGGTTTTAAATTCTGAGGATCTAGGTCTATCAGTTTTAGATCTAGCAGGAGGTTGCCAAAGTAGGAAGCTAAGGGATCTGTTCTCGCCTTTCATTAGAAGAAATTTGGGGTCTAAAATGGGCCTTATAAGAAAACAAGCCAACAATAAATTTTGTGAGTTGGAATTCAGGAACCAATAGAATTTCAATAAAATGAGTAAACCATAATGGTTGAATTGACATATTTGTCATAAAAGAAAACTACTTTTTTTGTTCGTATTTTCGACATATCTCCCTGTGCTTTTACTCAAATTCCAAGTGGGAGAGCTCATTGGATGAATAATTTAACTCCGTATCCAACGCGTACCCACAATGCATACTTTTGATGGACCCCACTACCCCAAAAATAAATAATACCTGAAAAGATGTGGTGATGACATCATCATCACATTTTTTCAGGTATTTCTTATTTTTGGGGTAGAGGGGTCTATCAAAAGTATGTAGTGTGGGTACTCGTTGGATGTGGAATTAAATTGTGGAATTAAATTCCACATCCAACGAGATCCCCCACTCAGAATTTGAGTAAAACCACAAGGAGATATGTCGAAAATACGAACAAAAAAAGTAGTTTTTTTCATTCTTCCTCCAAAATTAATAACTATTATTTTATTATTTTAACTTTTATTTTATTATTTTAACTATTATTTTATTATTTTCCTTAGGAGGCCCATTTTAGACGTCAAATTTCCTCTAATGGGGCCCCAATTTTCATGAGCCCCCATGGTGAAATTTAAATCCCCTCCAATGATCAGGTTCCTTTCTTTTGACATCCCCAAGTTTCTGAAAGAGTCCCAGAATTTTGTTCTGTTGTTGTAAGGCCCATAAATGTTCATGATTATTAGGGTTAGGTTTGTCTTTGCCCAAAAAATCTGAGCCCCTAAACCTAGTGTGGACCCCCAGGTATTTGTACATCTTATGGAGGTCTTCTTCCAATGTATTGCTAGTCCTCTTGAATGTCCTCTTGCACTCTGTGCTATGAAGGAGTAGAGGGGTGAGATTGAAGATAACATATTTTCCAATTCCAATTATGAACCCATAGTTTCCTGTAGAAGGATGACTTATGGTTTTTGAACCAAGAAGATCCTCTTGGGGGCAAGTTTTTTCTAGGTAGTTTCCAGACCCCTACAGTTGAGGGAGAGTAGTTTCATTTTGGAACCCCATCCGGGGCATGCACCACTCTAAGTGCCCCAAAGAGGGTTTTTTGTCTTTCAATTTCTTGATCCCCGAGGGCCTTGTTCTGCACCACTGAGAGATGGGAGGGTTTTCCTCTTCCTCTTCCTTTAGAGGGGATGGTAGGGTTTGCCCCAAGACCTTTTGGGGAAATTTTATGATTCAACAAAACTGGAACATCCGTTGATCTAAGATGGAATCTAATGGAGGAGGAGGATTTTGATGGGTCAGGGTTTGTACGTGGGGGAGGGGCTGTTGATAAGGAGCCTAGGGGAGTTGATCTAAGGGGGGAAGGGGAGCGGGGTGGAACGTGGGTAGTGCTGGTTGATAAGGGAGAGATCAATTTTCTGTCCTCATGTAAAGCTAAAACATGTAAATGTTTGATTAATGAAGAAGGATTCATACCCGATGAGGTCAATGGTTCTATGTGTTGCTCCATCTGGTGTGCTTATGGAGGCCCTATGGGGATGTCTTCAGTAGCCAAATCCTCAATTTGATCCAACGGCTATCTTAGTACTTCTGTTGCTTGTTGTTCATTCTTCGGGCCTTTATCCAAGGCAGTATCTTTTGGCCTTGCGTCCTCTTCTGCCTTTCTGGACCATTTCTTCCTTCCCGTTGTTGAGGGCACATAGTTAGGGCAATTTTTATCCAAATGTTGCATTTCATGACATTTATGGCATCTGAAAGGAACCCCTTCATAATCTTAAAACTGCTTCCTTGTCTTGGTTCCCCAAATTAGATTTATGTCATCCCGAAGATTGGTCCTAATGTTTAGGGAAACTAAAATTATTTCTACCTTCCTTATCCTTGTTTGTTGGAAAGAGAGGTCTGCCTCAATGTATGATCCTAGCGCCCTTCTGATATCTCCAAGTGAGGATAAGTTCTAGAATTCCCAAGGTAATCTCAACAGCCGTACCCATACTAGAATCGTATCGAGCCTTTCTGTATCTACGTCGAACAGTGGTGTCCATATTTTCAACTTGAAGGGGGTTGTTCCATAATTCCATATTTTCCCTAGAATGAAGTTTTCATCTTCTATGCAACCAAAGCGAAATCCAAACCATCCCTTTGCTAGTGTAGTGATTTCAGGGTCCTTACCTTGGAATCCCATCCAATTTTTTCGAACCCATTCTTCCATTTTCCTCTGAGAATGGTTTCGACCCCTAATTTTCCAAACTAAGGCCACACCTTCCATTTCTTGGGATTCTTCGATGGATAGGTTAAATCCACAGACCAAGTTCATGGTTCCTCCAGAAGGGTTTAGGCAGCAATTTTTCTATTTTTTGTTACCTGGAATTATGCGTTCTGAACTTTTGTTTGTTGAATATGAATTTGTGCCTTCCTCTCCCTTGTTAGGGTCTAGGGATGGATCAAAACCTTGCTACGCCCATGCGGATATAATATCTTCTAGGCTAAGATTGCACGCCCCTAGATTCTCTGTTCCAAGTTCTACCATAGAGATATATTGGTCTGCAAAGAAAGAGTCTAGCTCCCTATGAAACTCATTGTCTTTCTAGGATGACAAGAATTGTGGAGTTGGCTGGAAGGGTTCACTGTGAGTAATCACAATGTATGATGCATGCGAAGCTAAGCTAGATGGAAAAAGAGTATACGGTAGCCTACCTAGTGAAGGGTTTAGCAGCCGTGCTACAAGGTTCCCAAGATCCTCATTCTCAGTAGAGAACAATGAAGCTGGAACCCTAGCCTCGCTCCCAGGTGGCAGTTTCTCTAGACTGTCTTGGACCGATGTCAGAGAAGGAATTATGGTAATTTCTAGGGTCAATAAGATTGTTAACCCTTGCCACAAGTCCTTGGAGTAGTCAACCATCTCAGCTTATGCAGTTAAATCTTTTCCAGAAACCATGTTGACCGAGACAGTTCACTACTGGGTAAAAATAAAAAACCTAAAAAGACCTCCTTCGCTCTTTTGGTGTTGTCCTTTGCTTTGTGCCCCCCAGTCCTCAGTGGAGCCCCTACAGGTTCCTACCTACTCTCCTTCCATAAACCACCATGTCCATGATCATCCTTGCTATGACTAGAAAATAATTTCATGAGGAAGCATAATAGTAAGACCTATCTTAACTTGACAAAATTAGTATCTAAAAGGGAGGTGTTTTAAATATTGGAATTAATGATGGAGATATTAGAGATGAAAGTGGTTGTCTCACACTAGTTGATCTCTATAGTGTTGTGATTCCATGTAATAGTTTGCATGATGTGATAATTGATCACATGAGTTTGTAATATAGAATTATAGGAGTTAAATGCAATTGGCATTTAAAAATGGGTTTCATCGTAGTACTTGGTGTTCACTTTTTATGTAGATGTTTTTCAATTAATTGCAAATAATTATTGACTCTTTTTATCTATGGTTTGATTAATTTCCTCAAGTTAATTATTTGGTGATATAAACATTTGACACAAGGAATTAATAGCATGATTATGTTGTTATTAATTGTTGAGTCCACTCAATTTTCACCTTTGGAATAGAACTTTTTAAAATCATGTTAGTATTATGTTTTGCTTGATATCATACCAATTATTGATCTTTGTTGATCTATGACTTTAATGCTGATGTTTTAACATTTGAAAAAAATGGTTTGAATTTTTTTACAATATATTTACTTTCAAAAAATATTTCTCATATTGAATTTTTTAGGCATATGGGGTCAAGGATGATGAGGACATCATCAATTCAATGAGGGGAGAATGTCACATACCGATTTCCCCATGTAATAAATAATATAAGAGTTATTGAAAATACGAACATAATATAAAAAATTTAAAGTAATTAATTATTTTGTGGTTGTGTAAAAACAAAAAGTTATGATGTAAAAGTAAAGGGTCATTACTTTTAGTAACAAAACCCTTCATCGTCAGTTTTAATTGGAATTTGGACACAAGCTTAGAGAAAGTAGAGATGATGGAGGGGCATTAGGTCCCAAACAAATTTGTCGCAGATAGATGATGGCAGTTCCTAGAGGACAATTGATGACCTCCAATGTTAAGGGTGAAAATGTATATGGGAATATTAGAGTCAATCATGAGGACTCTGACCAGGAGTGATCGACGATAGGCGTCAAGATGAAAGGAATCCTAATGAAGGTTCGATGATGATATCAAATAGAAAATTAGGTAATTCATCACTTGAGTCGACAACGTTGAGCTTGTGATAGACGACTAAAATCCAAAAACCTGAGAATAGAATTGTTGGGGAAGTTGTGTTGAACTTGTATTGGGATTGAAGTCAAAGGATCAAAGGATGATGTATTGAATTGTTTTCAAAGGTATTGAACATGAATTGTCCATTGATGTCAAAGGATATTGTCAAGGATATTATGGAACAAGTTTCAATTGATGAAAATGAAAAAATAATGCCAAAAAGATGCTGAAGAATTCCTTGCACAAAGTGATCTTGAAGAAATACATATGGAAGAATCTGGAAATCCCATGAGATCAAATATCCCACCATGGCATTGGTCAGAAGTGCACAAATAGTAATCCACAAAGAACATTGAAAATGGATGATATGCAGGGAATACCATTTGTGTGAGGCTTATGAACGAAGAACATGAAACAAAAACTTGTGTAATAGTCCCACAAAGAAAATGGTATGTTGTACAAAGACTTGTGAAGAATAATATGAGTTCTAAACCTATGTGCAAAATTCCCACAAGGACGTTGGCTTCACGGGGGCTTCACTTGTTGACCATTATCCTGTCACGTTAGTTCATATTGCGGGTTTTAAAATGATAAAAATTTGAACCAATATATTGCAGGTATTGGGGGGGATGAGGGGTTTAAGGTGGGGGTGGGTAGGGTGGTTTATAAGGATTGAGGTATAAAAATGGGTGGGGAGGAGGTTTTAAGTATTGGGAGGGGGTTTCAGCAAAAAGAGTTTGGGTCAATATCTTTGGAAATTAAGGGTATTCTTTAATATCCCACGATCGCATGTGCTATGTGAGAGGTTCACTAAGTGAACTCCCCATGGTTGGCTTATGTGCACCAAATCCCACAAAGATGAATGGTGATAAGCAACACATTGACACAAACATTAATTTGAAGAAAATAAAACAATTGGGGTGTTCTCCAAGGATAATGAACTTCATCAAGTGGACACATCTATTGAGAGAAGAAGAATATAAATAATAAAGGGATGGATGTGGTGAAGTAAGCTTGAAATATGAAGATTTGAGATAATCTGGTTAGACAAGCTTCAAACGTTTTGGAGTATAAATGGCTCGTTGATCATAGAAAGGGTTTTTATACATCGGAGCCGAAGTGGGCAAATCAACAAATGTTGAATATAAAGAAGTGTTCCAGATGAAAATGATACTTGTATTCAAGACGTGTGATGTTCTTAATCAGTGAAAGATGTAAACCGCATAACATAAAAAATTACCGAGTTAGGAACTCTATTTAGTATAAAGAAATAGATCATAGAACCACATATGAGACATATATTGCGGTGATTATTGCACATTGAAATTTTGGCAACTATCTGTCTTGAAGAAAATATTTAGAGGAAAGATACACATAGAAGAAGTTACAACAGTTGTAGATTGTGAATACATTCATCAAAGATAATGTATGTTGTATATTGTAATTATTCAATACATTCTTATTTCATATGAGGGAGCTTGGATGGGGGAAGGAACATGGGGTTGTAGCCTCCTTCCAGTTGGTGCTACAAAATAACATCATGGAATTGCAGAATCCTTTATGTTGGAGCAGATAAAACCTAGGGGGTTGGAGCCTCCTTCGAGTTGAAACTGGTAAATATACTAATTGGGGTGTTGTAGCATCCTTTCTATTGGAGTAGATAAAACCTAGGGGGTTAGATCCTCCTTCCAGTAGGTGTTGTGGAATATAATTCAGAATTTGGTGCCTCCACAACCGGAAATCGTAGTTATCCATAGGTCGGAGCTTAATTGCTTCAAGTCACAATTTGCACATTCATACATATATATATTTTAGGTCATTTCCTGAAGTTTGTGAGCTGGTTCTTATGCATATTGATATCATTACACATCAGTTCCAAGAACCATCAGATTGTACTTGAGGATTAGATCAACACCTTAAATGAATGGTTTCTCATGTTTGGAGATTGCATTCTCCCACTGATGTAATTAACCATATATATATATATAATTTTATTCTCATATATATATATCTATTGTTGTATTTGTTATTGGTCTTGCTAAAAAGTTGAATTGGTGAAAATCTATCAAAGTAAAAGAATAATAGACATAATGTGCTATTACTAATTCACACACCCGATCTTTGTCATAAGATAAATCCAACAATTAGTATCATATTGTCTGTCTTCAGTATCAAATTAATATCTAGAAGAATGATCTAGCTCAAAATGACGAAACTGGAAACACTTTCTCGAACTATGAAGAATACACTAGAGGGAAAAGAGTTGGTTGAAGTAGATTTTGAAGGAGAAATTATCAGTGCTTTGGAATAATCATAGAAATAAAGGAAGAGAAAAAATATTATGAAGGATCAACTTTGAAAACATAGAGAACAAGCTAAAGAAACAAGAAAGTCCAAATTGAAGATAATGGAATAGCTAACATACCGTGAAGAAAAGTGTGGAAAACTGGAAGAAGAAATCATGCACCTGAAAGAATAAATACACAATGCAAATAATCAGCTAAACCTTTGGCATAAATACAACAAAGATATAGGGAATCTGGAAGACTATAGAAAATTACATGAAAATATGAGAACATGCTCCATAAGCTATGCAAATGCAGTCAATATTTTCATGTTGAAAAGATATCAAAATTATGAAAGAAATGTTTCATATCCTTAGAACCTCATCCATGTGCAACTAGGAAGCTCTCGATCCATAAAGTAACATAAACTTTTCATAGGATTTTTTTTTTTGTAAAAAAATTGCTCACAAAGTAGTAAACTATAGAGCTCATTTTCGGAACTATCCTAAAGAGAAAATATTCTCCTATAGAAAAAATGATGTTGAAACAAAACTGAGATCCTAAAAAGAAGATTTAAATCCCTTCATTCCCTTAAGCACATAATATGTATGTCAAAACCACGACCATCACATATATATGACCAAATATTGCAAAAATAAATACTTATTGTTCATGTCGAATGGAGGTGGTCATAAGTCAAGAAAAATATGGTAGAACAAACTCAATCAATTAATTCATGAAGGGTGCAGGATAGTGCAACATGCACATAATAAGAAATATCAATGATATATTAAAAATGGGTGTTCTAAACACATGACAAGAGACAAACATGATTTCTTAAATTTCAAAGAAGAAAGAGGAGGAAATGTATACATTGGAGACAATGGATTGACCAAAATTATAGGTAAGGGCATGATCAGCTGTGGAAACCAAAACTAAAGCTGACAAAGTCTTATTAGTTGAGAATATGAAGTATAATATCCTCAGCGTGAGTCAAATGTGCGACCGAGAACATACTCTCAACTTCGATTCAGAGAAATTTAAAATATAAGATAAAGAAACGGGAAGCTTAATGCAACCACAACAAGAACTTCAAACAATGTCTATATACTAGATGAAAAGGAAGAATAATGTTTCCTAGGGAAAATGGATGAAAGATGCCTTTGTAACATGTGAGTGGAACATATAAAATTTGAAAATATTGTCAATATTAGCAAGGTACAAGTCGCGAGGGACATCTTAAGAATTACAAATCCCATACAATTAGTCTACAAACAATGTCAACATGGAAAACAAAAAAGAGTAAGCTTTAAGAAAAAATAGTATATTACATCAAGGCCATCGGAGTTGGTTGATACAAATCTACGTGGACCTATGAGAACCAAAGGGTTAAAAGGTGAACGCTATTTTGTTCTCTTCATAGATGACTTCACTCAAATAGCATTGGTTTTCTTCCTCAAGAAAAAAACATAAATTTTTGAATAATTCAAAATTATTAAGGATTTTGTTGAAAACGAAATTGATTAAAAAATTAAATTCCTAAGATCAAACAGCGATGGAGAATACACATCAAAGGAGTTTGAGGAATACTGTGAAAAAAATGGAATACATATACAATTATCAGTAGTCTAATCTACCTAGAACTGAAAAATAAACTTTTTTATTTTTAGAAAACATTATGTTAAATGTTATTGTAAAGTTTTTTTTAGGACGAAATTGGTCAAGGATGACTATAATTGAATATTTATTTATTTAAATAATTAAATGGAGAGACACATATCCAAAGGATATTGTTGAAATAGTGTTCACTGACCCACTAGGAGGAATGAGAAGTTGTAGAAGTCTGATTGACAAGTGGCAGCACTAGCATTTCACTTTATAGATGTAATAAGAAGAAAAATCTCTAAAATTGTGGTCACGTTCCCTGAGAAGCAGAACTGAGAAGGTGGCTCATTTAATTTCAAAACTGACCCAAACACCTAAGAAATATTATAAATACCATCGAATTAAGCAGGAGGCTCACTACATTCTACTCCAAGTGAATGAACCTTGTGACTACTGCAAACTGAAAAGTTAGACACACAAGGAATTAGATGAGGGGATAACTAAAGTGAAATCACTGAGATGAGTATGCTATTGGGTGCTAAGTTCCAGAGAGTTCTGGGTGTGTTGTTAAAAAGCATCTTCGTCCTAGTGGCTAAGTGAAAAGGCTCGAGGGTCCTAAAGCAAGTGATATTGGCTACTTCAGGAGACGGTTGGGAGGAACGGTCTCCTTTGGGTGGTTTTTCTCCTTCTGCAACTAACCAGGTTCTAAGATGATTTATCTATTATCTATGAGTTTAATTCTATATCTATATCTCAAAGTTTTATGAATGTTGATGGATGTTATAATCTAGTAACTGTTTAAATTAGGACATAATAGAAATATCATCACTTCTATATATTGATATGAACTATGTTCTAGTATTCTCATAGTTTATTGATAGTTGCACGATAAAGTAAATGTTATAATTTCCTATGTTTTTATACACAACTTATAATATCATTATACAAATTTTATTTAAATTCATGCATCACAATCAGAAAGTATGATAAACCGTGTTGAGTAAGCAACAAATTCATTACTTCTAGTTTTACTAATATATTTCTCATTTAATTTGTTAAACTACCAACAGGAGTTCAAAACACTATCTTTTGATATCTTTCCTCACTTTTATAACAGGTTCACACATATAGAATAATATTATTTTTCTAGTTCTTTGTGAGTTCAAGAGAACTTAGAACTAGAGTTAAAGGAATCTTCCTTTTTAACCGAAAGGTTTAAACTAAGGATATAGCTAGGGTTTTAATACTCAACGAAAATTTCCCAAGGTTTCTCTAATAACAATCATTAGTTTTGTAACTTCATTTTAATAATAAGGAAACTTAAATTATAAGAA
Organism: Pseudotsuga menziesii; assembly: GCA_001517045.1. Lineage (NCBI taxonomy): Eukaryota > Viridiplantae > Streptophyta > Pinopsida > Pinales > Pinaceae > Pseudotsuga > Pseudotsuga menziesii. The sequence continues at coordinate 148,538 of LPNX010217034.1, read as the reverse complement.
TTATGGGACCTCTATTATTCAACAGTTGTAAGCAAAGGTTTCCCTCTTGAGTATGATATATACAAACACACACACACACACACACACATATATATATATACATATGTATATATATATATATATATATACATACATATACATACATATACATATATGTATATATATGTATATGTATATATATGTATGTATATATATCTATATATATATATATTCATTATCACCAAAATACTCTATAATATGATAAACTATAACTCTAGCCTAGCCATACGATTTCTTCATCACTTATTGAAAGCTAGGGTTTAAACAATAATTTAAAAAATTAATTAAACCTTAACATAATCCACTTAAGCAAACAAGTTAAATATCGTTTATACATCAGGTCACGAATTCAAACCCTATTGAGGCCATTCAACCAAAATGTAAGTTTAAACTACTCTTATAAAAAATCCATAGTCTTAAATTTAAAACTACCTATCAATTTATTTACACAGGTGCTTCATAAATTTTTTTATCCATTTAGTTGATTCATAGAAATATTTTTCAAATATATTATACCGACTGTAGGCCATAGGTAGTCTTTGACTGTAAAATTATTAACATTATTTTATGCTGAAGCCTTACGACTCAAAACTTTCTACATACAAAAAAACCCTAAAAAATGATAAACGCTAACAGAGCTAGGATAATATGTATAACATCGTGGCCTCACGGTCTTACCAATACAAAATTTTACTACTTTTAAAAAACTTGGAATGATGGATATTATAAACTACCTCCCGACTTTTAAAAGCTTTCTAGAAAAACCAAATTGTAGAGACAACATTCAGAAATCAAACGACTGTATTTTTTTTTAATAGAAAAACCCTTATAGGAATGTCTTTATAAGAACCATCATTTCACAAGTTTGGATCAAATAGTCAAACAATTGCTAAAACACTCTAGAAGAATAAGTACTCTGTCATTTCTAAGCTAAATAGACAGTGCACAGTCCCTTCGACTCCACGGTCAAAGAGGACCTCTTACAACCCAACTATAAACTCCTTAAGGTAGAGCTGAAGAGGGTTACCATTTTTGTTATAACAAAGAACATTGGTTTTCTCCAAATCAATAGCATATGACCCAGTCACAGAGTAGTAGATCCTTAATCATCACAACCGCTAAGAGAAAGGAAATTTAGATTTCCATGTCTTACCAGACCACGCGAAGAACTGACAAAGAATGACTCTTATTTTCCTCTCAACAACTTCTGTAGAAATTTCTTGCAACAAACCACACAAGGTTAAATTCATTTAAAAAAAATGATAGACCACATAAAACAAAACAAAATAGTATTATAAACGAAGAAAACTTACCTTTGATGAGATAGATGAGGTGTTGAAATCAAGGGAACGACACAAACAGTCCACTAAGGTTACGAAGCTTTAGACGTGTGAACCCACAATTCACAAATAGTTTTGCTGCCAATTAAAGGGTTGAGTTTAGGAGGACATTAGTTTGCAAGGCCAAGGTCGAGGCCTGAAAGCCGAGAGACCGACCCTTCCTCTGTGTTTATGCGGTCGTGTAGGAAAAACAAACAACATAGTGACCAAACCCATAACGCAAGTCGAGAAGCTTTAAACCACCAGGGTTTTCAAAAAGACATTCATGCTTCCCAGCAGAGGTTTAAAGGCCATCACATGGGTTGGTACATGCCACGTTTATTTTCTTAATATTCCAATCCAATATCTATAGTATTGAACTTACACCATGAATACCATATATATATTGCATTGTTTTATTCTTTAGTTAAAGCACTATGGTGTCATAGCATAGGAGAGTTTGGCCTTCCTCAATTTTAGTTAAGCCATTGCTATTATTCATTAGGAATGGTGTCTTATCACCTCAAGACAAACATCATTTTGGTGAGTACCTGTAAAAAGATTGATAGTAGTTTGCGTTAGCGAGATAGCTAAGAAAGACCATAGAAATCCTTGCTCCTAGCTTCCTAGTAGGGTTATTTAAGTAATCCAGAAATTAGGCAATAAATACACCAACTATAAACAACTGAAAATAATCATGACACCCTTTCATGAACAAATGACAAAAAAAACTAGTTTCGTCACAATGGTAAATCACACCACAATATTGTCGTAATATGTCATGTATGTATTTTGGTTAAAACGAATAGAGTACAAGTTAAAGATGTTATGGATTTAATTATCCTATATAATTGTAGTTAGAGTTTTATTTTATTTATTTTAATTTTTTTTAATGAATTTTTGAGTTGTTACATGTGGTATGAGAGTGAGTTCCAAATACTAGGCATGATTGGCTCACTCGCATGCAAACATCAAACAAAATTTACTGATCATATTTTAAAAACTATTTCTATACAGAAATATAAAATTGTATTTTGTAGGAAATGGAAGGAGTTGAAGCATCTGTTGAAAATGGATCCCATCACAATAACCCATATAACATTTATGTAGGATTAAACAATCAACCCTCAGAACTACTTCAAATCGTAAAATATTTAAGAGATAAACTTCAAACAATAAAGAAAGATAATGAAAGAATTATAAGAGCTCAAGAGGAACTAAATCAGATACTACTAGAAAAAATACACAATGGAGGTAAAGATAAAAGAAAATAGTATGAAACTGATTCTAAAACCATATCATACAAATGCAAGGGTAAGAAATTAAAATTTTCTGATAGTGAATCTTCTTCAGTAGTTAAAGTAAGGTCACATAAAGAAAACTATAAATACACTAGTGAAAGTAGTGAAAGCGACAGAGGTCCTAGGAAGAGGAAATATAAATCCTATGAAGGCATCTGATAGGAATTTAGAAAGATACAACCTCCCATGTTCAACGATGAAGTGGAAAAGGGTGAACAAGTTGAGGCTTGGTTATCGGGTATGAAAAAGTACTTTCATAATTATAACTACTCCAATTGACTGAAAGCCCATATGGCTATCTACAACCTAACCGGAAAGGATGACATCTAGTGGCATGACATAAAAAGAGTTAAAAACCTTAAAGAAAAATATTTAACTTGGAGAGTCTTTAAAAAATACTTCAAAAGGAAATTCTTATCTTAACAATATTATGAAGAAAGAGAAAAAGAGTTTTATGAACTTAAACTAGGTTCAATGTCAATGAAAGAGTTAATTAGTAAATTTCTAAGTTTATTCAGATATGTACCCTATATAATTGACGAAAAGCCTAAAATACAGAGGTTTCTAAGCTGTTTTCCTACTAGCTTCAAGGAAAGAATTGAATTTGATAATCCAAAGACCCTTGAAGAGGCAATGAAAAAAGCTAACTTCTATTACGGAAAAAGTAAAAAAAGAGAAAACATACCTAACTAGAAGAATAATAGAGGAAGCAACTTTGACTAGAAAATAAAAAGTTCTAAGCTTAATAAAAGCTTCGTAAATAACTCTCAGAATTTCTCTAAGAATAATTATCAAGGAACAGATTTTAAAAGTAAAACACAACAAAACATTGCAGCACCAAGAGTCATAGGCATGCCTAATAATTATGTTAAAAACAATGAACCTAAAGAACCTGTAAAGTGTTGGGAATTCTAGGGACCTCACTGCGCAAGGGACTGCCCAAACAAAAGAATAAACTACAACAATGTACACACCATTCAGGAGGAGGAAACAGTGGGTGATGTAGTAAATGGAATTCCTAGAATTAATGCATCCTTGGAGAATTGACAGGCTAATCATCAAACTTCCATGGTGGAAGCACAAGGTATGATACAAAACCAGTATGTTTCTGTTCTGATAGACCTAGGTGCTAGTTTAAGTTGTGTCACCTAGCATCACAGAAAAACACAATTTATCTTTAAAAAAGTTTGAAAAGTATTGGTTGGTTCAGTTAGCCACATTAACCAAAATAAAAGTAGTTAATTATGTTAAAATCTGTGAAATGTTAATGAGCCAGTTTAAAACTCAAGTAAAGTTAAATGTATTTTTGTTAGGATCTTATGATGTTTTAATAGGTATGGATTGGATGGAAATACATCAAGTAGTTTTGAATTATTTTTGGAAAACATTTACTTGTTTAAATGATAAAGGAGAAAGAATTACAGTCAAAGGGATACCTAGGAAAGTTTTGTTAGACAAATCTCAGTGTTACAAATGAAAAAGGCTATAAGAAAAGGTTGTAAAGTTTTTGCTGTACATATAAAAAATAATGAACACATGGATAAAGAAGATAAGCTTAAATTTGATGATATTCCAATCGTACGAGATTTCTTAGATTTTTTCTGAGAACAAATTTCAGGATTACCTCCAAAGAGAGATCTGGATTTTACTATTGACTTAGTACCAAGAGTTGTACGAAATTCAAAATCTCCTTATAGATTGAACATGTTAGAAATTAATGAATTAAAATTACAACTACAAGAACTGATAGACAAAAATTATGTAAGACCAAGTGTATCCCCTTGGGGAGCACCTGTCTTTATATTCATCAAAAAGAAAGATGCTACATTACGTCTATGTACAGACTTCCATCAACTGAAGAAAATGACAATTAAAAATATATATCATTTTCCCCACATCGATCATCTATTTGATCAGATACGCATAGTGACAATATTTTCAAAAATAGACTTGAGATCTGGATATCATTAAGTCATAATTAAAGATAAATATATTTTTAAGACTACTTTCAGAACCCCATATGGGCATTATGAGTTTGTAGTTATTCCCTTTGGGATAGCAAACGCTCCAACCACCTTTATGTGTTTAATGAACAATGTTTTAATTAAATACTTAGATAAATTTGTAGTCATCTTCATAGATGATATATTAATATATTAAAAAACAAAAGAATAACACTTACATATAATACTACAGGTTTTAAGGGAACATAAGCTGTATGCTAAATTCGGTAAATGTGAATTTTATAAAGATAAGATACAGTATCTATAAGGTCATGTGATATCCAAGGAAGGAATATTAGTAGACATGGATAAGGTAAAAAAAAAATTGATTGGCATGTTCCCAAAGATGTAATGAATGTACGATCCTTGATGGGAATTACGGGTTATTACTAGAAATTCATAGAAGATTTCTTGAAGATCGCGAATCCCATAACATCCTTGCAGAAAAAGGGGAAAATATTTGTTTGGGATCAAAAGTGTGAGGAAAGTTTTAATAAATTAAAAGAATTATTAACTACTACACCTATACTAAAAATAGTACATCCAGACAAGTATTTTGTTGTGTGCACTAATGCATGCAATGGTGATTTGGGTGGGGTACTAACACAGGAAGGTCACGTAATTGCTTATGAATCAAGGAAGTTAAAAACACATGAAAATAATCATGCCACTTATGATTTAGAACTCAATTCCATAATTCATGCTTTGAAAATGTGGTGCCATCATCTAATTGGAAAAATATTTTTGTTAATGTCTCATAACATAAGCTTGAAATACTTGTTTTATCAACAAAATATGAACGCAAGGAAAGCTAGATGGTTAGATTTTTTTAGCAAATATTATTTTGAAATCAAACACATCAAAGGAGAGGAAAACAAAGTGGTTGATTCTTTAAGCAGAAATGCAATAACAAATGTTATAACTTCCATTAGTAGTTATAAAATAGATTTAGATGATAAGTTGGAAGAATGGATAAAAAGGGATAACTTCCAAGAATACCAAAATCTAAGAGAAAAAGTAACTAAGAATGAATCTGAAAATGTAAAAATAGATTATAGTTTAAACGAAAAAAGGTTTCATGTTGTATAAAAACATACTGTATGTACCTAACATGCCAGAAATTAAATTGATGATTTTAGATGAAGTACATAAAAGTCCTTATTCCGGACATCCGAGGTATCAAAAGAAGATAACGATGTTAAGAAAAGAGTATTTTTGGCCTAACATGAAGAACAAAGTTAATGAATATATAGCTAGGTGTATAGAATGTCAGCAAGTTAAAGCTGAGTATCAACACCTAGCCGGTCCTTTGCGACCATTTCCAATTCCAAATTGGAAATGGGAAGTTATCAGTCTTGATTTTATAACCAGAATGCCTAAAAATCAGAAAAAAATTGAATCAATAATGATAGTGGTAGAAAAATTAGCAAGGAAACACATTTTATACCTGTTAAAACAAATCATAAGGTTGCTAACATTGCTGACATATTTATGAAGGAAATTTTTTGGTTGCACGGAATTCCAAAGGTAATAATGTCTTATAGAGACCCTAAGTTTATTGGTAATTTTTGGAAATGATTGTTTAATGGAATAGATACTAAATTGAATTTCAGTACTGCTTATCATCTGCAAACAGATGGAAAAACAGAAAGATTCAATCACGTACTAGAAGACATGTTATGAATGTATGTTACAGACTATCCCAAGAAATGAAGAGATTATTTGCACTTAGTCAAATTTTCATATAATAATCATTATCAAGCTTTAGCTAAACTTAGTCCTTTTGAAATATTGTATGGTAGGAAATGTAATACTCCCATTACATGGAGTAATCTAGTTGATATATTGATGTTAGGGCCTCATTTGTTAAAAGAGATGGAATAACAGTGAAATGGGTACAAAGCAATTTGAAAACTGCTCAGGACAGATAAAAGAGTCACGCAGAGCTTAAAAGAACTTAGAAATAATTCCAAGTACGTGAGTATGTATTTGTTAAGGTGAAACCTTGAAAGAGCTCCTTTAAGTTGGGGAGTTGTGCTAAATTAGCAACTAGGTATTGTGGACCATTCAAAATATTGGGAAGAGTTGGACCAGTGGCATATAATTAGCTTTTCCACCTAATATTAGAATACATAATGTTTTTCATATTTCTATATTGAAAAAGTATGTGCACAATGCTACTCAAGTGATTGATTGGAATGTTATTTAGGTAGAACCCAAAGGAGACTTTAAGGTGGAACCAGACTGTATTCTCGACAAGATGGAATTTTTTCTCTAGAATTGCACCATTGGATAGGTAAGGGTGCAATGGAAACAACTCTGTCCAGATGAATCAGCCTGAGAATTGGAGAGTCATATGTGGGAGGCATATCTAGCTCTATTCCAGGAAGAGTCATAATAAACTTAAGAAACATTGAGGACGATGCTGAACTTTAAGGGGGGTGTTTGTAGCCTACCTAGAACTGAAAAATAAATATTTTTATTTTGAGAAAACATTATGTTAAAATTTATTGTAATTTTTTTTTTATGAACAAGTTGGTCAAGGATGATTGTAATTGAATATTTATTTAATTAAATAATTAAATGGAGAGACACCTATCCAAAGTAGACTTTTGAAAGAGTGTTCACTGACCCACTAGGAGGAATGAACAATTGTAGAAGGCTAATTGACAAGAGGCAACACTAGCATTTCACTTTCTAAGTGTTGTAGGAAGCAAAATCCCTAAAATTGTGGTCACTGTTCCCTAAGAGGGGTAACTAACCCAAATACCTAAGCAATCTTAAAAATACCAGCGAATTGAGCAGGATGCTTACTACATTCTATTCCAAGTGAATGAACGTTATGACTGTTGCAAACTGAAAAGTCAGGCACACAAGGAATTTGATGAGGGGATAGCTAAAGTAAAATTGTCGAGTTAAGTATTATATTGAGTGTTAAGTTGTAGAGAGTTTTGGGTATGTCGTTCCACAACATATTTGTCCTAGTGGTTTAGTGATCAGGCTCAAGGGTCCTAAAGTAAGTGATCTTAGCTGCTTCAGGATATTAGAATTTGAATGCCATTTAGATCTTCAAGCAGAGAGTTCTAATAATGTTTGCGGTAAATAGATGGAGAATGAAGATACAAACTAAACAAAATAAACCACATAGGAATTAGACAAGTATTGCTCGGGAATTTATAGTATCATTCACAATAATAGCATTCGGTGTTACAATAGTTTACATAGGAAATAATTCAAGTGAATTAGGAAGAAATTAAAATCCTCCAAGTGGATATGACTGTATCTAATTGAATCTCTAACTTAAGGTCTCCCAATAAATATCGGAGTCCAAATAGAGAACTCCCTGAAGACCAATAACTCCAACAATCAATGACAACTAGTTAATTCAGTGCAACTGAGTGTGGTAGGTAGGAAAAGTGCTCCTCCACATGCAACCATGCATTATCCATGCATTGGTAGATCTATCTTAACTGTTGTGAAGTAACTAAATGTAACTGGGGGCTAACTAATACTAACTAGTACTAACACCAACAGACTGAAGTAGGTTGGTGTAGAGACTCCCAGTGGCTCCTAAAATGTAGGGATTGGTTTAGGAGGCTCCCAAAATGATGCATGCATATTCAGTAAGTGGATTTAACCTCTAGCACTGTTCCCCACACTCTAGTGACTGGTACATGTGTCCCCATTAGGCCAAGTGGAACCAATGATACTAGTGGATCCAATTAATTAATTAAGGTTCCTATGTTAGGCTAATTAATCTAATAGAAAGTATGAAAAAGGGAGGATTAATAATCCTAACACCCCCCTGAATCCTAACTTGGATAACTGTGGGCCATGGTAACAAGACTATAGGTCACCCAATATACAATTGAAGAGACATAATACAAATGAGGTAGGAAAACCTCTTGGGGAAAACCCCTCAAAATAGGAACTGAGAATCAAGCCTTAATGCCCAAAAGAGACCTGAGAAAGGAAAATATCTTTTTGGTAAAAGACTTGGTAAAAATATCTACAATCTGATCCTCTGTTAGACAGTAGTGCAGTGTGATGGTTCTATCATGCACTAGTTCCTGAATGTACTGCATGTGAACCCCTATGTGCTTTGTCCTATGCTTCTGAATAGGATCACTGGAGATCTTGATTGTACTTTGGTTGTCAAAATAAATATCTATTGTAGGTGAAGTCTAAATATTGAACTCTGTCAAGATGCCATGTAGCCAAATTTCCTAAATAAATGCATTAACATCTCCTTGATACTCTGCTTCTGTTGAAGAAAGTGCAAGGGTTGCTTTCTTCTTGATGGACCAATAAATTGGTCCAGATCCAATCATAAATACAAAACCCGAGGTGGATTTCCTATCATTTCAATCTCCTCCCGAGTCTAAATCTGTAAAGCCTGTGAGATCTAGCTGTGCTCCAGTAGCATAGTGGATGCCATAATCAATAGTACCCTGCACATAGTGCAAGATCCTCTTTGCTTCCTTCCAATGCAGCTCATGTGGCTCCTGCATATATCTAGCAGTAGCACTCACAGCATAGGATATGTTTAGTCTCAAATGAGTGAGATACAAAAGGCTTCCAATGAGCTGTCTATAGAGAGTGTTGTCCACCAAAGGTGTGGAACCACCTTCTTCAAACCTAATTCCTGATAGAAAAAGGAAGGGGATTCCTTGCAATCCTCCATGTGGAACCTCTTAAGCATTTATGATGAATACCTGGACTGTGAGATCATGATACCTGAAGTATTTTGAATTACTTCGATACCAATGAACTTTCTTAACAGTCCTAAGTCATTCATAGAAAATTCTTTATTAAGAGTAGACTTGATGCTGCTCAATCTAGCAGTAGAGCTACTAGTAATGAGCAAGTCATCCACATACAATACAACTAGAAGAAAGAACCCCTCCTTATTCTTCATGTAGAAATTGCAATCAGATTTTCACTTTTCAAACATCTAAGAGATGAGGAAGGCATCCATATTGGAGTACCATGCCCTTGGGGCTTGTTTGAGTCCATACATTGATTTCCTATGTCTGTAGACTAAGGAAGGATCATCAATAAACCCCTCAGGTTGTTTCATATATATTTCCTCCTCCAAATCAGAATGGAGGAAGGAACTTTTCACATCCATGTGATGTACTTCCCATTTCTTGGAAGCAGCAATCATCAATACCATCCTAATGGAGTCCATTCTCTCTATTGGAGTGAATGTCTCATTGTAGTCCAAGCCTTGGACCTGAGAATACCCCTTTTCCATGAACTAAGCCTTGTTCTTGGTTGTGGTCCCATCAGTAGCTATTTTGGTTTTGTAGATCCATTTGCACTATACTAGCTTCCTTCCAGAAGGTAAAGGGGACAAGTTCCCATGTTTGGTTGTGATGTGGCGAATCAAAATCCTCATCCATGGTTGCCTTCCATCTAGGATCATGTAAATCCTCCTTGAAGGATTGAGGATCTGACCCAAGCATCATAAAACACCTCTCAACAAGAATAGGATCTGTGGGAGACAGTGCTACACTCTCCTTCTGATACTGGGACCTTGTTCTTGTTTTGTCATATGGATTCCCATCACCATCTCCAGCTACTTCTATGAGCTGCTCAGCCCATTTAGGCTGGTGGAATGAGGTAGATGCTGGATCTAGATCTAGATCACTTTGAGTTGTAAGTTCAATGTCTGGATCATACTAGGATGACTCCTCTTCTGAATCTAAATATGAAATGTTGGGATTTGAAAATGGAACTGCAATAGCAAGTGAAGGAATGTTTATGCCTTCATCAGCTTTGAAATAAAGCTGAGGTGATACCAAAACTATATATGGCATGAAGTGAGAGAAAATATATGCCTTGGAGGCATGATCAACAATTCCTTTTGCTACAAGCTCCCCAGTTGAGATTTTTGTGATCTCCACTAAGTCAGGTCCAAACACCACTTAATTTGGTGAGCCAGTGTGGGTCATCTGGTATACAAACAACATATTAGCTGCAAGGGAGGGTACATATAGGAAATATCTGAACACACCATGCTTCGCTCTGATGGTGCCTCTTCCTACTACTGGAATTTGGGAATCATCTCCCATGTGAATAGTGGGCCCTTCATTTATGTTGAGAGAGGAGAAGAGATCCTTAGAGGCCACCACGTGATTGGAGGCTCCAGAATCAATCAAATAGGCTATAGACTGAGGTAGTCCTACTTTCAAAGCATGGCATCTTTCATGTCCATTATATGAATTATTTGCTCTCTGTGGGGAAGCAATGTTATGCTGCTTGAGAAGAGAAGTCGTCTCATCAAGTTGATTCCTCATACAATGTTCTTCAAGATGGTACCCTTTTTCATATTAGGGACATAATATCTTCTCAAATTTCTTCTTCTTAGAGCTAGAGGCCCTTTCAAAATCTTGCTAATTTTGTTTAGGCTTCAAATTAGCTACCTTTGGATCCTTCTTCTTTGTTTTCCCCTTTTCTTGCACTTTGGAAGAGTCAGTAACTAAGAGAGATTGTTCTTTGGAGGTCTATATGACTCCCATTTGAATCAACTTGTTTTACTCCTTGATTAAGGACTCGGAAAAATAATCTATTGAAGGAAGTTTCCAATAAGGAAATATTTCCCACTTAGAATGAAACATAGAGACATATACACAATACTCAAAGCCTATTTTTCTCAGTATGGAAAGGAAATTCTTCTCATCCTTCTACTCTATTCTGCACTATCTGCATTGGAGCACTAGAGAATTGAATTTAGAGAAGAATTGCTCAACAGTCTCGAAACTGCTGGGATGTAAAGATACCAACTCATTCTCTAGAATGTGTCCCCGAAGCTCATATTTTTTGTTAAACAAGCTATCAAGCTTCTCCCAGGATTCTTTGGGAGTCCTCAATCCTTCTAGATGGAAGAGAATATCTCTAGAAATATAAGTACATAAGTACCCAAATGCTTCATCACAATGGTTTAGGAATTTGTTTCTATCTACTGGATGATGAGGCTCAGCCTCCCATCCATGTATGATCCTGTGGTATCCATCATTTCACAAGGCCATCTGCATATCAATCCTCCAATCAAGGTAACTAGAAGTTTTGAGGATCCATGGTTTAGGAGTTTGAGAACTCATAATTGCTCCACCTGGAAGACTACAAATACTTATCACAAGCTACGTAACACCTGACAATTTCACTGCAATAACACACTAAAACATATGAATTGTTAGAATCATTCTTTTCTTCTCGACATGAACATGTTTTCAGAATCCATCATGCCCTCTCTACTTCTCTAAATAAATCCAGAGCTAGCAATTTTTCATAGGGGACTTCTATGGAAACCCACTGCTTTTGATGCTCGATGGGGAGAAACAAGCATGAAACCTGCCTCAGAAGGCTCTGATACCATATTAGAATTTGAATTCCATTTATATCTTCAAGAAGAGAGTTCTAATAATGTTTGCAACAAATAGATGGAGAATGAAGATACAAACTGAACAAAACAAACCACACAGGAATAAGACAATTATTGCTCAGGAATTTATAGTATCATTCACAATAATAATACCTGGTGTTACAATAGTTTACATAGAAAATAATTCGAATGCATCAGGAAGCAATTTGAATCCTCCAAGTGGATATGACTGTATCTAATTGAATCTCTAACTGAAGGTCTCCCAATCAATATCGGAGTCCAAATAGACAACTCCCTGATGACCAATAACTCCAATAATCAGTGACAACTAGTTAACTCAATGCAACAGAGTGTGGTATGTAGGAGAAGTTCTCCTCCCCATGCAACCATGCATTATCCATGCATTGGTAGTTCTATCTTAACTATTTGTGAAGTAACTGAATGTAATTGGGGAATAACTAAGACTAACTAGTACTAACACCAACAGACTGAAGTAGGTTAGTTATAGGACTCCCCATGGCTCCTAAAATGTAGGGATTGGTATATGAGGTGCCCAAACCAATGCATGCACATGGATTAAGTGGTAGTTAACCTTTAGCAGTGTTCCCCACACTCCAATGACCGGTACATGTGTCCCCATTCCCCATTAGGCCAAGTGGACCCAATGATACTAGTGGATCCAATTAATTAATTAAGGTTCCTAAGTTAGGATAATTAATATAATATTAAGTATGAACAAGGGAGGATTAATAATCCTAAAACAAGATACATTTGGGAGGAACGTTCTCCTTTGGGTGGTTTTTCCCCTTCTGTAACTAACCGGGTTCTAAGCTGATTTATTTATTATCTGTGATTTTAGTTCTATATCTGTCTCTTGAAGTTTTATGAATGTTGATGGATGTTATAATCTAGTAACTATTTAAATTAGGACAAAATAGAAATATCATCATTTATGTATATTGATATGAAGTATATTCTAGTCTTCTCGAAGTTTATTGATAATTGCACGATAAACTAACTGTTCTAATTTCCTATGTTTTTATACACAACTTATATGATCATTATACTGATTTTCTTTAAATTTGTGCGTCACAATCATAAAGTATGGTCAACAGTGTTGAGTAAGCGACAAATTCATTACTTATAGTTTTACTAATATATTTCTCATTTAATTTGTTAAATTGCTAGCCGGAGTTTGAAACCCTATCTTTTGATATCTTATCTCGCTTTTATAACCGGTTCACACATATAGAATAATATTATTTTTCTAGTTCTCTATTCGTTCAAGAGAAATTAGAACTGGAGTTAAAGGAATCTTCCTTTTTAAGCGAAAGCCTTAAACTAAATATATAGCTAGGGTTTTAATACTCAACGAAATTTTCCAAAGGTTTCTATAATAAAAATCATTAGTATTATAACTTCCTTTTAATAAAAGAAAACTTAAATTATAAGAATTATAGAACCTCTATTATTCGACAGTTGTAAGCAAAGATTTCCCTCACGAGTATTTTGTTTTAACAGAAACTATAAAAAGGTATATATAAAAGTTAGCTGTGCACAGCTATTCATTACAGTAATGGTATTGTAATGTATATATGCATAGCAAAAATGCTGCACAGAGAGCCTATCCAAGAGATTTTCCAAAGGACTTCACACAGTGTTTGTTCAAAACATCTAAGACTGTGGGTAGTGTATACCCGGACATACTGATTACATATTAAAAGACAAAAAAACATTCAGCCAAAACTAAAGAGACCAGTTTAAGGGTTGCCTCTGATTTTTCCTGGTTGAGCTACGGACTCCTCCTCCATTGGAAGCACAGCTTCAGCAGTGTCTACATAAACTCTGCTGCTTTGATTCATGGCCATGAAGCGTTGAAGGTCCTCTTGGATCCTGTCGACTTTACCCATAATTTCTCAAAGATTGCTTTCGTTATCATCGATACGGGCATCATGATTTCTAATCTGAAGGGAAGTATAACTCACAGTTTCGCCCATACTCTTCACCTCCTGAGCCATTTCCTTATTGTCCATGACAATTATTGCAAGCATTTCATACAGTCTTCTAAGATTCTTTTTAATATCCAGAATACCTGCACTTTCTCCCGCCTGTGCCATTCTACTTACCTCTGTCGATATGCTTATTCGAGCGAGATTGTTGTGGATGGCAGAGCTGACAGGGTCACAGAATTCGTTCACGGCCTGAAGATGAGTAATACAAAGGCCGAGCACAAGAAGCTCCTGTTGCAACGAAAATTTACCTTGTTTATGAAAAACCAGAGTACCCATCACGCCTTCCTGCCACCCCGAGCAATGACAGCCTAAAACTTGGTTTCGACCCAAATTACCTGAGGAATTGGAAGAATCTGAGCCGATAGTGACAGTATTCGACACTGTGAGAGAGCTCCAAGAACAAGGGGAAAAGGCTGCTAGATCAAGCCATTCCTTCACTGCAGATCGAATAAGAGGGAGAGCCTTCCATGGGAGGCCTTGCAACCCCCCTTCTCCAATGCCCGTGACAACCTTCAGGAGGATGCGCAGAGCTTCGTGTAACCCGGGGCCAAGAATTGAAATGGTATGGAGAGCCATATCGCTTCTAAGAGAAGACATGGAGCTTGGAGCGTGTGAGATAGAAATTCCATTAACCCGAGTCCTGGAGACCTTTAATGCTGCAACGTCCGGGAGGTGGAGGGAGCAGTGAGGAGGCCACGCGGCATGGGGAAAAGGACTGTCAATTAAATGAATGGAGCCAGCGGATGGAAAATCGAGGTGGAGGCCAGTTGCTATGTGATGTTGGGTGACGGAGAAGGGGAAGGAGGAAGGAATAAGGAGAAGGGAAGGAGGGAGGAGAAAGGGAGAAGGGTAGCGAGATGAGAGGAAGATAAAGATAAGATTAAGGAGAGAAGGGGGGCCAAGAAGGCTAAAGGAGAAAAGGGAGAAAGGATTATTTGAAGAGTTGATCCTCAATATATGTCCATACCAAAGGTACTTTCTTTCTTTATTGAGATGGTGCTGATTAGAGAATATCCGACACCTCATTAAGGGATATATTTGGTGATGGGAGGATTCTCATTTTTCCTGTAGTGACCTTGGGGGAGAGAGGCCCCCAAATTAGCCATTTTATCCACTGCAGATTTGTTGAGCCGGAGGATGTGAAGAGGTTCATAGGATTTTTGCATAAGGAGATTAACTTTGTTATACAAGCATCGACAATTGACAGCTCCCAAGGAGTATCCATTGATCAGTTTAGAGATAACGTGCTTTGAGTCTCCGAAAATGAGAACCTTCTGGTAATTTTGAGAATGAAGAAGCTGCAGGCCTTGAAGAAGAGCCAGCCACTCTACCTCATTTTTGGTTCTATTCCCTAATCCCCAAGCGAAGTTTAGTTCTATATGTCCTCCGGGATCCAGAAGGATCCCCCCCGCTCCTACCACCCCTTTTCCCTCACGAGTATAATATATATATATATATATTCATTATTACCGACATAATTTGTAATACAATAAACTATAACTCTAGCCTATCCATACGACTTATTCATCACGTATTTAAAGCTAGGGTTTAAACAATAATAATAAAAAATAATAACTAAACCTTAGCATAATCCACTTAAGAAAACAAGTTAAATATTGTTTATACATCAGGTCACCAGTTCAAACCCTATTGAGGCCATTCAACCAAAATATGAATATAAACTAATATATAAAAAATACATATAGATAAAGACCATAGTCTATAATTTAAAACTACCTATCGATTTCTTTACACAGGTGCTGCATAAAACAATTTATCCATTTAGTTGATTCATATAAATCTTTTTCAAATATCTTATACATGCAGTAGGTAGTCTTTGATTGTAAACTCGTTAACTTTATTTTCTAGTGAATCCTTGTGGCTCAAAAATTTCTACATACAAACAAACCCTCAAAAATCATTAACGGTAACAGAGCTAGGATAATATGCATAGCACCGTGGCCTCACGGCCTTACCAATACAAAATTTAACTACTGTTTAAAAACTTGGAATGCTGGAGATTATAAACGACCTCCTGGCCTTTAAAATATTGCTAGTAAAAACAAATTATAGAGACAACATTCAGGAATCAAATGAATGTATTTGTTTTCAATAGAAGAACCCTTACATGAATTTCATTATAAAAACCAACATTTCACAAGTTTGGAGCGAATAGTCAAACAGTTTCTGAAACACTCCACAAGAACAAGTATTCTATCACCTCTAAGCTAAATAAACGCTGCACAGTCCCTTTGACTCCATGGTCGAAGAGGACCTCTTACAACCCAACTATAAAATCCTCAAGGAAGAGCTGACGAGGGTTACTATTTTTGTTGTAATAGAGAAACTGGGTTTTCTCCAACTCAGGATAATATGGCATAGTCACAGAGTAGCAGAGCCTTAATCATCATAGCCACTAAGAGCAAGAGGAGTGATATTTCCAGGTCTTATCAGACCATGTGATGACCTTACAAACACCAACCCTTATTTTCCTCGTAGCAACTTCGGTAGAAATATCTTGCAATAAACCATGCAAGGTTAAATTCATTAAAATAAAATCATAAACCACAGAAAACACAGAAAAATAGTATTATAAACGAAGACAACTTACATTCGAGGAGCTAGATGAGGTGTTGACAACCAGGGTAACGATGCAAACAGTCCACCAAGGTTACGGAGCTTTAGACCCACGAACCAGCAGTTCACAAATAGTTTTGCTACCAATTACAAGGTCGATTTTAGGAGCACATTAGCCTACAAGGCCAAGGGCGAGGCCTAGAAGCCAAGAGCTAGTACCTTCCTCTATTCTTATGCGACCGCATAGGAAAAAAAACAACGCTGTGACCAAACCCATAACGAAATTTGAGAAGTTTTAAACCCATAGGGTTTTCAAAAAGAGATTCATGCTTCCCATTTGGATATTTAAAGGAAATCATGTGGCTTGGTACATGCCACATTGATATTCTTAATATTTGAATCCAATATCTATAGTATAGCTTACACCATGGAGACCATAAATATATTGCATTGTTTTATTCTTTAGTTAAATAACTATGGTGCCATAACATAGGAGAGTTTGGCCTTCCTCAAGTTTAGTTAATCCATTGCTATTGTTCTCTAGGAATGGTGTGTTATCACCTCAAGACAAGCACCATTTTGGTGAGTACCTGCAAAAATATTGATAGTAGTTTGTGTTATCGAGATAGCTAAGTAAAAACATAGAAATCCTTGCTCCTAGATTATTGGTAGGGTTATTTAAGTAATCCAGAACTTAGGCATTAAATACACCAACTATAAACAACTGAAAATAATCATGACATCCTTTCATGAACAAATGACAAAACAAAAATAGTGTCGTCATAATGGTAAATCACACCACAATATTGTTGTAATATGTCATGTATGTGTTTTGGTTAAAATGACTAATGATACAAGTTAAAGATGTTATGGATTTAATTATCCTATATAATTGCAGTTAGATTTTTATTTAATTTTCTTTTTAATTTTTGAAGTTTACAAGAAGCCAAAACACTACAACATAATTGAGTAGTTGAAAGAAAAAATAGAAGTGTGCAAGAAATGGGCAGAACCATGCTTAATGACTCCAAGCTTTCTGACATGTTCTAGATGCAGGTTTTTCATACCGATGTTCACATTTTAAATAGATCACAAATCAGAATAGGCAACAACATGAATCCATATGAACTTTGGAAAGGATACCAGCTAATGTCACACAATTTTGAATATTTGGATGCAAGTAATATATAAAAAGAAATGTCAAGAATATTGGAAAATTTGATTCAAGATTTGATGAAGGATTTTTTCTAGGGTATTATTTTATAAGTAAGGTGTACATATGTTAGAATATAAGGTTAAAGAAGGTAGTTGAAATTATAAATGTAAAAAGAGACGAAGAATTCAAATACAACAAGATAGAAGATGCTGATAAACCTATAGCTGAATGACTCATAGAAGCTACACATAATGAAGAAAGAACAACATAGTAGCAGGGAAATTTGCTTCAAGAAGAAACAATAGAAATAAGGTTACTCGATACAAATAAATCCTCTAAGATCCATTCAAAAGAATAACTGATAAGAGATGATTATAGGTGATGAAAATGTTGACGCAGGAACGAGGAGAAGAATCTTAACTGATGGCATTAAACATGTACATTTTTCACTATTGTATCAAGTAGAACCAAATAATTTTAATGAAGCTAAATATTATGAGTACTGGGACATGTCCATGGAATAAGAGATAAATTGGATTAATAAGAATCAGACTTGGGAACTTGTTCCAAGACCCAAATACAAAAATGTTATAGGGACAAAATGGGTTTTCAGAAACAAATTAAATGAGGAAGGATAGGTTATAAGGATAAGGAAATGTTAGTATGAAAAGGATATTCATAGATTGAAGGAATATATTTTGAGGAAAATTTTGCTTCAGTAGCTTGAATGGAAGTAATTTGAATGTGTTTATCCTATTCCTACTCCAAGAATATCACGTTATATCAAATGCATGTCAAATCAAACTTTTTAAATGGAGAACTAGAATAAGTGTACATGAAACAACCTAAAGGATTCTCTCTCTTGGACAACAAGGATTATGTTTTCATATTGAAAAAGGAATTATGTGGATTTAAACAAGCACCAAGAGCCTGGTACTCGAGGTTAAATAAATATATGTGACAACAAATATTCAAAAAGGGTCATGTAGATAGTAATTTGTACATAAAAGTCGAAGGTCAAGACATAACTATAATTGAGGTATGTGTAGATGACATTATTTTTGGAAGCAGCGATGACAACCTGTTGTTCAAGAATAAAGACCCTTGTAACCTAGGGTCTGGGGTTACCAACGTACTTCTAAAACTTGCAGACAATTAGCTTTAGCTAAGTACGGAATGGAAATAGGAGGAAATATTGGACTCACCTGATTACCGACGGTTGATCCAAGCATTGTCTTCTTCTTCTTTGTTTTATGCCAAAATATTGTCATCATCATGTGGTAAGACCTTTGACATACCTACTTTCCCTTAATCCCAGCACTTGGAGTGGAAACCCATGTTCATTGTCAATATTTCATAAAAAGACTTAGCACTGTGCTTTCCCCTTTATCCATCAATGGTACCTTGCTCACACCGTCTATGCCTTGTTATCCATAAGTGGTGCCACCTCTTATATCCCTTGGTCCATAAGTGTTTCTTACCTGAACCGCTCTGTCATAGAAGGAGAAAAGTGGTACCCTGGGTAAAATGGGAAAAAGAGAAGATTCTTGAGGCTTCTAGATCATGACCCTCATGTCCTCCCTTCTCCCTATCATTGCGGGTCAGTTGAGCTCGAGATCCCTCATCCTAGGATCTTAGAGGCCACCTCATCCACAAATCTCTCAACCATTCCTATCCATTGAGCCTTATAAATACAAGATCATATCCATGGTTGAGGGGGAGAACCGTTGAGGTATTGTTATGCTGTTGGATTGACCACTTGGCCCAAGCCATTGGATAGCATAGAGAGCAAATTTGGATCTTATGGGGATGAAAGTTTTGGTTTCATGGAGATTCATGTCAACACTAAGGATTAATTGGTTGTAAACTTCTCCATTTTAATCTTAATGCAAAGCTGATTTCCGTCCCACTTTACTGTTGTTGTTCGTTTTCACATGTAAATGTTGTTGGATTCCTTAGTCACTAACATGGATTAATAGATTATGTTCTGGTAGCTTTGATGTATTTTCATGTTTAATATGATTACAGGTACACAAGTTTACTATCGAAGCAGGCATTCCAGGTATCTATGATATCCAGGGAGCGTATTCATCCTTTGTCATTCATTTGTTCTGGATCTGAACCATTCAGACCAGAGGAACAACTTCTATCCGCAGAAGGTGAAATATTCCTGCTAACAAATCTGGCGACTCTGCTGGGGATTGAATATATGTATCAGTTGATTTGATATTCCTCAGTTCTTCAACTCTTGTTTGAATCTAGGCTCCTTCTCCAACTCTCTTCAGTCATATCTACTATCTGACTCAGTGTATTTTGGTTTGAAACTTCTAGATCTTTCTAGATATGAATTATTTCAACCTTTTATGCTATTTTTATTCTCAATCTATCAGTTTTTACCTTGATTTGGTCTTTTTCTGACTTGGTCTGTCGTTCTCCTTGATGTTTTGGATTTACACAGGGAACCGCACATGTTCTGTTGGCAAGAAGCGGTGCCACTGCCTAATTCAAGTTAGCCATATGCAGTGCCATCACCTGAATCTAGTGAGCAAGGAGCGGTTCTACCTCAAAACCGCCTATCAACAGCTTTATCTGCGCGGTGCTAGGTAGGCCCTGTTCCAGACTTTGTATTTTTATTTTTTGTGTGTTTATGGCTTACTTTATGATGAAAATGAAGTGTATTTTTGAAAAATGAATTGTGTATTCTGCAGCCACTTTGAGTGTTATATTCCCTTTACATTCAAAGAGAGTTTATGTTTCTTGAGATCCATGCTGAGAGATAGATTATCCTTTGAGATATTTTCTTTTCTTGAAACCTCTTTCTCTTTTATGTATATATTATTCACGGGATTGGAAATATACATTTCATTTTCATGTGTAGGATTTGGTTTGTTTCGGACTTGGAATGCGTGAGTGATCCATGTTGTTTTGAGTCTTTCTTTTCTTGGGTGATTCTTGTTTCCTTTTGCATGCTGATTTTTTTAGTGCTTGGTAGGAAAGATTGGTTCTTCGTTTCCTTGTATTTTTCAAAGAGAAGTTTTAGTTTTCTCTCTTTTGCTTTATTCACAAGTTTGTTGAATGATTTTCTTCTTGTTTTGTGCATGATTGTTTGAAATTCTAGATCTTACTTTCATTGAGAAGAAACATATATTTTCAACTTTGCATGCATTAAAGTTAGAATTGTTTGGAAACGTTAGTGAAATCATCTTTCCATTAAGTTTTTGTGCATCTTTTTCAAGGATGAAAATATAGGAAACATTTTTGGTTTATTTATGTTAAATGTTCTCTAGATCTCTTTTTTATTTCCTTTGAAGATTGTTTGGGGTGCATTGATATTTCACTTTTAGTATGAAAAGATAGAATTGCATTGGAATTTGGGCGTGCATTTTTGGGAAGAAAAGTAAATCTCTCTCCCTCTCTTAGGTAGAATTTCATTGAAGAAGAAAACTTGCATTATCATATGGATCAGTGTGCATCTTTTTTAATTTGAAGTTTTCACTCCATGGTTCCACATAAATGCACAAGATAAAATTAACTATAGTACTAGGTTAAAAATTTTAGCAATTTGAGTGATAGGATAGAGACGTCTTTGGGTGTCATTAAGCGTAGGAGCTATCGTTATTTGTCCGCATTACATCCCGAGACTCGCACGGTTCCTCCACGTACCATCGGTATATCGAACTGCCTATCACATACCCTTGAGGTATATAGAAAGGTACTTCATGTACTCAATTGTATATCGGAAGGCCCCTTGTGAATGATTATGCATTAGACAGCACTACTACCAATTCGAGCTCCCACGTACCTAGTGTATATCGAGAGACCCTTTTAGGAATTCTCAAACCATCTGAGTTATCCTTTTGGCCTGTCCTGTGAGGTTCTTGACTCTTATCCACTCCTTTCACATGTTTTCTTGTTGCTTTTAGTTTGAGTATTACTTTCTTGTGCGTGGTAGTTAGGTGGTTATTAGAGAATTTAGAGATGGCATACTCATCTGGGACTACCACTCAAGAGGTCCCTTTCCAAGGTGTACCTTTTGTATTCCCTCCAAGTGAAGGTATTGGTCCTCCCTTTATTGCCACTCTAAATCTTCCTGGATTAACTATAGGATTACCAGCATGGATGTTTAATCTATTAATTCCTATTACACCTAATGTTTCAAATGTCACCTCTCCTTTGGGAGAGGATTGACCTCAACCTAATCCTGATCCTTCTTCGTCGGTTGTTGCTTCATCCCTTTCTTCTTCTTCGCTTAACCAAATCTCTATCGTCAGTAGTCATGTGGATAAGAAGAAGAAGAAAGGGAAGGGTAAAAATAATAAGGATAAGAAATAAAAAAAGAAGCAACCATCTACTCTTGATGGTGCCCGTTCTAAGAGAACAATCGGAAAACCCAAGTTCCCTTGTAAGCTTTGCAAGGGGGACCACCTTCTTAAGGAGTGTCCCGGTCTCTCCCATGTACAAGAAGAGTGGTCAAAAAGGTCCAAACCATCTGTGTCATCAACCTCTGATGATCATGTTGACGATACTCCCTCAACTAGTGACCCATTGGTAAAAGGTCGTAAGGGTAAAGTCTTGTATCCTTGTTTGATATGCAATGCTATGCATTGTACTTTTCTTTGTCCAAGCATGGATGAAGCTTCGCATTGGTTGGAAAATATTACTGATCATTAATAGGTGATTCTAGCAAGTGATAGTAAGTTATCCCTCAATCCCCCACTGGTTGACCAAGTGGTCGATTCGGATTTATCTGTGGTTGATCCCACTCTTCCTTTGGAGAGTGAAGTTAAATTGGTCGAGTTGGTGTCATTTCCACCCAATCCTACTCTTTCATCAGAGAGTGTTAAGACTGAAGTAGTCTCTTTGACCAAATCTTCGTCTTGTTCTTCTCTTCTAGTAGAGAATGAACTAAAACCTGCTGAAGCTTTAATGCTTCATTATGATTGTTCTCGACAAGAGGAAATTTTGTCTATTTCGATAGAATCCTCTCCAAGCAGTGAGGTTATTTCCTTTGACTGGAGTAACCTAACAGAGTCTTGTCTCCATTCAAGTGTTCCTTTCCAGATAGTTGTGAATGTTACTGCTAGGCAGATACTTCGCACTATTGTTGACGAAGGGGCTTCTGTTGGAATTTTATCCTCAACTGCTTGGAAAGCTTTAGGTTCTCCTCAGCTCATGCCAGCCACTGATCAGATACTGGCTTTTAATAGGAGACCTACTGCACCATTAGGGACCCTTCATTATTTTCCTATTACACTAGGAGGGAGAACAATATGTATTGATGTTATGGTGGTCCAAGGTCCTTTAAATTTCAATATGCTCCTTGGATGTGATTATGTTTATGCCATGAAGGTTGTTGTGTCCACACTTTTTAGAGTTATGCATTTTCCCCATGATGGGAAGATTGTGACCATTGATCATCCTTATTTTGTTACACCTGACCATCGTTTTACTCTTAGTAATTAGACTTCCCTAAATGCGCTGCATGTTCTTGTGGTTCCTTCCCCTTCTTCTAGTTAGCTTCTTCCCATCATTGGTAAGATGGGGGGCATGGCTCTAGTCTAGGGACATCATAATGGAGCTAAACCACTAGCTTTTATGAAATGGGGGAAACCTACCAACCTCTGGATATCATGTTGGATAGGAGCAGGTTTCAGAGGATAGTTTACTTTTGGTTTCAATCTTGTTAAAAAATAAAACCACTCCTTAAGCATAGTTTACCCTTTTGGTTTCAAGCTTGCATAAAAATGAAACCATGACTAGAGCATAGTTTAATTTTGGTTTCAAGCACATTAAAAAATAAAACCACTCCTCAAGCATATTTTAGCTTTTGGTTTCAAGCTTGCATAAAAATGAAATCATTCGTGAGAAAAGTTCCCATTCTATGTCAAGCTCGTTAAAAAATGAAATGGATCTCCTGAAGCATAGTTTACCTTTTGGTTTCAAGCTTGCATAAAAATGAAACCATGTTCCAAGCATAGTTACCTTCTATTTCAAGCTTGTGTAAAAATGAAACAGATCCCCTTCCCTTGATTCGAGTCTTCCCTTTAGTGTTAGAACTCGAACCTTCTTTTCACTTGACCGATTCTCGTTCTTCCTACCCCCCTGGTGAACATTTTCAGATTAGTAACTAGGTTTTTAGGTTGGGTATGAAAGAAGAATCGTAAGATGAAACGAAGCTTGGGGGGCATGTTGAGCCCCTAGCAACCATGTTAGGGGTAGGATCCGCTGGTAATCATGCTGGGAGAATGATTACAAGCTCTGTATATCATGTTAATGGGATTTTTCAAGCATAGTTTACCCATTGGTTTCGAGCTTTCATAAAAATGAAACCAATCTTCAAGCATTCTTTCAACTAATCTTCGAGCTCGTTAAAAACAGTAAGAGGGTATTGAGCTTACTTTTCATTTTTCATGCACTAGTTAAAACATGAAAAGTGGTTTGAGCTTAGTTTATTACTTTTTTCATGCTCTAGATCCAAACATGAAAAAGGATAATGGAGTCTTATTTTCAACTCTTTCTCAAGCTCCTTAAACACGAAAATATCGTTGAGTCCGTTTTCGATTCTTTCCAAGCTCGTAAAAATTCAGATTGTGTAAATAAACCTCATGGAGTCCTGTTTAAACTCTTTTTAGGCTCCCTAAATATGAAAATATTGTCGTGCAATATTGTCTTCTTCATGCTCATTAAAGTATTTGAAGAGTCATCTATTCGACAGTATGTTATCTATTTTCCGGTTCGGATAGGACTATTTATGAAAAAGGAACACTCCAGCCAATCATGACTGGAAGAGTTCTTTAAGGTATGATTTTACACTTTTTTGGGCCTTAGACACTAAATCATATGAAAAAGGACCCCTTTGGAGTCTTCTTCCGTAATCATTCAAACTCTTTAGACATGAACAATACCGAGTTTTCTTTCATTGGACTCGTTAAATTAAACATTGAGAGACCCGTTTTGGGAACAAACCCATCCTCTCTCAGGTTCGCAAAACATATAAATTTGGACTTGTCTTCTGCCAAGCTATATTGATTGTTTGTTACCCTCTTTGAACTTGTAAAACTGAAAAGAGGCACTCATCGATCATGATGGGGAAAATGGGAAGGGAATCATTTTTGCAAATAAATGGCAGTAGTTTGTCCTTACCTTTGAACATGGAACTTGTCTGCATATCATGTCAGTCAATTGGGTATTCTGCTGATCTCCATGAGGATCCACTTTCATGAGTCATGCCACTCCTTTTAGTCTTTTAAAAGAATGCATTGTCCACTTTCGCATTATGTGTTTGTCCTGTCCAATCATGCTGCCAAGTCTTTTGTCGTGCCACCCGATGTTCAAAGGGGATTTGAAGAATTTTACCTTTGTAGTCAACACAGTCTTTGTGTCATTACTTTTGATTCAGTCCTACGGTTACTACATTGACATCATTATAGAACTATGTTCCGAGTTTCGTGTCATTGATGTGGGAGTCATCATGTCCATCCTTCGACGAGACTATTCCTGTCAACATTAGCTAATTATCTGGGAAATAGTATTAGAAAAAAAATTAGTACCTTGAGATCTGTATGCCTTAATGACAGATTCTATCACTCTTGACATAGGTTCACATCATTGACCTTTGATCGATAGAATCGACTGGGTGTTCGACATCAGGACATCTATTCACACTCAGTAGACTGTACAAGGGTACCTTGGGAATCATTGACATTAATGGTGATCTCCCTCGCACTTGTTAATGGATCACATCATTCGCCAGTAATCAAGTGGTTTCTACCATGTTCAACTTCAGATCATTGTAATCACTTGGATAGAATCATACTTTGTGGAAGACGAGACAGAGACCTTGGGCATTTGTTTAAAAGCACGCATTGCTTTTCCCCCAGGTTGTGATGGAGTTTTGTATATCTAGCATGGATCCACATTTTTATGGTCCTGGCTATGCTCAAATTTGCATCTGTATGACATAGATCTACATTGTATGTTTGGTAGCTATGTCCAAGTTTGAGTCCTCTATCACATGGATCTACGTTGTATTCTAGTATCCATGCTTTTTTATTCCTTCCATGGATATTCCTTGTATTGGTCTGCAGCCATGAGTTGGTTACTTGTGTCTATGATTCAAAAATATTGATGTACTATAGATGCCTACTTGACTACATGCTCCGATCGAGCCGGCATTTTCACCTCGTAGCAACGACTTGTTCTCTCAAAGCTCTCGCTTATCATATTCCTCTAAGACTCATGCTTTGGAGGTGTTATACCAAAATCCTATCATCATCATGTGATAATACCCTTTACATACCTACTTGCCCTTAATCCCAACACTTGGAGTGAAAACCCATGTTGATTGTCAATCTTTCATAAAAATACTCAGCATCGCGCTTTCCCCTTTATGCATGAGTGGTACCTTGCTCGCACCACCGGTGCATTTTTATCCATAAGTGGTGCCTCCACTTATAACCCTTGGTCCATAAGCGTTTCTTATCTGAACCGCTATGTCATAGAAGGAGAAAAGCAGTACCTCAGGTAAAATGGGAAAAATAGAAGATTCTCGAGGATTCTAAATCATAAGCCTCATGTCCTCCCTTATTGCTATCATTGTGGGTCAGTTGAGCTCGAGATCCCTCATCCATATTAGAGGCCACCTCATCCACAAATCTCTCAACCATTCCTATCCATTGAGCCTTATAAATACAAGCTCATATCCATGGTTAAGGGGGAGAACCATTGAGGTATTGTTATGTCGTTGGATTGATCACTTGGCCCAAGCCATTGGAGAGCATAGAGAGAAAAGTTGGAGCTTATGGGGATGAAAGTTTTGGTTTCATGGAGATGCATGTCAACACTAAGGTTTAATTGGTTGTAAAATTCTCCATTTTAATCTTAATTCAAAGCTGATTTCCATCCCACTTTACTGTTGTTGTTTGATTTCACATGTAAATGTTGTTGGATTCCTTAGTCACTGACATGGATTAATAGATTATGTTCTGGTAGCTTTGATGTGTTTGTGTATTTAATATGATTACAAGTACACAGGTTTACTATCGAAGTAGGCATTCCAGGTATGTACGATATCCAAGGAGGGTCTTCATCTTTTGTCATTCATTTGTTCTAGATTTGAACCATTTAGACCAGAGGAACAACTTCTATCTGCAGAAGGTGAAATATTCCTTCTAGCAAATCTGGCGACTCTGCTAGGGACTGAATATATGCATCAGTTGATTTGATCTTCCTCAGTTCTTCAACTCTTGTCCGAATCCAGGCTCCTTCTCCAACTCTCTTCAGTCAAATTTGCTATCTGACTCAATGTATTTTGGTTTGAAACTTCCATATCTGTCTAGATCTTAATTATAATGACCTTTTATGCTCTTTTTTATTCTCAATCTATCATTTTTTACCTTGATCTGGTCTTTTTCGAACTTGATATGGCGTTCTCCTTGATGTTTTGGATTTACACAAGGAACCGCACATGTTCTGTTGGCAAGAAGCGGTGCCACCGCCTAATTCAAGTTAGCCATACATGGTGCCATCACCTAAATCCAGTGAGCAAGAAGCGGTTCTGCCTCAAAACTGCCTATCAGTAGCTTCATCTGCGCAGTGCCACTTAGGCCCTGTTCCAGACTTTGTATTTTTATTTTTTGTGTGTTTATGACTTACTTTATGATGAAAATGAAGTGTATTTTTGAAAAATGAATTTTGTATTTTGCAGTCACTTTGAGCATTATATTCCCTCTACATTCAAAGAGAGTTTATGTTTCTTGAGATCCATGCTGAGAGATAGATTATCCTTTGAGATATTTTCTTTTCTTGAAACCTCTTTCTCTTTTATGTAGATATTATTCAGTGGAATTGGAAATATACATTTCATTTTCATGTGTAGGCTTTGGTTTGTTTTGGACTTGGAATGCATGAGTGATCCATGTTGTTTTGATTCTTTCTTTTCTTGGGTGATTCTTATTTCCTTTTGCATGCTAATTTTTTCAGTGCTTGGTAGGAAAGATTGGTTCTTCATTTCCTTGTATTTTTCAAAGAGAAGTTTTAGTTTTCTCTCTCTTTTGCTTTATTCACAAGTTTGTTGAACGATTTTCTTCTTGTTTTGTGCATGATTGTTTGAAATTTTAGATCTTACTTTCATTGAGAAGAAACATCTATTTTCAACTTTGCATGCATTAGAGTTAGAATTGTTTGGAAATGTTAGTGAAATCATCTTTCCGTCAAGTTTTTATGCATCTTTTTCAAGCATGAAAAGATAGGAAACATTTCTGGTTTATTTATGTTAAATGTTCTCTAGATCTCCTTTTTATTTCCTTGGAAGATTGTTTGGTGTGCATTGATATTTCACTTTTCGTTTGCAAAGATAGAATTGCATTGGAATTTGGGCGTGCATTTTTGGGAAGAAAAGTAAATCTCTCTCCCTCTCTTAGGTAGAATTTCATTGAAGAGGAAAACTTGCATTATCATATAGATCAGTGTGCATCTTTTTTAATTTCAAGTTTTCACTCCATGGTTCCACCTAAATGCACAAGATAAAATTAACGGTAGTACTAGGTTAAAACTTTTAGCAATTTGAGTGATAGGATAGAGACGTGTTTACTCGTCATTAAGCGTAGGAGCTATCGTTATTTGTTCGCATTACATCCTGGGACTCGCATGGTTCTTCCACGTACCATCGATATATTGAACTACCTTTCATGTAGCCTTGAGGTATATAGAAAGGTACTTCACGTACTCAATTGTATATTGGAAGGCCCCTTGTGAACAGTTATGCATTAGACATCACTACTACCGATTCGAGCTCCCACGTACCTAGTGTATATCAGGAGACCCTTTTAGGAATCCTCAAACCAGCTGAGTTATCCTTTTGGCTTGTCCTGTGAGGTTATTGAGTCTTATCCACTCCTTTCACATGTTTTCTTGTTGCTTTTAGTTTGAGTAGTACTTTCTTGTACGTGGTAGTTGGGGGGTTATTAGAGAGTTTAGAGATGGCATCGTCATCTGGGACTACCACTCAAGAGGTCCCTTTTCAAGGTCTACCTTTTGTATTCCCTCCAAGTGAAGGTATTGGTCCTCCCTTTATTGCCACTCCAAATCTTCCTGGATTAACTATAGGATTACCGGAATGGATGTTTAATCTAGTAATTTTCTGTTACACCTAATGCATCAAATGTCACCTCTCCTCTGGGAGAGGATCGACCTCAACCTAATCCTGCTCGTTCTTCATCATTTGTTGCTTCATCCCTTTCTTCTTCTTTGCTTGACCAAATCTCTATGGTCAGTAGTCATGTGGATAAGAATAAGAAGGAAGGGAAGGGTAAAAAGGAGAAGGATAAGAAAGAAAAAAAGCAGCAACCATCTGCTCTTGATGGTTCCCATTCTAAGAGAACAATAGGAAAACCCAAGTTCCCTTGTAAGCTTTGCAAGGGGGACCACCTTCTCAAGGAGTGTCCCAGTCTCTCCCGTGTACAAGAAGAGTGGTCTAAAAGGTCCAAACTGTCTATGTCATCAACCTCTAATAATCATGTTGACGATACTCCCTCAACCAGTGACCCATTGGTAAAAGGTCATAAGGGTAAAGTCTTGTATCCTTGTTTGATATGTAAGGGTATGCATCGTACTTCTCTTTGTCCAAGCATGGATGAAGCTTCGCGTTGGTTGGAAAATATTACTGATCATTAACAGGTGATTCTAGCAAGTGATAGTAAGTTATCCCTCGATCCCCCTTCGGTTGACCAAGTGGTCGATTCAGATTTGTCTGTGGTTGATCCCAATCTTCCTTTGGAGAGTGAAGTTAAAGTGGTCGATTCGTTGTCATTTAAACCCAATCCCGCTCTTTCATCAAAGAGTGTTGAGACTAAAGTATCCTCTTTGACCAAATATTCATCTTGTTCTTCTCTTCTAGTAGAGAATGAACTGAAACCTGCTGAAGATTTTATGCTTTGTTCTGATTGTTCTCAACAAGAGGAAATTTTGTCTGTTTCGACAGAATCCTCTCCGAGAAGTGAGGTTATTTCCTTTGACTAGAGTAACCTAACAGAGTCTCGTCTCCATTCAAGTGTTCCTTTCCAGATAGTTGTGAATGTTACTGTTAGGTAGATACTTCACACTATTGTTGACGAAGGGTCTTCTGTTGGTATTTTATCCTCAACTACTTGGAAAGCTTTAGGTTCTCCTCAGCTCATGCCAGCCACTGATCAGATACTGGCTTTTAATAGGAGACCTATTGCACCTTTAAGAACCCTTCGTTATTTTCCTATTACATTAGGAGGGAGAATAGTATGTATTGATGTTATGGTGGTCCAAGTTCCTTTAGATTTCAATATGCTCCTTGGACGTGATTATTTTTATGCAATGAAGGATGTTGTGTCCACACTCTTTAGAGCTATGCATTTCCCCATGATGGGAATATTGTGACCATTGATCATCTTTCTTTTGTTACACCTGACCATCGTATTACTCTTAGTAATCAGACTTCCATAAATGTGCCGCATGTTCTTGTGGTTCCTTCCCCTTATTCTAGTTAGCTTCTTCCCATCATAGGTAAAATGGGGGGCATGGTTCTAGTATAGGGACATCATAATGGAGCGAAGCCGCTAGATTTTATGAAATGGGGGAAACCTACCAACCTCTGGATATCATGTTGGATAGGATTAGGTTTTAGATCATAGTTTACTTTTGGTTTCAAGCTTGTTAAAAAATAAAACCACTCCTTAAGGATAGTTTACCCTTTTGGTTTCAAGCTTGCATAAAAATGAAACCATGTCTAGAGCATAGTTTACTTTTGGTTTCAAGCTCATTAAAAAATAAAACCTTCTTCTCAAGCATAGTTTAGCTTTTGGCTTTAAGCTTGCATAAAAATGAAATCATTCATGAGAAAAGTTTCCATTCTATGTCAACCTCATTAAAAAATGAAATGGATCTCCTTAAGCATAGTTTACCTTTTGGTTTCAAGCTTGCATAAAAATGAAACCATGTTCTAAGCATAGTTACCTTCTATTTCAAGCTCGTATAAAAATGAAACAGATCCCCTTCCCTTGATTCAAGTCTTCCCTTTAGTGTTAGAACTTGAACCTTCTTTTCACCTGCCCAATTCTCATTCTTCCTACCCCCTGGTGAACATTTTCACATTAGTAACTAGGTTTTTAGGTTGGGTATGGAAGAAGAATTGTCAAATGAAACAAAGCTTGGGGGGCATGTCAAACCCCTAGAAACCATGTTAGGGGTAGAATTCGCTAGTAATCATGCTAGGGGAAAGATTACAACCTCTGTATATCATGTTAATGGGATTTTTCAAGCATAGTTTACCCATTGGTTTCGAGCTTGCATAAAAATGAAATCAATCTTTGAGCATTCTTTCAACTGATCTTCGAGCTTGTTAAAAACAGTAAGATGGTGTTGAGTTTACTTTTCATTTTTCATGCACTAGTTATAACATGAAAAGTGGTTTAAGCTTAGTTTATTACTTTTTCATGCTCTAGATTCAAACATGAAAAAGGACAATGCAGTCTTCTTTTCACCTCTTTTTCAAGCACCTTAAACATGAAAATATCGTCGAGTTCATTTTCGATTCTTTCTAGGCTCGTAAAAATTCAGATTGTGTAAAGAAACCTCATGGATTCCTCTTTAAACTCTTTTTAGGCTCCCTAAATATGAAAATATTGTGGAGAAATATTATCTTCTTCACGCTCATTAAAGTATTTGAAGAGTCATTTGTGCGACAGTATTTTATCTCTTTTCCAGTTCAGATAGGACTATTTATGAAAAAGGAACACTCCATCCAATCATGACTAAAAGAGTTCTTTAACGTATGATTTTACACTTTTTGTGGCCTTAGAGACTAAATCATATGAAAAAGGACCCCTCTGGAGTCTTCTTCCATAATCATTCAGACTCTTTAGACATGAACAATACCGAGTTCTCTTTCATTGGATTCGTTAAATTAAACATTGAGAGACCCATTTTGGGAATGAACCCCTCCTCTCTTAGGTTCGTAAAACATATGAGTTTGGAGTTGTCTTCTGCCAAGTTATATCGAGTGTTTGTTACCCTATTTGAACTTGTAAAACCAAAAAGAGGCACTCATCGATCATGATGGGGGAAATGGGAAGGGAATCATTTTTGCAAGTAAATGGCAGTAGTTTGTCATTCCCTTTGAACATGGAACTTGTCTGCATATCATGTCATTCAATTGGGTATTCAGCTGATCTCCGTCAGGATACACTTTCATGAGTCATGCCACTCCTTTGAGTCTTTCAAAAGAATTCATTGTCCACTTTTGCATTGTGTGTTTGTCCTGTCCAGTCATGCTGCCAAGTATTTTGTCGTGCCACCCGATGTTCAAAGGGGATTTGAAGAATTTTACCTCTGTAGTCAACACAGTCTTTGTGTCAGTACTTTTGAGTCAGTCCTACGGTTATTACATTCACATCACTCCAGAACTATGTTCCAAGTTTCATGTCCTTGATGTGGGACTCATCATGGCCCTCCTTCAACGAGACTATTCCTGTCAACATCAACTCATTATCTAGGAAATAGTCTTAGAAACAAAAACTTAGTACCTTGAGATCTGTCTGCATTAATGATAGATTCTCTCACTCTTGACATAGGTTCACATCATTGACCATTGGTCGATAGAATCGACTGGGTGTTCGACATCAGGACATCTATTCACACTCAGTAGATTGTACAAGGGTACCTTGGGAATCATTGACATTAATGGTGATCTCCCTCGCACTTGTTAATGGTTCACATCATTGGCCGATAATCAAGTGGTTTCTACAATGTTCGACTTCATATCATTGTAATCACATGGATAGAACCATACTTTGTGGAAGACGAGATAGAGACCCTGGGCATTTGTTTAAAAGCACTCATTTCTTTTCCCCTAGATTGTGATGGAGTTTTGTATATCTAGCATGGATCCAAATTTGTATGGTCGTGGCTATGCTCAAATTTGCATCTGTATGACATAGATCTACATTGTATGTTTGGTAGCTATGTCCAAGATTGAGTCCTCTATCACATGGATCTACACTGTATTCTAGTATCCATGCTTGTTTATTCCTTCCATGGATCTGCCTTGTATTGGTCTACAGCCATGAGTTTGTTACTTGTGTCTATGAGTCAAAAATATTGATGTACTACATATGCCTACTTGACTACATGCTCCGATTGATCCGACATTTTCAGCTCGTAGCAACGACTTGTTCTCTCAAAGCTCTCGTTTATCGTATCCCTCTAAGACTCATGCTTTTGGGGGCATCCTGTTATACCAAAATCCTGTCATCATCATGTGATAATACCTTTGACATACCTACTTGCCCTTAATCCCAACACTTGGAGTGGAAACCCATGTTGATTTTCAAACTTTCATAAAAAGACTCAGCACCGCGCGTTCCCCTTTATCCATGAGCGGTACCTTGCTTGCACCATCGGTGCCTTGTTATCCATAAGTGGTGCCACCACTTATAGCCCTTGGTCCATAAGTGTTTCTTTCCTGAACCGCTCTTTCATAGAAGGAGAAAACCGGTACCCTAGGTAAAATGGGAAAAATAGAAGATTCTTGAGGCTTGTAGATCACGAGCCTCATGTCCTCCCTTATCGATATCATTGGGTGTCAGTTGAGCTTGAGATCCCTCATCCATCTTAGAGGCCACCTCATCCACAAATCTCTCAACCATTCCTATCCATTGAGCCTTATAAATACAAGCTCATATCCATGGTTGAGGGGGAGAACCATTGAGGTATGGTTATGTTGTTGGATTAACCACTTAGCCCAAGCCATCGGAGAGGATAAAGAGAAAAGTTGGAGCTTATGGGGATGAAAGTTTTGGTTTCACAAAGATGCACATCAACACTAAGGCTTAATTGGTTGTAAACTTCTCCATTTTAATCTTAATGCAAAGCTGATTTCCGTCCTACTTTACTGTTGTTGTTTGATTTCACATGTAAATGGTGTTGGATTCCTTAGTCACTGACATGGATTAATAGATTATGTTTCGGTAGCTTTGATATGTTTGTTTGTTTAATCTGATTACAGGTACATAGGTTTACTATCGAAGTAGGAATTCCAGGTATCTACGATATCCAGGGAGGGTCTTCATCCTTTGTCATTGATTTGTTCTAGATCTGAACCATTCAGACCAGAGGAACAACTTTTGTCTGCAGAAGGTGAAATTTTCTGCTAATAAATCTGGCGACTTTGCTGGGGACTGAATATACGTATCAGTTGATTTGATCTTCCTCAGTTCTTCAACTCTTGTCCGAATCCAGGTTCCTTCTCCAACTCTCTTCAATCAGATTTTCTATCTGAAGCAGTGTATTTTGGTTTGAAATTTCTAGATCTGTCTAGAACTGAATTATTTTGACCTTTTATGCTCTTTTTTATTCTCAATCTATTAGTTTTTACCTTGATATGGTCTTTTTCTGACCTGATCTGTTATTCTCCTTGATGTTTTGGATTTACACAGGGAACTGCACATGTTCTATTAGCAAGAAGTGGTGCCACTGCCTAATTCAAGTTAGCCATATGCGGTGCCATCGCCTGAATCCAGTGAGCAAGGAGTGGTTCTACCTCAAAACTGCCTGTTAGTAGCTTCATTTGAGTGGTGCCAGGTAGGCCCTGTTCCAGAATTTGTATTTTGATTTTTTGTGTGTTTATGGCTTACTTTATGATGAAAATGAGGTGTATTTTTTAAAAATGAATTGTGGATTTTGCAGTCACTTTGAGTGTTGTTACGGAGAGAAATTCCTATGGCTTGGGGTACCACAACAGACAGATTGACTCCAGAAATCAATCCTTTCCAATATGCAATAGAAATAAAATGTCTAACACTAAAGGATCAGACCTCGTACCTTAATCTGGATGATTGAAGTAGATCCCCGTTGAGCTTTCCAATATTCAGCTTGAATTGATCTGTTACTTCCTCAACAACAAGTAAAAAATACAAGCATTCTATATATCATGGTGTTAGATATATTCTATCATATATAATCAATAATGTATAAGCATTTGACATAATCCAATGGAAAACATATTCATTCAAACACACATTATTGGACATGAAAAGATATTTCTATTAATATAAATCAGAGATTACAAGATACAACCTCTCACGGCACGTCTGCAAACCAGAGAAACTAAATCCCCTACTTGGGCGTCCACCACTTCAATCCTCCATCTCTCGATAGTAAGCTCACAAGCAAAAGGCAAGCTTGGGAAGAACACAAAAGTGCTCCAAGGGACAAAGGGATGTAGACTCAAGCATAAGTTTTGGCAACAATGGACTATAGTTTCGTTGCTCTCAATTCTCTCTTATGCCTTCAATGTACCAAGGGGTTCCTTATATAGCTTTTCAAAGGGGTAATGAAAGGTTGAATTCGAGCGATCTCAAGGCATAGGGAAGGCCAAGAGTCAAATGAGTCAGATCCATGTCAAGGAAAACTCCAAAAGGATTTGGATTATGCACACATCCTGATGTACATGGTTTTAGTGGTCAAACCCACGTATGTATGCACTTATATGTTTAAAAGTCACGTATAGCATTTTTCATGTGTTTTTAGGGATGATCAAGGAAACATCAAAGGACAAAAAGTGGTCCATAGGGTCTAAGGAGTCTACAGTGGGATAGGGGCAGGCCATACAAACTGTGATTCACCTAGATTGGTGAAATCCGCTATAACAGATGCCCCCTAATGTGTGAGGTCAGAGGGGTCATATTATGGCTGAAATACATTATAAGTCCATCCTAGAAGTGGAGTGATGAAGGATCCCAAATGGAAGACCAGCCACCCAATCACCATAGTACAATAACATAACTCTGCATATAACTGCAAATACATATAGTAGTCCTGAATACATCAGAGTACAATGGCCATGAATAGGCATGATACATGATATCACATATGTGGTCATCACAACGTACAATATACATAGATCATAATCTCCACAATGAAGATATACAAAGGACCATGATCTCCAAAATGGCTGAAGATATATAATAGATCAAGATCTCCATAGTGGCTGGAAATATCTAACATACAGTGGAATCAAGTCACGAGAGCTGAAATCTCATAAACACTGGCATGATCAAGGAGGTAGCATATAAGAGATTCCACCAATCTGGCAAGTCTTCTACAAAAACCGCTATGAGTACATGTCCTACTATGCGAATAGAGGTGTCGAGGTCGAACATAGTAGTCCATCATCTGATTACCGGTCATTAATGTATACCATTAAGAAACGCGAGATCACCCACCGATAATGAAAATGGGAATCAAGGTACTAGAGTGCAAACTAACAAGTGTGAATAAATGTGTTGAGGTCGAACACTTGAAAGGATCCATCGATCAGGGGACATTGATGTATTCCCAAGAAACTGTCGATGGCGAGAGAACCTGCCACTGATGACTGCAAGTCTCAAGGAACTCAAAAATGACTCTAGACTCCAATCCCAGAATAAATGATCTAAAGTTGATGGGATGAAATCCGCTGGAAGGAGGGAATTAAGGCATCCCCCATCATCCAACACGAGGTACTCATCAAAGCTGTATAGTGTGGAAGGACTCGATCAAAAAGTGCACGAACCAGTAACTGTATCGGGAATGGTCGACATGGAAAGTCAAGATAACTAAGGAATGGATGAATCAGGTTTCAACTTCCTTCAAACAAGAGCATAACGGCGTATGGTGATTGAATGAAGGTAGCATAGACTCGATATACAAACTGGGACATCTATGTGACACAGGAGGCATCAACAGAGGCTCCATAGGGACTGGAAGCTTAACTAGTCGGTGGAGATAAACTCAGATAAATGAGTACAGCTCCTAAAGTCAAACTATAACCCAACCAATGGATGTGATATATAGTGCTCTGTTTGAAGGCGACACGACTCGACAGCTGCCAAAGATAACATTTTTCCTTGTCTGGATTTTTGGTTTTTTGATTTTTTTGGACATTTTCAGTTATTTGAAAATCTTGAAAAAAGAATAAACTAGCTTTATAGTTACAAACTAGGAGGAGATGAGTGTCATAAGGGAAAACAAACTAGTTCCAAGCAGTGGAACATACCTATGCTCAATGCAAAGATACATGTGTAGGATATCGACACTCGGGGGAAAATCCCCTTCCGGTAAAAAGGGAATCAAGCTACGAAGGATATAAAAAATGGCTCTGCATGGCTAGACATGAGACACGCTCGGGCTATATGGCTGAAACGCAATGTCAGGGGAGTCGGCATAAAGCTCAATAAGGCAGGAAAATGTCATGATAATGCATTCAGAACTTGACATGAGGGAGTCCTGAGGGAAATAGGGTAGCATAAGATCAAGAG
This sequence comes from Pseudotsuga menziesii, assembly GCA_001517045.1. Lineage (NCBI taxonomy): Eukaryota > Viridiplantae > Streptophyta > Pinopsida > Pinales > Pinaceae > Pseudotsuga > Pseudotsuga menziesii. The sequence goes on along the minus strand of LPNX010217034.1, from coordinate 111,419 downwards.
GAGTATGAGACTCTTGTGAAATGTCATGGTAGTACTATACAACAGACTCCCACACCCTAAAGGAGAAACCATCGACATGGGCACCAAATGAAAATAAGGCACTAACTAGGGTACCCATGTAAGGTGAAGCTCTACCACTCGTATCATGCCACTTCTAAAGCAACAAGGAGGTTCCGTGACATAATAGAGTGTGTTCGTACCTAAGGTCATGGTGATATGGTCACAAGGTCATGCAAAATGAAAATGGTGGTTAAACCTAACCTATATGCCAGTTTAGTCATGATACCTAAGATCGGCACGAACGGGTCAATCCAATGGCTGAAACGGCACTGAAAAAGGTCTTCTACAACACCAATTATGTCAAAAACGATCCAAAATGGTTAGAAAATGTTGAAACTATAGGAAAGGGGGTACAAATTTTCAAATATTTGAAATTTTTTCTATAAATAGTAAAAAATATAAATCATTTGAAACTTTTACCCATTTGAGCTCTGACTTTCAACTGCAAATTCCAGGAGATCCAGCCGATGGAATTCACAACCGTTTCTTCCAGGTATTTACTCATGCTCTCCTCTTGCATTTTGACAAAATTTTTATAGTTTTTCATGGTCAAACGAATTTTTTAGGCCATCCCAAAATGAGCGCTGCAGCCCACATAGAAATCGAGGCTTTTTCTGCGTATAGGGATGGATATACGTGGAAAAGGACCTCAAACCTACATACATACATGACTATTTTCAAAATAGTCGCGTATGAGGCCACGCATATGATTTTCAACTAAACTAATGGGAAAATTTTCAATTTCTTTTGCAGGATGGTGCTAGAGTGGAGAGAGCAAGAGCATGGTGAAGTAGAGGAAGTAGTAAGGGCCGACTTAATGGCTCAACAAGCTCTTCATGCATGTGGACTCTACAAGTTTTGGTGTCTTGGTGGTTTGAGGGCCAAACCAAGACTACTATAGATGCTAGTAGACTATTGGGATCTAGACTCGGAGTCCTTTCATATTGATGGGATGTCCCTCACCATAGAGGTGGAGGACATATACTTTATCACAGAGCTTTCTAGACGAGGGGAGGTGGTGAACCTTTGTTCCCGAGGTGGGCCAAGGGGTTGCCTGACTATCGACGAGTACATTGCAGTGTATTGTTATCCAGACATTGAGAAGGTGGGGAATCAAGTCCCTACCAATGCTATACAGGTGCTGGGCCTAAAGGCCATACTATTGACACTGGGCAGGATAGCCGGCTTAGCATCACTCCACCAGGCCTCATGGCCTCTGATGTTCTATGCAGTGGAGTGTATGAGACCCACAATCTATGACTGGAGTACTATGCTACTGAGCAACATGAAACACCAGCTCAGTGAGTGTAAGGCAGGCAGGGTACGGAACTTCAGGTTCAACAGTATCTTGAGCATGTTTTTCTTCGAGCGTGTTCCAGGATTGAGCCCTAGAGTGGATGTACCTCTCCACGGGGTTCGATATCTATCCCAACGGGTGTCGGGCAGATGTGATGCGCAGACTAGGGGGTGGTAGGGTGGCCAACCCATATCCAGCTGAATTCTTTCCATGGTTGCGACGACAGATTGTTGCCATTGATGAATACCCCTATGCAGGGATAGATTTCTGTCGGGATCCAGACATGCCATTGCCACCAGGATCGGCATATGGCGATATAGGTAACGAATCTGGACCCTCACTCTTTTTAAAAAAAATTTGAGTTATTTAATTTTTTTGTATTTTCTTGATTTTATGGAAGCAAAAAGAGATGTTTTTGCACGACAACACATAGTGACATCTACCACTTGTGTGCAGATGTGGGACCACGGTGGCCAGAGGGCTTCCATCGTCATAGATGGAGGGGAAGAGGAGATGACATCACGGGTGTGGATACGGAGCAAACGCTCCAGAGCATTCATACGAACTTTGTGAGACTGACTCATAGAGTTTCCATGGCGCAAGTCGAGCACTTTCCTGAGGCCATGCAGTGGCAGGTGGTGGGTGTACCACACGCATGGGTGCATTTATTTCGATGGTTAGTTAGAGCCTTAATGACATTCCATGATGACAACCCTCCTCCTCCTCCACAGGATTAGACACCTGGGAGTGTATACATTTTGTACGACCGTGTACTATATGATGGTGGGTTAAAAATCCCCAATTTTGTATCATGACACTATGTATTATCACATTTTTTATGTATAAAAAGTTTTATGGCAATCGATTTATTTGTTTACATGTGTAAAAATTGTGTTTGTGATTAATTTATTATGAATGAAACAAATGCCAATCTAACACGTAGTTAGCATACGAGTCAGCAACTTGATTATTATTTCTTGGAATGTGTATATATGTTATATTGTCAAATTGTCGTTCTAACAATCTCACATGTAAGAATCTTCTCAATAACGTCAGATCTCTAACATGGTACAAACCATTGAGTTGTGACACTACTAACTCCGAATCAAGACGTACCTCAAGAGATAGAACACCATGTAGAATGGCATCCTGTAGAAGCTTAATAACATCACTATATTCAGCAACATTGTTGGAAGATGGCCGTAGACATACACCTCCTGAAGACAATACCTGACCCATAGGAGTATAAATCACCCAAGCAGCAGAGGCTGATGGTTGAGTGTGAGGGCTTGCACCATCCACGAATCCTATGCAGGTGGAAGATTCCATTGACATCTGCCAAAAGAAACGGAAACTAATCACAAACCCGATCACGATAAGAAAAAGACCTAACTATGCAAAGCTGTACAATAATATACAACAAGCAGCCTTGGCTAAAGATCATGCATAGTAATTTTTGAGATAGAGCCCATTTCTAGGCTCCGCCAAATCTATTCCTTCGTAATCCACTAACTCATAGGCACCCTTCTCTAACACATGCTTGACCACGTAAGGACCACGCCACATAGGATTAAATTTCCCTACCCCCAAGGGTTCTTTCAGTTGATCCCACAAAAGAACCAAGTATCCTTCACTAAACACTCCTGGATGGACATACTTATCATACTAGACCTTAACGTGATGCTTATTAACCTCTAGATCCACCAAGGTATCCCGACGCTGCTCATCTAGTTGATCGAGGTGAACCAAACGCTCCTCCAAAGGTGAAGTGTCTGGTAAGAGTTCCACAGCTAGCTTCAATGAAGGAATTTCACCTTCAACCCAGAATATTGCCTCCACTTCATGCACAAGCTGATATGGAGAAAAACCAGTGGCAGTCTTAAACGCGGTTCGATATGCCCACAAAGAAGGATTTAACATAATGTGCCAATTGTTCTTGCTTTGTGCGATGGTTCGTTGGAGAATGGATTTGAGTGATTTATTCACTGCCTCTACCTCTCCATTCACTTGGAGGTAGTAAGAAGAGGAGTGCTCTTGCTTATACCCTAACTTTGATGCCAACTCTTCCATCATACGGTTCTGAAAGTGCGAGCCATGGTTAGTGACAAGCTCTTTCGGAATCCCGAACCGAGTAATAATTTGGTTGAATACAAAGTGAGCAGCTATCTCACCGTCAGATTTTACTGTAGGCATAGCCTCATCCCATTTCATGAAATAATCAATAGCCACTATAATGTGATGGTGGCCCCCAGCCGAAGCTGGGTTGCAATCCATAAAATCGAGCCCCCACTTAGTGAAGGGACTGGCGATGATAATGGGATGTAACGGTGTAGGTTTCAAGCACATATTATGTGTGAACACCTAGCAAGGGTGGCACCTCTTGACCGCATCAACAAAATCCTTAAAGATCGACGGCTAGAAATAATCCGCTCTCAAAATATTTTGAGCTGTAGAAAGCCCAGATAAATGACCACCACACGCCCCTCCGTGGAAATCATTCAGCACAACCTCAGTCTTGTCATGAGTTAAACAACATCGTAAAATGGAATCTACCCCATGACGGTACAAAGTATTGTCCCTGTAAGGTAGTTCTTAGAGACGTGACGTAATCATCGTCGTTCATCTCGCGAGAGGTGAGTAGGAGTCTTCAATGTTTCTAACTATATTATGATATCCCCGTACCATGGGTCTAACGTAGATATTAAGAAGATGCGTTCATTGACAAATGTATCTTCACACACCAACTCCTCGGTCTCACTCGAAAAATCCGATATGAGTTCTACAAAGACTAAATACTTCTTCGATTTTACTGAAACAAACTCGAGATCAAATTCTTGCAGAATGACAATCCATTTATTATACCTTCCCACAATCATCCTTTGGGTGAGTATGAATTGAAATGGATTGACATGGGCCACAACCAAGGTCTGGCGAAGGAGAATATAATGCCTCAAACGCTGAACCGCATGTACGGTAGCTAAAGCAAGCTTATCGAAATGAGAATAAGGAATCTCTACGTCAATAAGGTTTCGGCTCAGGTAATATATGACATGCTCTTGGAGCTCCTCATCCTCTTGAACCAGGACCATACCAATCGTCTCTAAGGACGCGGCCACATATAATAAGAAATCACAGCTATAATCTAGAGGACTAATCACCGGGGCCGATGCTAGGGCTCACTTGAGTGCATCGAAGGACTCTTGGGATCGCTCATCCTAATAAAAGGGAGTATCCTTCTTCAAGAGACTCATAAATCCTCTAGTCAAATTTGGAAAGTTGACAACAAATATTCGTAAGAAGTTTTCCATGCCTTGCAAACACTGAAGATGATGAATATTCTTCGGGGGACACAACTGAAGTATTGCCTCAACCTTCAAAGGGTCGAATCTTATACACTCTTTCAAAATGATGAATCCTAACAAATGACTTGACTTCACGCAAAAGATGCACTTATGAGGATTTAATCTAACTGAATAGTGGTGGCATCTTTCGAATACCAATCTCAAGTGATATGGACGACACATTCTCATACGAGAATGAGCAGTGAGATCATCCAAAAATACCTCAATGATGGACATGAGATCATGGAAAATCAAGGTCATCGCCCGCTGAAATGTAGCTCCGGCGTTTTTAAGGCCGAAAGGCATTTTTCGATATGCGAACGTTCCCCAAGGATAAATAAATGCAGTCTTGTGTTGGTCCTCAGGTTTAATCTGTATCTGATTATACCTGAAAAAGCCGTCCATAAAGGAGAACACTTCGTTCCCTGCACACTCATCCAAAATCTGATCTATAAATGGTGTGGGGAAGTTATCCTTAGGACAGGCATGATTCAAATGATGAAAATCAGTGCATATGCGGATCGCTCCCTGCTTCTTATCCACCAGAACGGGGTTTGAAACCCACTCCCTCAAGGGAATAGGATAGATGAAATTGGCTTTCAACAATTTCTCTATCTCTGCCTTAATGGCGGTTGCTTTCCTAGGATTCACCGCATGTAATCATTGGCAAACAGGCTTAGCATTTGGGTAATTATTAATTTCATTCTTGACAATACGAGGGTCAATATATGGCATCTCATCGTAATACCAAGAAAAAATATCACAAAATTCCTTGAATAGCTCGGTATGTTCCAGAATATTAGCTTGGGAACATTTCGCCCCAATATACACATTCTCTATTGTGCCAGGATTGCGAGAGTTGTTGATAGGAATCGTTGAAGATATGTTTGCCATGTTTTCATTAGCCATTGGACCAGGAGAGCTTCATGGAACCACATGACTACCAACTCTCTGACTAAGAACCGCCCTAAAATCCTCATGCTCCAAACGGTTAAGCTCTGGAAGGAAGTGCGATCTATGATGAAGTTCCTCCCATGGTGGCTCAACTCCCGACATAGCCTCAATAATCGCTTCATCCAAAGGGAAAACCATATCAACGTAGTCGTGGGCATGAGAATACTATACTTCCCATGCTAGCAGCACATACAGATCCTCCTCCTCCATCCATGAGGAGGAAGGACTAGGCTCTGCAACATTCTTGAGATTAGCTTGATAAGCCATCATGGCTACAGGAAATGACACGCTCGTCTCGATAGGATCACTTGAAGTACTCAGTGTAGGAAGAATCCAAGGGTCTTTCATATGATTCGTGTGAAAATACATCAATATCATAGATATTGAAGCCTCATCGAAACTAGATCCTATCATGAGGATCGGTGCAGGACAACTAAAGCTTCCCATGAGGGATGGATACATACCTACACCCACACTCCCAGTTTCCGGCTAAGAGTGCTCAACGATCAGGATCGAAGCTCCTGAAGATGTGGTAATAGATGGATTCTTGAATGTCATCTGATCAATCGTTACAATCTTAACGTTATGTGGAAAACATACAATGCGAAACAAGGAAGAAGGAACGGCTTGCATACTTTACATCCAGTTCCTACCCAGCAAGAGATTATAGTCAAGGGGTGCGTCAACCACCTCAACCTCTATCGCAATGATATTTCCCCCCAAATGGACTTTAAGGGAAGGAAAGATGCCGTGCGGCCTAAAATATCCCCCATCGAAAGCAGTTAACATAGTCGCTGATTTAGTCAGCTCAAGAGAACCGAGACCCTTCCAACAGGCCAAAGACATCACAAAAGTAGCAGCGCCCTCGTCAATCACAGTACATTTGACAATCATACCAAGACATTCTACGTGCACCAAAAGAGACACATAGTAGGGAAAGCGAGGCTGATGTCCTACAGTTTCAAATTTGATCACAGAGGAAGAATCATCATCGTTCACACCAAGGGACGAAAGCAATGCCTTCCTTTGCGAGGGACAACTCTGAATCACTTCCAATGCAGACATCGCACAAGGAGTATGGCCCAAATCCTTGACAACTGAATAATTCTGGGCAGCTCGGGCATTTGGATTATGCCCTGAACGCTTAGGAACTCCCTTAGGAATGCGAGGTGCAGCCTCAGGTTTATCCATAGGTTTCTCAATACGCAAAGGGGATCTTGGTGGATCAGGCTCTTTTCCTGGGCTGGCTTGTGACGAACTATAATATTTTGCACGATTCACAACTTTTGTAGCATGGACCATGTTAATGCACCCATGACCGCTACCCTCTGGTGGATCATCATCACTAGACTGGTCATGGGACTTCGAGTTCATATTTTGATTATGCAGTAAAGGGTTAGTTACCACAGCTGGGCCTTGTGCTAAGAATCTTGAAGCTTCTTCAATCTGAGGGCACAAGTAAGTGAGGTGATCGTCCTTACATAGCTTGCAAGGGAATTTAACCTTCGCTTGCTTGTCCCCCCCATCATTTCTACTGTTCTTGTAATTATTGTTAGCATTCTCATTCTTATTCCCACCCTTCTAATTATTATTTTTACCCTTTTTTCTATTCCGTTCGGGCTGTTGGTTACCCTTCTGGTCCGACGATTGCACAGAAAGTAAATTTACCGTCTGGGCGGGCTGAGACAAAGACATAGCTTGTCCCGAAGCAGATTGGTTGATTGACAATTTACTAGCTTGTTTTGCAACCGAATCTGTATTTTTCACACTTGCACAACCCACAATGCCATCAGCATGTGGTCCAGGTTTGACTTTGGGATCGAAACTGGAACGAGGAGCATTGGGAATAATCTCATACAACAAACCGGACTAAGCATAGATCAAGTCCAGTTCCTGTGCCTTAAAAATGGCTTGTTCCTCATTCTGCACTCCGGATGTGGAAACATCCTTCGCTATATATGGCAATAACAACTTGAGGAACCACTCAAGAAGGAATTTCAGCAGTATAAAATCTTTAATTAATCTCTTCCCTCTACGCTACTCTTGAATATGGTCAGAAATATGTGTGACTTTATCTTTCCAAAATGTCGATAAGAGTTCAATACCAACGTCATAGCGCACTGGTAGCTGGAATTGATTAATAAAATTCATCGCAAGGTCATCGAACAAAGAGAAAGCTCCCTTAGGAAACTCTATATACCATTTCGCAGCAGGCCCTGTGAGGGTGCATTGAAATAGTCGTAAACGGAATGAGTCCTAATGTAATGAATTCGAAGAGCACCAAAGGTGAAACATAGAAACGTTTTTGCTTGAATCCTCTCCCGGTTTGCCTTCGAACTTCGGTATGTCTGAAGGAAGCTTGTTAGGGACAGCCAGCCAAGCCGGGTCATGAGCCATAGGATCGTTCGTAAGTATTGATAAGTCAGGAAGATTAAGTGTCACAAGGAAAGGGAGCCTAGGATGATGAGGTCGATGGACCACTCTCTGATTCATATAGGGTTGATTACCACCATGGCCTTGGCCATAGTGTCCTCCTCATGTCTGACCCATATATGGTGGCATTGAAGTACCATAGTATGGTGTACCTTGACTAGGAGGAGCTACAAAGCCGTAATTAGGAGATTAAGCAGGTTGTTGATACCCACCTCCATAAGGTGAAGAAACCTGTCCATACTGCGTCCCATGATAATTTCCATAGGTCATCGCATGCGATTCCCCATGAGACACTCTGTACGTAGGAAGATACGCTCCGAAAGTAGGGATATAAGCCCCAGAAGTAGCAAGATGACCTCTAGAAGCATGAACATAGCCTCCCGACATAGCGGGCGCTATGTGAACTTGAGACACAATTGGTATAGTAACCGCAGTACGGACCTGACTCGTATCCATATACTGGCTCGAAGGACCACGTGAATAAGGTGGAGGATGTACATTTGAAGAACTAGGGGCCAAGGATGAAGGAGCCTGAGTAATAACATATGTATTACCACCTATCGTCACTCGTCTTGGATCTGGTATCCTAATCGCATCGCTAACACTAGACCTAGGAGGGAGATACGATGGAGCTTCCACCACTGGGACGGAAGGTGCAATGTGACTAGTGCTCCCAAACCTCTCTGCATGGTAAGGAAAGAGAGTGACCCCAGGCATAGTGCTAGGCTCAAAATCAGATTCGACATGAAATGTCAAATCATGTGTAGGGAAACCAGATGTAGCATAACTACTGTAGCTAGTGCTGGCAGGTTCAAAATGAGTCTCGGCATCTTCCGGCATTCCATACCGGTAACGTGTCAATGAGGAATCAAACCTGGAGTGAGTAGGTCTATCGTGCAAGGGTCCTATCTCAGAAATCACAGGACCTAACTCAGCTAAGTTGGGTGATGGATCATAAGTAGGAGTAAATTCCCGATCGTCTACATGAATGGGATGAGGTGGTTCAAGAATACCATCTAAACGGTCTCCCATGGTGTGTGAATCAATGTGTGACATAGTCGGCCTAGACTTTCTAGGTCTCTCTCCCAAAGGAGGAGGAGAAGTAGAAGGAGGAAGTCCTACTAAACGATGAGAACAGTGAGGAACCACACTCGAATCCACAATGATTCAAAAAATAGAAAAGACTCTGTATTTACGTAAACCCTAGGCCAACTATCGTGCACAGAGCAATCACTAATAAAATCTAAAGTCAAATGCAAGCAAACAAGGGCTGGATAAGTGAGCTCCCGAATGAAGCAGGTATGTCTTGCCTAGGAGAGGCTTGAGATTCCCATACACAACAAGCGGAGGTACGTAACCAATTATTATGGCCCTCAGCTTCAACGCGTAAATTGACTGTGCTGTCCGACCCCAACCTCGACGGGACACTCGTAGAGTAAACCCTATGAAGTACCCCCTCGATATCTTAGGTAAGGCCACTAAGGTCACCTCAATATAATCAATGCTTAGGAGGACAGTCGCAAGCGGGATTGACCGTATGGGCAGGGTAGCAAAGCCCGAAACTCTCAAAAGAGCCCCTAGATATGAATACAATCCTGGAAATATCTCCAGTGCTACTCAATTATGACTAGGGGTCATCCCAATCAATAACCTCTGACACTGCCTCATGCTTAACTCTCTTTTGAGAGGAGGATCCTGAGAACACTGGTAATACCAAGGATTTCTCACACTCACCTGGACAGACACCTAGATGTTGTTGTTTACTGATCTTAGAGAATTAGCTTACAATGAACTATTCCAAGATCCTAAAACCTAAGCTTGTTGGTGCACCCTAGAAAAGAGAAGAGTGTAATTCACTTTATTTAGCATTGATTTTAGTTGGCTTTATTACTCAAAAAAGGGATATGATCGTGCAATTGATGGTGTTATGACGCAACAGGAAGTAAAATGCACACCTAACAATCAATGCAAATGCATTGTGTGCATGAAAATAAGGTATGCTACTACATGAAATGCACAATTCTTCTTCAAATGATGAATGCAAATTTCCTATATGAAGTCCTAACTAGTACTCCAAAGAAAATCTATCTAGTGCAAGTACAATGCAAAGTGCAAAATGCAATGCATGATGATAAGCAAATGTTTTTGGATTTTTTGAAAATAAAAGAGATGTAAAAAGCAAAAGAATGATTCTACGACCCCTAGACTCTACAAGAACACCCAAACAACACTCAAGCAAAGCACTAAGGTAAAAGAACTCTAATGCACTAATCTCAAACAAAAAATTGAAAACGCCATGACACGAACTTTCTTAAAAAAAAAAAATTATCCTAAAAAAAAAGTTTCTGGTCAGAAACAGAGGTCAAAACAGACTCAGGCAGTGCCAAAGGAGACTCACCAAATATTACAATTCACCCAGAAACCAATTATCTTCCTGAAAAAGGAAAAATCAAGGGCATACGCGACTGTATGTAGGAAACCCGCGTGTATACGCGGAAATCTTAGAGGAAACCACGTGTTTACACGACTGTAAATCAAAAACCTGCATACAGGAAGAAAAGGTGCATAAAATAAAGGAAAACAGATAGGCTGAGACAAACTTCACACCAATCAGACTCTAGTAGGCATACATGCCCCCAAACTCGACACAGAAATAAGAGAGAAAGAGCAATTCAAATTCATTGAATGCCAACAAAACAACCCCCAAAGGAAAACTACTAGGAACTCCACAGCGGAGTCACCAATTCTGTTACGGAGAGAAATTCCTATGGCTTGGGGTACCACAACAGATAGCTTGACTTCAGAAATCAATCCTTTCCAATATGCAATAGAAATAAAATGTCTAACACTAAAGGATCAGACCTCGTACCTTATGTCGGACGGTTGAAGTAGATCCCCGTTGAGCTTTCCAATCTTCAGCTTGAATTGGTTTGTTACTTCCTCAACAACAAGTAAACAATACAAGCATTCTATATATCATGGTGTTATATCTATTCTAGCATATATAATCAATAATGTATAAGCATTTGACATAATCCAATGGAGAACATATTCATTCAAACACACATTATTGGACAGGAAAATATATTTCTATTAATATAAATAAGAGATTACAAGATACAACCTCTGATGGCACGTCTGCGAACCAGAGAAACTGAATCCCCCACTTGGGCCTCCACCACTTCAATCCTCCATCTGTCGATAGCAAGCTCACAAGCAAAAGGAAAGCTTGGGAAGAACACAAAAGTGCTCCAAGGGACAAAGGGATGCAGACTCAAGAATAAGTTTCGGCAACAATGGACTATAGTTTCGTTGCTCTCAATTCTCTCTTATGCCTTCAATGTACCAAGGGGTTCCTTATATAGCTTTTCAAAGGGGTAATGAAAGGTCGAATCTGAGTGATCTCAAGGCATAGGGAAGGCCAGGAGTCAAATGAGTCAGATCCTTGTCAAGGAAAACTCCAAAAGGATTTGGATTATGCACACATCCTGATGTACGCGCTTATATGTTTAAAAGTCATGTATAGCATTTTTCATGTGTTTTTAAGGATGATCAAGGAAACATCAAAGGAGAAAAAGTGGTCCATAGGGTCTAAGGAGTTTGCACTGGGATAGGGGAAGGCCATACAAAGTGTGATTCACCTAGAGTGGTGAAATCCACTATAATAGATGCCCCCTAATGTGTGAGGTCAGAGGGGTCATACGATGGCCGAAATACATTATAAGTCCATCCTAGAAGTGGAGTGATGAAGGATCCCAAATGGAAGACCAGCCACCCAATCAGCATAGTACAATAATACAACTCTGCATATAACTGCAAATACATATAGCAGTCCTGAATACATAAGAGTACAATGGCAATGAATAAGCATGATACATGATATCACATACGTGGTCATCGCCACATTAAATATCCATAGATGAGAATCACCATGATGAAGATATACAAAGGACCATGATCTCCAAAATGGTTGAAGATATATAATAGATCAAGATCTCCATATTGGCTGGAAATATCTCACATACACTGGAATCAAGTCACAAGAGCTGAAATCTCATGAACACTGGAACGATCAACGAGGTAGCATATAAGAGATGCCACCAATATGGAAAGTATTCTACACAAACCGCTATGAGTACATGTATTACTGTGTGAATAGAGGTGTCGAGGTCGAAAATAGAAGTCCATCGTCTTATTACTGGTCATTAATGTATACCGTTAACAGACGTGAGATCACCCACCGATAATGAAAATGGGAATCAAGGTACTAGAGTGCAAACTAACAAGTGTGAAAAAATTTGTTGAGGTCGAACACTTGAAAGGATCCATCGATCAGTGGACATTGATGTATTCTCAAGAAACTGTCGATGGCGAGAGAACCTGCCATTGATGACTGCAAGTTTCAAGGCACTCAAAAATGACTCTAGACTCCAATCCTAGAATAAATGATCTGAAGTCGATGGGATGAAATCTGCTGGAAAGAGGGCATTAAGGAATCCCCCATCATCCAACACGAGGTACTCAGCAAAGCTACATAATGTGGAAGGAATCGATCATAAAGTGCACGAACCAATAACTGTACCAGGAATGGTCGACATGCAAAGTCAAGATAACTGAGGAATGGCCGACTCGTGTTTCAACTTCCTTCAAACAAGAGTATAATGGCGTATGGTGACTGAATGAAGGAAGCATAGACTCGATATACAAACTGGGACATCTCTGTGACATAGGAGGCATCAACAGAGGCTCCATAGGGACTAGAAGCTTAACCTGTCGGTGGAGATAAACTCAGATAAACGAGTACAGCTCCTAAAGTCAAACTATAACCCAAATAATGGATGTGATATACAGTGCTCTGTTCAAAGGCGACACGACTTGACAGCTGCCAAATATAACATCTTTCCTTGTCTGGATTTTTGGTTTTTTTATTTTTTTGGACTTTTTCAATTATTTGAAAAGCTTGAAAAAAGAATAAACTAGATTTATAGTTACAGACTAGGAGGAGACGAGTTTCATAAGGGCAAACAAACTAGTTCCAAGCAGTGGAACATACCTATGCTCAATGCAAGGATACATGTGTAGGATATCGACACTCAGGGGAAAATTCTCTCCCGGTAAAAAGGGAGTCAAGCTGCGAAGGATATAAAAAATGGCTTTGCATGGCTAGACATGAGACAAGCTTGGGCTATATGGCTGAAACGCAATGTCAGGGGAGCCAACATAAAGCTCAATAAGGTAGGAAAAGCTCATGATAATGCATTCACAACTTGACATGAGGGAGTCCTGAGGGAAATAGGCCAGCATAATATCAAGGGGAGTATGAGGCTCTTCCAAAATGTCATGGCAGTACTATACAACAAACTCCCACACTCTAAAGGAGAAACCATCGGCATGGGCACCAAATGCAAATAAGGCGCTAACTAGGGTACCCATGTAAGGTGAAGCTCTACCACTCGTATCATGCCACTTCTAAAGCAACAAGAAGGTTCTGTGACATAATAGAGTGGGTTCGTACCTAAGGTCATGGTGATATGGTCAAAAGGTCATGCAAAATTCAAATGGTGGTGAAACCTAACCTATATGCCGATTTAGTCATGATACCTGAGATCGGCACGAACAGGTCAATCCAACGGTTGAAATGACACTGCAAAAGGTCTTCTACAACACCAATTATGTCAAAAACGATCCAAAATAGTTAGAAAATGTCGAAACTATAGGAAAGGGGGTAAAAATTTTCAAATATTTGAAAAAATTTCTATAAATAGTAAAAAATCAAAATCATTTGAAACTTTTACCCATTTGAGCTCTGAATTTTAACTGCAAATTCCAGGAGATCCAGCTGGCGGAATTCACAACCGTTTCTTTCAGGTATTTACTCATGCTCTCCTCTTGCATTTTGACATAATTTTTTATAGATTTTCATCATCAAACGTTTTTTTTATGCCATCTCAAAATGAGCGCTACAGTTCATGCAGAAATCGAGGCTTTTTCTGCGTATAGGGCTGGATATATGCGGAAAAGGACCTCAAACCCGCGTACATACGCGACTGTTTTCAAAACAGTCGCGTTTGAGGCTGCGCATATGATTTTCAACTAAACTAATGGGAAATTTTCAATTTCTTTTTCAGGATGGTGCTAGAGTGGAGAGAGCGTGAGCATGGTGAAGTAGAGGAAGCAGTTAGGGCCGACTTAATGGCTCAACAAGCTCTTCATGCATGTGGACTCTACATGTTTTGGTGTCTTGGTGGTTTGAGGGCCAAACCAAGACTGCTACAGATGTTGGTAGACTATTGGGCTCCAGACTTGGAGTCCTTTCATATTGATGGGATGTCCCTCACCATAGAGGTTGAGGACATATACTTTATCATAGGCTTTATAGACGAGGGGAGATGGTGAACCTTCGTTCCCAAGGTGGGCCAGGGGGTGGCCTGACTATCGATGAGTACATTGCAGTGTACTGTTATCCAGACACCGAGAAGGTGGGGAGTCAAGTCCGTACCGATGCTATACAAGTGCTGGGACTAAAGGCCATACTATTGACACTGGGTAGGATAGCCAGCTTAGCATCACTCCATTAGGCCTCACAGCCTTTGATGTTCTATGCAGTGGAGTGTATGAGACCCACAATCTATGACTAGAGTACTATGCTACTGAGCAACATGAAACACCAGCTTAGTGAGTGTAAGGCATGCAGGGTATGGAACTTCGGGTTCAGCAGTATCTTGAGCATTTTTTTCTTCGAGTGTGTTCCGGGATTGAGCCCTAGAGTGGATGTTCCTCTCCACGAGGTTCAAGGTCTGGCCCAACGACGTTGGGAAGATGCGATGCACAGACTGGGGGGTGGTAGGGTGTCCAACCCATATCCAGCTGACTTCTTTCCATAATGGTGATGACAGATAGTTGCCATTGATGACTACCCCTATGTAGGGATATATTTCCGGAGGGATCTGGACATGCCATTGCCACCAGGATCGGCATATGGCGATATAGGTAACAAATCTCAACCCTCACTCTCTTTTAAATTTTTTTGAGTTATTTAATTTTTTTGTATTTTCTTGATTTTATGGAAGCAAAAAGAAATGTTTTTGTGTGAAAACAAATAGTGACATCTACTATTTGTGTGAAGATGTGGGACCACAGTGGCCAGAGGGCTTCCCTCATCATAGACGGAGGGGAAGAGGAGATGACATCATGGGTGTGGAAGCAAAGTGAACACTCCAGAGCATTCATACCAACTTTGTGAGAATGACTCATAGAGTTCCCATGGTGCAAGTCGAGGACTTTCCCGAGGCCATGCAGCGGTAGGTGGTGGGTGTACCACGCGCATGGGTGTGTTTATTTCGATGGCTAGCTAGAGCCGTAGTGACGTTCCATGATCACAACCCTCCTCCTCCTCCACAAGATTAGACACGTGGGAGTGTATACATTTTGCACGACCGTGTACTATATGATGGTGGCTTAAAAACCCCCAATTTTGTATCATGACACTATGTATTATCACATTTTTTATGTATAAAAAGTTTTATGGTGATTGATTGATTTATTTACATGTGTAAAAATTGTGTTTGTGATTAATTTATTATGAATGAAACAAATGCCAATCTAACACCTAGTTAGCATACAAGTCAGCAACTTGATTATTATTTCTTGGAATGTGTATATATGCTATATTGTCAAATTTTCGTTCTAACAATCTCACACGTAAGAATCTTCTCAATAACGTCGGATCTCTAACATGGTACAAACCATTGAGCTGTGGCACTACTAACTCCGAATCAAGACGTACCTCAAGAGATAGAACGCCATGTAGAATGACATCCCGTAGAAGCTCAATAACGACGCTATATTCAGCAACATTGTTGGAAGATGGCCGTAGACATACACCTCCTGAAGACAGTACCTGACCCATAGGAGTATAAATCACCCAAGCAGCAGAGGATAAGTGTTGAGTGTGACGTCTTGCACCATCCACGAATCCTATGTAGGTGGAATATTCCATTGACATCTGCCAAAAGAAACGGAAACTAATCACAAACCCGATCACGATAAGAAAAAGACCTAACTATGCAAAGCTGTACAATAATATACAACAAGCAGCCTTGGCTAAAGATTATGCATAGTATTTTTTGAGATAGAGCCCATTTCTAGGCTTTGCCAAAGCTGTTCCTTCGTAATCCACTAACTCATAGGCACCCTTCTCTAACACACGCTTGACCACGTAAGGACCATGCCACATAGGATTAAATTTCCCTACCCCCAAGGGTTCTTTTCGTTGATCCCACAAAAGGGCCAAGTCTCCTTCACTAAACACTCTTGGATAGACAGACTTATCGTACTGGACCTTAACGCGATGCTTATTAACCTCTAGAGCCACCAAGGTATCCCGATGCTGCTCATCGAGTTGCTCAAGGTGAACCAAATGCTCCTCCAAAGGTGAAGTGTCTGGTAAGAGTTCCACAACTAGCTTCAATGAAGGAATTTCACATTCAACCGAAAATATCGAATCCACTCCATGCACAAACTGATATGGAGAAAAACCAATGGCAGTCCTAATCGATGTTCGATATGCCCACAAAGCAGGATATAACATAATGTGCCAATTGTTCTTGCTTTGTGTGATGGTTCATTGGAGAATGGATTTGAGTGATTTATTCACTACCTCTAGCTATCCATTCGCTTGGAGGTAGTAAGAAGAGGAGTGCTCTTGCTTATACCCTAACTTTGATTCCAACTCTTCCATCATACGGTTCTGTAAGTGCGAGCCATGGTCAGTGACAAGATCTTTCAGAATCCCAAACCGAGTAATAATTTGGTTGAATACAAAGTGAGCGGCTGTCTCACCGTAGTATTTTACTGGAGGCATAGCCTCATCCCATTTCATGAAATAATCAATAGCCACTATAATGTGATGGTGCCCCCCAGCTGAAGCTGGGTTGCAATCCATAAAATAGATCCCCCACTTAGTGAAGGGACCGACGGTGATAATGGGATGTAATGGGGTAGGTTTTGAGCGCATATTACGTGTGAACACCTGGCAAGGGTGGCACCTTGTGAACGCATCAACAAAATCCTTAAATATCGAAAGCCATAAATAAACCCCTCTCAAAATATTTTGAGCTATAGAAAGCCCAGATAAATGACCACCACACACCCCTCTATGGAAATCATTCGGCACAACCTCAGCCTCGTGATGATTTAAACAATGTCGTAAAATGGAATCTACCCCGTGGCGGTACAAAGTATTGTCCACTATAAGGTAGTTCTTAGAGACGTGATGAAAACGTCGTCGTTCATCTCGTGAGAGGTGAGTAGAGGTCTTCAGTGTTTGTATATATATTATGATATCCCCGTACCATGGGTCTAACATAGAGATTAAGAAGATGTGTTCATCAACAAACGTATCTTCACACACCAACTCCTCAGTCTCACTCAAAAAATCCGATATGAGTTCTACAAAGACTAAAGACTTCTTCGATTTTGCTGAAACAAACTCGAGATCAAATTCTTGCAGAATGACAATCCATTTATTTTACTTTCCCCCAATCATCCTTTGGGTGAGGACGAATTGAAATGGATTGACATGGGCCACAACCAAGGTTTGGTGAAGGAGAATATAATGTCTCAAACGCTGAACCGCATGTACGGTAGCTAAAGCAAGCTTCTCAACATGAGAATAACGAATCTCTGCATCAATAAGGTTTCAGCTCAGATAATATATGACATGCTCTTGGAGATCCTCATCCTCTTGAACCAAGACCATACCAATCATCTCTAAGGACACGACCACATATAATAAGAAATCATGGCTATAATCCAGAGGACTAATCACTAGGGCCAATGCTAGGGGTCACTTGAGTGCATCGAAGGACTCCTGGGCTCACTCATCCCAATAAAAGGGAGCATCCTTCTTCAAGAGACGCATAAAGCCTCTAGTCAAATTGGAAAAGTTGACAACAAATATTCGTAAGAATTTTTCCATGCCCTGCAAACACTGAATCTGATGAATATTCTTTGGAGGAGACAACTGAAGCATTGCCTCAACCTTCAAAGGGTCGACTCTTATACCCTCTTTCGAAATGATGAATCCTAAGAAACGATCTGACTTCATGCAAAAGATGCACTTATGAGGACTTAATCTAACTGAATAGTTCTGGCATCTTTTGAATACCAATATCAAGTGATAGGGATGACGCATTCTCATACGAGAATGAGCTGTGAGATCATCCAAAAATACCTCAATGATGGACTTGAGATCATGGAAAATCAAAGTCATCGCTCGCTAAAACGTAGATCCGGCGTTTTCAAGGCTGAAAGGCATTTTTCGATATGCAAACATTCTCCAAGGACAAATAAATGCAGTTTTGTGTTGGTCCTCAGGTTTAAGATATATTTGATTATACTCGGAAAAGCCATCCATAAAGGAGAACACTTCGCTCCCTGCACACTCATCCAAAATCTTATCTATAAATTGTGTGGGGAAGTTATCCTTAGGATAGGCACGATTCAAATCATGGAAATCAGTGCATATGTGGATCGCTCCCTGCTTCTTATCCACCGGAACGGGATTTGAAACCCACTCCGTCAAGGGAACGTGATAGATGAAACCGGCTTTCAAAAATTTCTCTATCTCTGCCTTAATGGTGGGTGCTTTCCTAGGATTCACCGCACGTAATCATTGTGGAATAGGATTAGTGTTGGGGTAAGTCTTAATTTTGTGCTCAATAATACAAGGGTCAATACCTGGCATCTCATCATAAGACCAAGCAAAAATATCACGGAATTCCTTGAATAGCTCGGTATATTCCAGAATCTCATCTTGGGAACATTCCGTCCCAATATAGACATTCTCTATTGTGCCAGGATTGCGAGAGATGTTGATAGGAATCGTTGAATATATGTTTGCCATGTTTCCATCAGCCATCGGACCAGGAGAGCTTAATGGAACCATAGGAATACCAACTCTCTGACTAAGAACCGCTCTAAAATACTCATGCTCCAAACGGTCAAGCTCTGGAAGGAAGTACGATCTATGATTAAGTTCCTCCTATGGTGGCTCAACTCCCGACATAGCCTCAATAATCACTTCATCCGAAGGGAAAACCATATCGAGGTAGTTGTGGGCATGAGTAGACTATACTGCCCATGCCGGTAGCACATACGGATCCTCCTCCTCCGTCCGTGAGGAGGAAGGACTAGGCTCTGCAACATTCTTGAGGTTAGCTTGATAAGCTATGATGGCTGCAGGAAATGGCACACTCATCTCGATAGGCTCACTCGAAGTACTCGGTGTAGGAAGAATCCAAGGGTCTTCCATATGATTCGTGCGAAAAGACACCGATATCATAGACATCGAAGCCTCATCGAAACTAGATCCTATCATGAGGATCGGTGAAGGAAAACTAAAGCTTCCCATGAGGGATGGATACATGCCTACACCCACACTCCTAGTTGCCGGCTGAGAGTGCTCAATGATCGGGATCGAAGCTCCTGAAGATGCGGTAACAGATGGATTCTCGAATGTCATATGATCAATTGTTACAATATTCCCATTATGTGGAAAGCATACAACACGAAACAAGGAAGAAGCAATGTCTTGCATACTATACATCCAATTCCTACCCAACAGGAGATTATAGTCAAGGGGCACATCAACCACCTCAACCTCTATCACAACGGTCTTTCCCTGCAAACAGACTTTAAGGGAATGAAGGATGCCATGTGGCCTAAAAGATATCCCATTGAAAGCAGTTAACATAGTCGCTGATTTAGACAGATTAGGAGAACCGAGACCCTTCCAACAGGCCAAAGACATCACAGAAGCAGTAGCATCCTCGTCAATCACAGTACGTTTGATGGTCATACGAAGACATTCTACATGCACCAAAAGAGACACATAGTAGGGAAAGCGAGGCTGATGTCCTGAGGTTTCAAATTTGATCACAGAGGAAGAATTGTCATTGTTCACACCAAGGACAGAAAGCAACGCCTTCCTTTGCGAGGGACAACTCTGAAGCACTTCCAATGCAGACATTGCACAAGGAGTATGGCCCAAATCCTCGACAACTCAATAATTTTGGGTGGCTCAGGAATTTGGATTATGCTTTGAACGCTTAAGAACTCCCTTAGGAATGCGAGGTGCAGCCTCAGGTTTATCTGTAGGTTTGTCAATGCGCAAAGGGGATCTTGGTGGATCAGGCTCTTTTCCTGGGCTGGGTTGTGACGAACTATAATATTTCGCACGAGTCACAACTTTTGCAACATGGACCATGTTAATGCACCCACGACCACTACCCTCTGGTGCATCATCATCACTAGACTGATCATGGGACTTCGAGTTCATATTTTTATTATGCGATAAAGGGTTAGTTAGCATAGCTGGGCCTTGTGCTAAGAATCTTTAAGCTTCTTCAATCCGACGGCACAAGTAAGTGAGGTGATCGCCCTTACATAGCTTGCAAGGTAATTTAACCTTACGTTTCACTTGCTTGTCCCCCCCAGCATTTATACCGTTCTTGTCATTATTGTTAGCATTCTCATTCTTATTCCCACCCTTCTGATTATTATTTTTACCCTTTTTTCTATTCCGTCTGGGCTGCTGGTTACCCTTATGGTCCGACGATTGCACAAAAAGTATATTCGCCATTTGGGTGAGTTGAGACGAAGCCGTAGCTTGTTCCAAAGCAGATTGGTTGATTGATAATTTAGTAGCTTGTTTTGCAACCGAATCTACAGGTTTCGCACTTGCACAACCCACAATTCCATCAGCAAGTGGTCCAGGTTTGAATTTGGGATCGAAACTGGAGCGAGGAGCATTGGGAACAATCTCATACAACAAACTGGACTGAGCATAGATCAATTCTAGTTCCTGCACCTTAAAAATTACTTGTTCCTCATTCTGCACTTCAGATGTGGAAACATCCTTCGCTATATATGGCAATAACAACTTGAGGAACCACTCGAGAAGGAATTCTGGTGGTTAAAAAGATTTAATTAATCTCTTCCATCTACGCCACTCTTGAATATGGTCAAAAATATGTGTGGCTTTATCTTGCCGAAATGTCAACAAGAGTTAAGTACCAACGTCATGGCGCACTGGTAGCTAGAAGTGATTAAGAAAAGTCATCGTAAGGTCGTCGAACAAAGAAAAAGCTCCCTTAGGCAACTCTATATACCATTTCGCAGCAGGCCCTGTGAGGGTGCGTTGAAATAGTCGTAAACGGACTGAGTCCTCATGTAACAAATTCGAAGAGCACCAAAGGTGAAGCGTAATAATGTGCTCGCTCGGATCCTCTCCCAATTTTCCTTTGAACTTAGGTATGTCCGAAGGAAGCTTGGTAGGGACAACCGGCCAAGCCTTGTCATGAACCACAGGATCGTTCGTAAGTCTCGATAAGTTAGGAATATTAAGCGTTGCAAGGAAAGGGAGCCTAGGATGATGAGGTCGATGGACCGTTCCCTGATTCATATAGGGTTGATTACCACCATGGCCTTGGCCATAGTGTCCTCCTCCTGTCTGACCCATATGGGGTGGCGTGGAAGTACCATAGTATGGTGGACCTTGACTAGTAGGAGCTACAAAGCCATAATTAGGAGAGTAAGCAGGTTGTTGATACCCGCCTCCATATGGTGAAGAAACCTATCCATATTACATCCCATGATAAGGTCCATAGGTCATTGCATGTGATTCCCCATGAGACACTCCGTAGGTAGGAAGATGCACTCCAGAGGTAGGGATATAAGCCCCGGAAGTAACAAGATGACCTCTAGAAGCATGAACATAGCCTCCCGACGCAGCGGGTGGTATGTGAAATTGAGACATAATAGGTCTAGTAACCACAGTATGGACCTGAATTGTAGCCATATACCAGATCGAAGGACCATGTGAATAATGTGGAGGATGTACATTTGAAGAACTAGGCACCGAGGATGAAGGAACCTAAGTAATAACATATGTATTACCGCCTATTGTCACTCATCTTAGATCTGGTATCCTAATCGGATCGATAACCTTAGACCTAGGAGGGAGATACGATGGAGATTCCACCACTGGGACGGAAGGTGCAATGTGACTAGTGCTCCCAAACCTCTCTGCATGGTAAGGAATGAGAGTGCCCCCAAGCATAGTTCTAGGCTCAAAATCGGATTCGACATGAAATGTCAAATCATGTGTAGGGAAACCAGACATAGCATAACTACCATAGATAGTGCTGGCAGGTTCAAAATGAGTCTCGGCGTCTTTCGACGTTCCATATCGGTAACGTGTCAATGGGGAATCAGACCTAGAGTGAGTAGGTATATCATGCAAGTTTTCTATCTCAGAAATCACAGGACCTAACTTAGATAAGTTGGATGATGGATCATAAGTAGGAGTAAATTCCCCATCATCTACACGAATGGGAGGAGGTGGTTCAGGAATATCCTCTAAATGGTCTCCCATGGTGTGTGAATCAATGTGTGACATAGTCCACCTAGATTGTCTAGGTATCTCTCCCAAAGGAGGAGGAGAAGTAGAAGGCAGAAGTCCTGCTAAACAACGAGAACGATGAGGAACCGCACTCGAATCCGCTATGACTCAAAAAATAGCAAAGAATATCTATTTATGTAAACCCTAGGCCAAGTATCATGCATAGAGAAATCACTAATAAAATATAAATCCAAATGCAAGCAAGCAAGGGATGGATAAGTGATCTCCCGAATGAAGCAGGTATGTCTCACCTAGGAGAGGCTTGAGACTTCCATACACAACAAGCGGAGGTACATAACCAATTATTGTGGCCCTCATCTTCAACGCGTAAAGCGACTATGCTGTCCGACCCCAACCTGGCCGGGACACCCGCAGAATAACCCCTGTGAAGTACCCCCTAGATATCCTAGGTAAGGTCACTAAGGTCACCTCAATATAATCAATGCTCAGACAGAGAGTCGTAGGTGGGATTGACCCTATGGGCAGGGTAGCAAAGCCCTAAACTCTCGAAAGAGCCCTCAGATATGAATACAATCCTGGATATATCTCCGGTGCTACTCAGTTATGACTAGGGGTCATCCCAATCAATAACCGCTCACACTACCTCGTGCTTAACTCCCTTTTGAGAGGAGGATCCTGAGAACACTGGTTATACCAAGGATTTCTCACACTCACTTGGACAGACACCTAGATGTTGTTGTTTAGTGATCTTGGAGAATTAACTTATAATGAACTATTCCAAGATCCTAAAACCTAAGCTTGTTGGTGCACCCTAGAAAAGAAAAGAGTGTAATTCATTTTATTTAGCGTTGATTTTAGTTGGCTTTATTACTCAAAAAAGGGATATGATCGTGCAACTGATGGTGTTATGACACAACAAGAATTAAAATTCACACCTAACAATCAATGCAAATGCATTGTGTCCATGAAAACAGGGTATGCTACTACGTGAAATGCACAATTCTTCTTCAAATGATGAATGCAAATTTCCTATATGAAGTCCTAACTAGTAATCCAAAGCAAATCTATCTAGTGCAAGTACAATGCAAAGTGCAAAATGCAATGCATGATGGTAAGCAAATGTTTTTGGATTTTTTGAAAATAAAAGAGATGTAAAAGGAAAAATAATGATTCTATGAACCCTAGACTTTGCAAGCACACCCAAACAACACTCAAGCAAATCACTAAGGTAAAAGAACTCTAATGCACTAATCTCAAACAAAAAATTGAAAATGCCATGACAGGAACTTTCTTAAAAAAAAAAAATTATACTAAAAAAAAGGTTTCTGGTTAGAAACAGAGGTCAAAACAGACTCAAGAAGTGCCAAAGGAGACTAAACAAATATTATAATTCACCCAGCAACCAATTATCTTCCCCAAAAAGGAAAAATCAAGGACATTCGTGACTGTTCGCATAAAACCTGTGTGTATACACGGAAATCTCAGAGGAAACCGCGTGTATACGTGACTGTAAATAAAAAACCTGTGTATAGGAAGAAAAGGTGCATAAAATCAAGGAAAATAGATAGGCTGAGACAAACTTCACACCAATCAGACTCTACCAGGAATACATGCCGCCAGACCCGACACAGAAACAAGAGAGAAAGAGCAATTCAAATTCATTGAATGCTGAGAAAACAACCCCCAAAGGAAAACTACTAGGAACTCCCTAGTGGAGTTGCCAATTCTGTTACGGAGAGAAATTCCTATGGCTTGGGTTACCACAACAGACAGCTTGACTCTAGAAATCAATCCTTTCCAATATGCAATAGAAATAAAATGTCTAACACTAAAGGATCAGACCTCGTACCTTATTCCAGATGGTTGAAGTAGATCCCTGTTGAGCTTTCCAATCTTCATCTTGAATTGATCTGTTACTTCCTCAAAACCAATCAAACCATACAAGCATTCTATATATCATGGTGTTAGATCTATTCTAGGATATATAATCAATAATGTATAAGCATTTGACATAATCCAATGGAGAACATAATCATTCAAACACACATTATTGGACAGGAAAAGATATTTCTATTAATATAAATAAGAGATTACAAGATACAACCTCTGACGACATGTCTATGAACCGGAGAAACTGAATCCCCCACTTGGCCCTCCACCACTTCAATCCTTCATCTCTTGATAGCAAGCTCACAAGCAAAAGGAAAGCTTGGGAAGAACACAAAAGTGCTCCAAGGGACAAAGGGATGCATACTCAAGCTTAAGTTTCGGCAACAATGGACTATAGTTTCGTTGCTCTCAATTCTCTCTTATGCCTTCAATGTACCAAGGGGTTCCTTATATAGCTTTTCATATGGGTAATGAAAGGTCGAATCCGAGCGATCTCAAGGCATAGGGAAGGCCAGGAGTCAAATGATTCCGATCCATGTCAAGGAAAACTCCAAAATGATTTGGATTATGCACACATCCCGATGTACGTGGTTTTAGTGGTCAAACCCGCGTATGTACGCACTTATATGTTTAAAAGTCACGTATAGCATTTTTCATGTGTTTTTAGGGATGATCAAGGAAACATCAAAGCACAAAAAGTGGTGCATAGGGTCTAAGGAGTCTGCAGTGGGACAGGGGAAGTCCATACAAAGTGTGATTCACCTAGAGTGGTGAAATCCGCTATAACAGATGCCCCCTAATGTGTGAGGTCAGAGGGGTCATACGATGGCCGAAATACATTATAGGTCCATCCCAGAAGTGGAGTGATGAAGGATCCCAAATATAAGACCAACCACCCAATCAGCATAGTACAATAATACAAATCTGCATATAACTTCAAATACATATAGCAGTCCCGAATACATAAGAGTACAATGGCCATGAATAGGCATGATACATGATATCACATATGTGGTCATCGCCACATACAATATACATAGATTAGAATCTCCATGATGAATATTTACAAAGGACCATGATCTCCAAAATGGCTGAAGATATATAATAGATCAAGATCTCCATAGTGGCTGGAAATATCTAACATACACTCGAAATCAAGTCATGAGAGCTGAAATCTCATGAACACTGGCACGATCAAGGAGGTAGCATATAAGAGATGCCAACAATCTGAAAATTCTTCTACACAAACTGCTATGAGTACACGTCCTACTATGCGAATAGAGGTGTCAAGGTTGAACATAGTAGTCTATCGTCTGATTGCCGGTCATTAATGTATACCATTAACAGACGCGAGATCACCCACTGATAATGAAAATGGGAATCAAGGTACTAGAGTGCAAACTAACAAGTGTGAATAAATGTGTTGAGGTCGAACACTTGAAAGGATCCTTCGATCGGGGGACATTGATGTATTCCCAAGAAATTGTCGATGGCGAGAGAACCTACCATTGATGACTGCAAGTCTCAAGGAACTCAAAAATGACTCTAGACTCCAATCCCAGAATAAATGATCTGAATTCGATGGGATGAAATCCACTGGAAGGAGGGCATTAAGGCATCCCCCATCATCCAACACGAGGTACTCAGCAAAGCTGTATAATGTGGAAGGACTTGATCATAAAGTGCATGAACTAGTAACTGTACCGGGAATGGCCGACATGAAAAGTCAAGATAACTGAGGAATGGTCAACTCAAGTTTCAAATTCCTTTGAGCAAGAGCATAACAGTGTATGGTGACTGAATGAAGGTAGCATATACTCGATATACAAACTGGGACATCTATGTGACACAGGAGGCATCAACAGAGGCTCCATAGGGACTGGAAGCTTAACCAGTCGATGGAGATAAACTCAAATAAACAAGTATAGCTCCTAAAGTCAAAATATAACCCAACCAATGGATGTGATATACGGTGCTCTATTTGAAGGTGACATGACTCGACAACTGCCAAGGATAACATATTTCCTTGTCCGGCTTTTTGGTTTTTTGATTTTTTTGGAATTTTTCAGTTATTTGAAAAGCTTAAAAAAAGAATAAACTAGCTTTATAGTTACAAACTAGGAGGAGAAGAGTGTCATAAGGGAAAACAAACTAGTTCCAAGCAGTGGAACATACCTATGCTCAATGCAAGGATACATTTGTAGGATATCGACACTCGGGGGAAAATCCCCTCCAGGTAAAAAGGGAATCAGGCTGTGAAGGATATAAAAAATGGCTCTGCATGGCTAGACATGAGACAAGCTCGGGCTATATGGCTGAAAAAAAATGTCAGAGGAGCCGACATAAAGCTCAATAAGGAAGGAAAATCTCATGATAATGCATTCACAACTTGACATGAGGGAGTCCTGAGGGAAATAGGCTAGCATAAGATCAAGAGGAGTATGAGGCTCTTGCGAAATGTCATGGCAGTACTATACAACGGACTCCCACACCCTAAAGGAGAAACCATCGGCATGGGAACAAAATGCAAATAAGGCGCTAACTAGGGTACCCATGTAAGGTGAAGCTCTACCACTCGTATCATGCCACTTCTAAAGCAACAAGAAGGTTCCATGACATAATAGAGTGGGTTCGTACCTAAGATCATGGTGATATGGTCACAAGGTCATGCAAAATGCAAACGGTGGTGAAACATACCCTATATGCCAGTTTAGTCATGATACCTAATATTGGCATGAACGGGTCAATCCAATGACTGAAATGGCACTGAAAAAGGTCTTCTACAACACCAATTATGTCAAAAACAGTCCAAAATGGTTAGAAAATGTCGAAACTATAGGAAAGGGGGTAAAAATTTTCAAATATTTGAAAATTTTTCTATAAATAGTAAAAAATATAAATCATTTGAAAATTTTACGCATTTGAGCTCTGACTTTCAACTGCAAATTCCAGGAGATCTAGCCAGTGGAATTCACAATCGTTTCTTCCAGGTATTTACTCATGCTCTCCTCTTGCATTTAAACATAATTTTTATAGATTTTCATGGTCAAACAAATTTTTTAGGCCATCCCAAAATGAGCGCTGCGGCCCACACAGAAATCAAGGATTTTTCCGCGTATAGGGCTGGATATACGCGGAAAAGGACCTCAAATCCACATACATACGCGGCTATTTTCAAAACAGTCGCGTATGTGGCCGTGCATATGATTTTCAACTAAACTAATTGGCAAATTTTCAATTTCTTTTGCAGGATGGTGCTAGAGTGGAGAGAGTGTGAGCATGGTGAAGTAGATGAAGCAGTAAGGGCCGACTTAATGGCTCAACAAGCTCTTCGTGCATGTGGACTCTACAAGTTTTGGTGTCTTGGTGGTTTGAGCGCCAAACCAAGACTGCTACAGATGCTGGTAGACTATTGGGATCCAGACTTGGAGTCCTTTCATATTTATGGGATGTCCTTCACCATAAAGGTGGAGGACATATACTTTATCACAGGTCTTTCTAGATGAGGGGAGGTGGTGAACCTTCATTCCGGAGGTTGGCCAGGGGGTTTCCTGACTATCGATGAGTACATTGCAGTGTACTGTTATCCAGACACCGAGAAGGTGGGGATTCAAGTCCCTACCAATGCTATACAGGTGTTGGGCCTAAAGGCCATACTATTGACACTAGGCAGGATAGCCAGCTTAGCATCACTCCACCAGGCCTCATGGCCTCTGATGTTCTATGCACTGGAGTTTATGAGACCCACAATCTATGAATGGAGTACTACGTTACTGAGCAACATGAAACACCAGCTTAGTGAGTGTAAGGCAGGCAGGGTACAGAACTTCGGGTTCAGCAGTATCTTGAGCACGTTTTTCTTCGAGTGTGTTTCGGGATTGAGCCCTGGAGTGGATGTTCCTCTCCATGGGGTTTTGAGAACCGGCCCAATGGCATTGGGCAGATGCGATGCATAGACTGGGGGGTGGTAGGGTGGCCAACCCATATCCAACTGACTTCTTTCCATGGTGGTGACGACAGATAGTTTCCATTGATGACTACCCCTATGCAGGGATAGATTATTGGGGGGATATGGACATGCCATTGCCACCAGGATCGGCATATGGCGATATAGGTAACAAATATCGACCCTCACTCTTTTTTAAATTTTTTTGAGTTATTTAATTTTTTTGTATTTTCTTGATTTTATGGAAGCAAAAAGAGATGTTTTTGCATGACAACACATAGTTATATCTACCATTTGTGTGCAGATGTGGGACCATAGTGGCCAAAGGGCTTCCCTCATCATAGATGGAGGGGAAGAGGAGATGACATCGCGGGTGTGGATGTAGAGCGAACGCTCCAGAGCATTTATACCAACTTTATGAGAATGAATCATATAGTTTCCATCGTGCAAGTCGAGGACTTGCCTGAGGCCATGCAGCAGCATGTGGTGGGTGTCCCACGCACATGGGTGTATTTATTTTGATGGCTAGCTAGAGCCATAGTGACGTTCGATGATCACAACCCTCCTCCTCCTCCACAGGATTAGACACCTGGGAGTGTATACATTTTGTACGACCATGTATCGTGGCTTAAAAACCCCCAATTTTGTATCATGACACTATGTATTATCACATTTTTGATGAATACAAAGTTTTATGGTGATCGATTTATTTATTTACATGTGTAAAAATTGTGTTTGTGATTAATTTATTATGAATGAAACAAATTCCAATCTAACATGTAGTTAGCATACGAGTCAGCAACTTGATTATTATTTCTTGGAATGTGCATATATGTTATATTGTCAAATTTCTGTTATAACAATCTCACACGTAAGAATTTTCTCAATAACATCAAATCTCTAACATGGTACAAACAATTGAGTTGTGACACTACTAACTTCGAATAAAGACATACCTCAAGAGATAGAATGCCATCTAGAATGGAATCCCGTAGAAGCTCAATAACGGCGCTATATTTAGCAACATTGTTGGAAGATGGGCGTAGACATACACCTCCTGAAGACAGTACCTGACCCATAGGAGTATAAATCACCCAAGCAACAAAGGCTGAGTGTTGAGTGTGACAGCTTGCACCATTCGTGAATCTTATGTAGGTGGAAGATTCCATTGACATCTTCCAAAAGAAATGGAAACTAATCACAAACCCGATCACAATAAGAAAAGGACATAACTATGCAAAGCTGTACAATAATATACAACAAGCAGCCTTGGATAAAGATTATGCATAGTATTTTTTGAGATAGAGCCCATTTCTAGGCTCCGCCAAAGCTGTTCCTTCGTAGTCCACTAACTCATAGGCACCCTTCTCTAAAACATGCTTGACCACGTAATGACCACACCACATAGGATTAAATTTCCTTGCCCCCAAGGGTTCTTTTGGTTGATCCCACAAAAGGACCAAGTCTCCTTCACTAAACACTCTTGGATGGACAGACTTATCATACTGGACCTTAATGCGACGCTTCTTAACCTCTAGATCCACCAAGGTATCCCAACGCTGGTCATCGAGTTGCTCGAGGTGAACCAAACGCTCCTCCAAAGGTGAAGTGTCTGGTAAGAGTTCCATGGCTAGCTTCAATGAAGGAATTTTGCATTCAACCAAAAATATCAACTCCACTCCATGCACAAGCTTATATGGATAAAAACCAGTGGCAGTCTTAACCATGGTTCGATATGCCCACAAAGTAGGATATAACATAATGTGCCAATTGTTCTTGCTTTGTGCGATGGTTCATTGGAGAATGGATTTGAGTGATTTATTCACTACCTCTACCTGCCCATTCACTTGGGGGTAGTAAGAAGAGGAGTGCTCTTGCTTATACCCTAACTTAGATGCCAACTCTTCCATCATACGGTTCTAAAAAGTGCGAGCCATGGTCAGTGACAAGCTCTTTCGGAATCCTGAACCGAGTAATAAATTGGTTGAATACAAATTGAGCGGCTGTCTCACCGTCAGATTTTACTGTAGGTGTAGCCTCAACCCATTTCATGAAATAATCAACAGCCACTATAATGTGATGGTGCCCCCCAGCCGAAGCTGGGTTGCAATCCATAAAATCAAGGCTCCACTTAGTGAAGGGACCGACAGTGATAATTGGATGTAACGGTGCAGGTTTCGAGCGCATATTACATGCGAACACCTAGCAAGGGTGGCACCTCTTGACAGCATCAACACAATCCTTAAAGATCGACAGCCAGAAATAACCCACTCTCAAAATATTTTGAGCTATAGAAATCCCAGATAAATGACCACCACACACCCCTCCATGGCAATCATTCAGTGAAAAATCAGCCTCGTCATGAGTTAAACAAGGTCTTAAAATGGAATCTACCTCGTGGCGGTACAAAGTATTGTCCACTATAAGGTAGTTCTTAGAGACGTGACGTAATCGTTGTCATTCATCTAGTGAGAGGTGAGTAGGGGTCTTCAGTGTCTGTAAATATATTATGACATGCCCATACCATGGGTCTAATGTAGAGATTAAGAAGATGTGTTCATCGACAAACATATCTTCACACACCAACTGCTCGGTCTCACTCGAAAAATCCGATATGAGTTTTGCAAAGAATAAAGACTTCTTTGATTTTGCCAAAACAAACTCAAGATCAAATTCTTGCAGAATGACAATCCATTTATTATACTTTCCCCCAGTCATCCGTCGGGTGAGGAAGAATTGAAATGGATTGACATGGGCCACAACCAAGGTTTGGCGAAGGAGAATATAATGTCTCAAATGCTGAACTGCATGTATAGTAGCTAAAGCAAGCTTCTCGACATGAGAATAACAAATATCTATGTCAATAAGGTTTCGGCTCAGATAATATATGACATGCTCTTGGAGCTCCTCATCCTCTTGAACCAAGACCATACCAATCGTCTCTAAGGACGCGGCCACATATAATAAGAAGTCAAGTCTATAATCCGGAGGATTAATCACCGGGGCCGATGCTAGGGCTCGCTTGAGTGCATCGAAGGACTCTTGGGCTTGCTCATCCTAATAAAAGGGAGTATCTTTCTTCAAGAGATGCATAAAGCCTCTATTCAAATTGGAAAAGTTGACAACAAATATTCGTACGAAGTTTTCCATGCCTTGCAAACACTAAAGATGATGAATATTCTTCGAGGGAGACAACTGAAGTATTTCCCCAACCTTCAAAGGGTTGACTCTTATACCCTCTTTCAAAACGATGAATCCTAACAAATGACCTGACTTCATGAAAAATATGCACTTATGAGGATTTAATCTAACTGAATAATGACGGCATATTTCGAATACCAATCTCAAGTGATAGGGATGATACATTCTCATACGAGAATGAGCAACGAGATCATCCAAAAATACCTCGATATTGGACTTGAGATGATGGAAAATCAAGGTCATCACCCGTTGAAATGTAGCTCCGGTGTTTTTAAGGCCAAAAGGTATTTTTCGATATGTGAACGTTCCCCAAGGATAAATAAATGCAGTCTTGTGTTGGTACTCAGGTCTAATCTATATCTGATTATACCCAGAAAATCCATCCATTAAGGAGAACACTTCGCTCCCTGCACACTCATCCAAAATCTGATCTATAAATGGTGTGGGGAAGTTATCCTTAGAACAGGAACAATTCAAATCATGGAAATCAGTGCATATGTAGATCACTCCCTGCTTCTTATCCACCGGAACGGGGTTTGAAACCCACTCCGTCAAGGGAACGGGATAGATGAAACCGGCTTTCAACAATTTCTCTATCTCTGCCTTAATGGCGAGTGCTTTCCTAGGATTCACCGCACGTAATCGTTGTCGAACAGGCTTAGCATTGGGGTAAGTCTTAATTTTGTGCTCGAAAATACAAGGGTCAATACCTGGAATCTCGTCATAAGACCAAGAAAAAATATCATGGAATTCCTTGAATAGCTCAGTATATTCTAGAATCTCATCTTGGGAACATTCTGCTTCAATATAGACATTCTCTATTGTGCCAGGATTGCGAGATATGTTGATAGGAATCGTTGAAGATATGTTTTACATGTTTCCATCAGCCATCAGACCAACAGAGCTTAATGGAACCATAGGACTACCAATTCTTTGAATAAGAACCGCCCTAAAATCCTCACGCTCCAAACGGTCAATCTCTGGAAGGAATTACGATCTATGATGAAGTTCCTCCCATGGTGGCTCAACTCCCGACACAACCTCAATAATTGCTTCATCCAAAGGGAAAACCGTATCAAGGTAGTCATGGGAATGAGAAGAATGTACTGCCCATGCCAATAGCACATACGGATCCTCCTCCTCCGTCCGTGAGGAGGAAGGACTAGGCTCTGCAACATTCTTGAGATTATCTTGATAGGCTATCATGGCTGCAGGCAACGACATGTTCGTCTTGACAGGCTCACTCAAAATACTCAGTGTAGGAAGAATCCAAGGGTATTCCATATGATTCGTGTGAAAAGACACCGATATCATAGACGTCGAAGCCTCATCAAAACTAGATCCTATCATGACGATCGGTGCAGTACAAATAAAGCTTCCCATGAGGGATGGATACATGCCTACACCCACACTCTCAGTTGCTGGCTCTTGAAGATGCAGTAACAGATAGATTCTTGAATGTCATCTGATCAATTGCTATAATCTTCCCATTATGTGGAAAGCATACAACGTGAAACAAGGAAGAAGCAATGGCTTGCATACTGTACATCCAGTTCCTACCCAGCACAATATTATAGTCAAGGGGCGCATCAACCACCTCAACCTCTATTGCAACGGTCTTTCCACCCAAACGGAATTTAAGGGAAGGAAGGATGTCGTGCGGCCTAAAAGATCTCCCATCGAAAGCAGTTAACATAGTTGCTGATTTAGACGGCACAGGAGAACCGAGACCCTTCCAACAGGCCAAAGACATCACAGAAGGAGCAGCGCCCTCGTCAATCACAGTACATTTGATCGTCATACCAAGACATTCTCCGTGCACCAAAAGAGACACATAGTAGAGCAAGCAAGGCTGATGTCCCATGGTTTCAAATTTGATCACAGTGGAAGAATCATCATCGTTCACACCAAGGGAAGAAAGCAATGCCTTCCTTTGCAAGGGACAACTCTGAATCACTTCCATTGCAGACATCGCACAAGGAGTATGGCCCAAATCCTCGACAACTGAATAATTCTGGGTGGCTCGGGCATTTGGATTATGCCCTGAACACTTAAGAACTTCCTTAGGAATGTGAGGTTAAAACTCAAGTTTATCCGTAGGTTTCTCAATGCGCAAAGGGGATCCTGGTGGATCAGGCTCTTTGCCTAGGATGGGTTGTGATGAACTATAATCTTTCACATGAGTCACCACTTTCGCAGCACGGGCCATGTTAATGCACTCACGACCACTACCCTCTAGTGGATCATCATCACTAGACTGGTCATGGGACTTCGAGTTCATATTTTGATTGTGCGGTAAAGGGTTAGTTAGCACAGTTGGGCCTTGTGCTAAGAATCTCATAGCTTCTTCAATCCGAGGGCACAAGTAAGTGAGGTGATCATCCTTACATAGCTTGCAAGGGAATTTAACCTTACGTTTCACTTGCTTGTCCCCCCCAGCATTTCTACCATTCTTGTTATTATTGTTAGCATTCTCATTCTTATTCCCACCCTTCCGATTATTATTTTTAACCTTTTTTCTGTTCTGTCTAGGCTGCTGGTTACCCTTCTGGTCTGATGTATGCACAGAAAGTACATTCACCATTTGGGCCGGTTGAGACGAAGCCGTAGCTTGTTCTGAAGCAGATTGGTTGATTGACAATTTACTAGCTTGTTTTGCAACCGAATCTGGAGGTTTCGCACTTGCAGAACCCACAATGCCATTGGCATGTGGTCCAGGTTTGACTTTGGGATCGAAAATGGAATGAGGAGCATTGGGAATAATCTCATACAACAAACCGGGCTGAGCATAGATCAAGTCCAGTTTCTGTGCCTTAAAAATCGCTTGTTCCTCATTCTGCACTCCGGATGTGGAAGCATCCTTCGCTATATATGAAAATAATGACTTGAGGAACCACTCGAGAAGGAATTTCGGCAGTATAAAAGCTTTAATTAATCTCTTCCGTCTATGCCAGTCTTGAATATGGTCAGAAATATGTGTGGCTTTATCTTGCCGAAATATCGACAAAAGTTCAGTACCAAAGTCATAGCGCACTGGTAGCTGGAAGTGATTAAGAAAAGTCATCGCAAGGTCATCTAACAAAGCGAAAGCTCCCTTAGGAAAATCTATATACCATTTCACAGCAGGCCCTGTGAGGGTGTGTTGAAATAGTCGTAAACGGAGTGAGTCCTGATGTAATGAATTCAAAGAGCACTAAAGGTGAAACATAGTAACGTGTTCGCTTAGATCCTCTCCCGGTTTTCCTTCGAACTTAGGTATGTCCGAAGGAAGCTTGGTAAGGACAGCTGACCAAGCCGGGTCATGAGCCACATGATCGTTCGTAAGTCTCGATAATTCAGGAAAATTAAGCATCGCAAGGAAAGGGAACCTAGGATGATGAGGTCGATGGACCGCTCCCTGATTCATATAGGGTTGATTAACACCATGGCCTTGGCCATAGTGTCCTCCTCTTGTCTGACCCATATAGGGTGGTGTGGAAGTACCATAGTATGGTGGAACTTGACTAGTAGGAGCTACAAAGCCATAATTAGGAGAGTAAGTAGGTTGTTGATACCCGCCTTCATAAGGTGAAGAAACCTATCCATACTACATCCCATGATAAGGTCCATAGGTCATCGCATGTGATGCCCCATGAGACACTCTGTAGGTAGGAAGATACGCTCCGGAAGTAGGGATATAAGCCCCAGAAGTATCAATATGACCTCTAGAAGCATTACCATAGCCTCCCGACGCAGCAAGCGGTATGTGAACTTGAGACACAATTAGTCTAGTAACCGCAGTATGGCTTGACTTGTAGCCATATACTGGCTCGAAGGACCACATGAATAAGGTGGAGGATTTACATTTGAAGAACTAGGGGCTGAAGATGAAGGAACCTAAGTAATAATATATGTATTACCTCCTATTGTCACTCGTCTCCGATCTAGTATCCTAATCAGATCGCTAACCCTAGACCTAGGAGGGAGATATGATGGAGCTTCCACCACTGAGACGGAAGGTGCAATGTGACTAGTGCTCCCAAACCTCTCCGCATGGTAAGGAATGAGAGTGCCCCCAGGAATAGTGCTAGGATCAAAATTGGATTTGACATGAAATGTCAAATCATGCGTAGGGAAACCAGACGTAGCATAACTACCGTAGCTAGTGCTGGCAGGTTCAAAATGAGTCTCGGAGTCTTCCAGAATTCCATACTGGTAATGTGTCAATGGGGAATCAAACCTGGAGTGAGTAGGTCTATCGTGCAAGGGTCCTATCTCAGAAATCACAAGACCTAACTCATCTAAGTTGGGTGATGGATCATAAGTAGGAGTAAATTCCTCATTGTGTACACGTTTGGGAGGAGGTGGTTCAGGAATATCCTCTAAATGGTCTCCCATGGTGTGTGAATTAATGTGTAACATAGTTCGCCTGGATTGTCTAGGTCTCTCTCCCAAAGGAGGAGGAGAAGTAGAAGGAGAAATTCCTACTAAACGACGAGAACGGCGAGGAACTGCACTCGAATCCACAATGACTCAAAAAATAGCAAACACTCTCTATTTACGTAAACCCTAGGCCAACTATCGTGCACAGAGAAATCACTAATAAAATCTGAAGCCAAATGCAAGTAAATAAGGGCTGGATAAGTGAGGTCCCAAATGAAGCAGGTATGTCTCGCCTAGGAGAGGCTTGAGACTCCCATACACAACAAGCGGAGGTACGTAACCAATTATTGTGGCGCTCAGCTTCAATGCGTAAAGCGACTGTGCTGTCCAACCCCAACCTAGCTGGGACACCCGCAGAATAACCCTTGTGAAGTACCCCCTCGATATCCTAGGTAAGGCCACTAAGGTCACCTCAATATAATCAATGCTCAGGCGGACAGTCGCAGGCGGGATTGACTGTATGGGTAGGGTAGCAAAGCCCGAAACTCTCGAAAGATCCCCCATATATGAATACAATCCTGGAAATATATTTGATGCTACTCAGTTATGACTAGGGGTCATCCCAATCAATAACCACTCACATTGCCTCGTGCTTAACTCCCTTTTGAGAGGAGGATCCTGAGAACACTGGTTATACCAAGGATTTCTCACACTCACCTGGACAGACACCTAGATGTTTTTGTTTAGTGATCTTGGAGAATTAACTTACAATGAACTATTCCAATATCCTAAAACCTAAGCTTGTTGGTGCACCCTAGAAAATAAAAGAGTGTAATTCATTTTATTTAGCATTGATTTTAGTTGGCTTTATTACTCAAAAAAGGGATATGATCGTGCAACTGATGGTGTTATGACGCAACAGGAAGTAAAATGCACACCTAACAATCAATGCAAATGCATTGTGTCCATGAAAACAGGGTATGCTACTATGTGAAATGCACAATTATTCTTCAAATGATGAATGCAAACTTCCTATATGAAGTCCTAACTAGTACTCCAAAGCAAATCTATCTAGTGCAAGTACAATGCAAAGTGCAAAATTCAATGCATGATGATAAGCAAATGTTTTTGGATTTTTTGAAAATAAAAGAGATGTAAAAAGAAAAAGAATGATTCTACGACCCCTAGAATCTGCAAGCACACCCAAAAAACACTCAAGCAAAGCACTAAGGTAAAATAACTCTAATGCACTAATCTCAAACAAAAAATTGAAAATGCCATGACAAGAACTTTCTTAAAAAAAAAAATTATCCTAAAAAAACATTTCTGGTAAGAAACAGAGGTCAAAACAAACTCAAGCAGTGCCAAAGGAGACTCAACAAATATTAGAATTCACCCAGAAACCAATTATCTTCCCCAAAATGGAAAAATCAAGGGCATACATGACTGTTCGTAGGAAACCCACATGTATACACGGAAATCTCAGAGGAAACCGCGTGTATACATGACTTTAAATCAAAAACCTGCGTACAGGAAGAAAAGGCACATAAAATCAAGGCAAACAG
Organism: Pseudotsuga menziesii; assembly: GCA_001517045.1. Lineage (NCBI taxonomy): Eukaryota > Viridiplantae > Streptophyta > Pinopsida > Pinales > Pinaceae > Pseudotsuga > Pseudotsuga menziesii. The sequence continues at coordinate 73,945 of LPNX010217034.1, read as the reverse complement.
ACAGGCTGAGACAAACTTCACACCAATCAGAATCTACCAGGAATACATGCCCCCAGACCCGACAAAGAAATAAGAGAGAAATAGAAATTCAAATTCATTGAATGCCGAGAAAACAACCCCCAAAGGACAACTACTAGGAACTCCCCAGCGGAGTCGCCAATTCTGTTATGGAGAGAAATTCCAATGGCTTGGGGTATCACAACAGACAGCTTGACTCCAGAAATCAATCCTTTCCAATATGCAATAGAAATAAAATGTCTAACACTAAAGGATCAGACCTTGTACCTTATTCTGGATGGGTGAAGTAGATCCCCGTTGAGCTTTCCAATCTTCAGCTTGAATTGATCTGTTACTTCCTCAACAACAAGTAAACAATACAAGCATTGTATATATCATGGTGTTAGATCTATTCTAGCATATATAATCAATAATGTATAAGCATTTGACATAATCCAATGGAGAACATATTCATTCAAACACACATTATTGAACAGAAAAGATATTTCTATTAATATAAATCAGAGATTACAAGATACAACCTCTGACGGCACATCTGCGAATCGGAGAAAATGAATCCCCCACTTGGGCCTCCACCACTTCAATCCTCCATCTCTGGATAGAAATCTCACAAGAAAAAGGAAATCTTGGGAAGAACACAAAAGTGCTCCAAGGGACAAAGGGATGCAAACTCAAGCATAAGTTTCAGCAACAATGGACTATAGTTTCGTTGCTCTCAATTCTCTCTTATGCCTTCAATGTACCAAGGGGTTCCTTATATAGCTTTTCAAAGGGGTAATGAAAGGTCGAATCCGAGTGATCTGAAGGCACAGGGAAGGCCATGAGTCAAATGAGTCAGATCCATGTCAAGGAAAACTCCAAAAGGATTTGGATTATGCACACATCTCGATGTACATGGTTTTAGTGGTCAAACCCGCGTATGTACGTGCTTATATGTTTAAAAGTCATGTATAGCATTTGTCATGTGTTTTTAGGGATGATCAAGGATTCAACATCAAAGGACAAAAAGTGGTCCATAGGGTCTAAGGAGTCTATAGTGGGACAGGGGAAGGCCATACAAAGTGTGATTCACCTAGAGTGGTGAAATCCGCTATAACAAGTGTTATATTCCCTCTACATTCAAAGAGATTTTATGTTTCTTGAGATCCATGCTGAGAGATAGATTATCCTTTGAGATATTTTCTTTTCTTGAAACCTCTTTCTCTTTTATGTAGATATTATTCATTGGGATTGGAAATATACATTTCATTTTCATGTGTAGGCTTTGGTTTGTTTCGGACTTGGAATGCGTGAGTGATCCATGTTGTTTTAAGTCTTTCTTTTCTTGGGTGATTCTTGTTTCCTTTTTCATGCCGATTTTTTCAGTGCTTGGTAGGAAAGATCGGTTCTTCGTTTCCTTGTATTTTTCAAAGAGAAGTTTTAGTTTTCTCTCTCTTTTGCTTTATTCACAAGTTTGTTGAACGGTTTTCTTCTTGTTTTGTGCATGATTGTTTGAAATTCTAGATCTTACTTTCATTGAGAAGAAACATCTATTTTCAACTTTGCATGCGTTAGAGTTAGAATTGTTTGGAAACATTAGTGAAATCATCTTTCCATTAATTTTTTATGCATCTTTTTCAAGCATGAAAAGATAGGAAACATTTCTGGTTTATTTATGTTAAATGTTCTCTAGATCTCTTTTTTATTTCCTTTGAAGATTGTTTGGGGTGCATTGATTTTTCACTTTTCGTTTGAAAAGATAGAATTGCATTGGAATTTGGGCGTGCATTTTTGGGAAGAAAAGTAAATCTCTCTCCCTCTCTTAGGTAGAATTTCATTGAAGAGGAAAACATGCATTATCATATAGATCAGTGTGCATCTTTTTTAATTTCAAGTTTTCACTACATGGTTCCACCTAAATGCACAATATAAAATTAACGGTAGTACAAGGTTAAAACTTTTAGAAATTTGAGTGATAGGATAGAGAAGTGTTCGGGCGTCATTAAGCGTAGGAGCTATTGTTATTTTTCCACATTACATCCTGGGACTCATGCGGTTCTTCCATGTACCATTGGTATATCGAACTTCCTTTCACGTACCCTTGAGGTATATAGAAAGGTACTTCATGTGCTTGATTGTATATCGGAAGGGCTTTTGTGAACGGTTATGCATTAGACAACACTACTACTGATTTGAGTTTCCATGTACCTAGTGTATATCAGGAGACCATTTTAGGAATCCAACCATTTGAGTTATCCTTTTGGCCTGTCCTGTGAGGTTCTTGAGTTTTATCCACTCATTTCACATGTTTGCTTGTTGCTTTTAGTTTGAGTAGTAATTTCTTGTGTGTGGTAGTTAGGGGGTTAATAAAGAGTTTAGAGATGCCATCCTCATCTGGGACTACCACTCAAGAGGTCCCTTTCGAAGGTGTACCTTTTGTATTCCCTCCAAGTGAAGGTATTGGTCCTCCCTTTATTGCCACTCTAAATCTTCATGGATTAACTATAGGATTACCGGCATGGATGTTTAATCTAGTAATTCTTATTACACCTAATCTCTCAAATGTCACCTCTCCTCTGGGAGAGGATCGACCTCAACCTAATCCTGCTCCTTCTTTGTTGATTGTTGCTTCATCCCTTTCTTCTTCTTCACTTGACCAAATCTCTATGGTCAGTAGTCATGTGGATAAGAAGAGGAAGAAAGGGAAGGGTAAAAAGAAGAAGGATAAGAAAGATAAAAATTAGCAACCATCTGCTCTTGATGGTGCCCGTTCTAAGAGAATAATCAAAAAACCAAAGTTCCCTTGTAAGCTTTGCGAGGGGGACCACCTTCTTAAGGAGTGTCCCGGTGTCTCCCATGTATAAGAAGAGTGGTTTAAAAGGTCCAAACTGTCTGTGTCATCAACATCTGATCATCATGTTGATGATACTCCCTCAACCAGTGACTCATTGGTAAAAGGTCATAAGGGTAAAGTCTTGTGTCCTTGTTTGATATGCAAGGCTATGCATCGTAGTTCTCTTTGTCCAAGCATGGATGAAGCTTCGCGTTGGTTGGAAAATATTATTGATCATTAGCAGGTGATTCTAGCAAGTGATAGTAAGTTATCCCTCAATCCCCCACTGGTTGACTAAGTGGTTGATTTGGATTTATCTGTGGTTGATCCCACTCTTCCTTTGGAGAGTGAAGTTAAAGTGGTTGAGTTGGTGTCATTTCCACCCAATCCTGCTCTTTCATAAAAGAGTGTTAAGACTGAAGTAGTTTCTTTGACCAAATCTTCGTCTTGTTCTTCTTTTCTAGTAGAGAATGAACTGAAACCTCATGAAGCTTTTATGCTTCATTCTGATTGTTCTCGACAAGAGGAAATTTTTTCTATTTCGACAGAATCCTCTTCGAGCAATAGGTTATTTCCTTTGAGTGGAGTAACCTAACAGAGTCTCGTCTCCATTCAAGTTTTCCTTTCCAAATAGTTGTGAATGTTACTACTAGGTAGATACTTCACACTATTGTTGACAAAGGGGATTCTATTGGTATTTTATCCTCAACTACTTGGCAAGCTTTAGGTTCTCCTCAGCTCATGCCAGCCACCGATTAGATACTAGATTTTAATAGGAGACCTACGGCACCTTTAGGGACCCTTCATTATTTTCCTATTACATTAGGAGGGAGAACAATATGTATTGATGTTATGGTGGTCCAAGGTCCTTTAGATTTCAATATGCTCCTTGGACGTGATTATGTTTATGCCATGAAGGATGTTATGTCCACACTCTTTAGAGTTATGTATTTTCTCCATGATGGGAAGATTGTGACCATTGATCATCTTTCTTTTGTTACACCTGACCATCGTATTACTCTTAGTAATTAGACTTCCCTAAATGTGCCGCATGTTCTTGTGGTTCCTTCCCCTTCTTCTAGTTAGCTTCTTCCCATCATAGGTAAAATGGGGGGCATGGCTCTAGTCCAGGGACATCATAATGGAGCTAAGCCACTAGCTTTTATGAAATGGGGGAAACCTACCAACCTATGGATATCATTTTGGATAGGAGCAGGTCTCAGAGCATAGTTTACTTTTGGTTTCAAGCTTGTTAAAAAATAAAACCACTCCTTAAGCATAGTTTCCCTTTTGGTTTCAAGCTTGCATAAAAATGAAACCATGTCTAGAGCATAGTTTACTTTTGGTTTCAAGCTCATTAAAAAATAAAACCACTTCTCAAGCATAGTTTAGCTTTTGATTTCAAGCTTTCATAAAAATGAAATCGTTAGTGAGCAAAGTTCCCATTCTATGTCAAGCTCGTTAAAAAATGAAATGGATCTCCTTAAGCATAGTTTACCTTTTGGTTTCAAGTTTGCATAAAAATGAAACCATGTTCCAAGCATAGTTACCTTCTGTTTCAAGCTTGTGTAAAAATGAAACAGATCCCCTTCCCTTGATTAGAGTCTTCCCTTTAGTGTTAGAACTTGAACCTTTTTTTCACCTGCCCGATTCTCATTCTTCCTACCCCATTGGTGAGCATTTTCACATTAGTAACTAGGTTTTTAGGTTGGGTATGGAAGAAGAATCGTCAGATGAAACGAAGCTTGGGGGGCATGTCGAGCCCCTAGCAACCATGTTAGGGGTAGGATTCACTATTAATCATGCTGGGGGCAATATTACAACCTATGTATATCATGTTAATGGTATTTTTCAAGCATAGTTTACCCATTGGTTTCGAGCTTGCATAAAAATGAAACCAATCTTCGAGCATTCTTTCAACTGATCTTTGAGCTCGTTAAAAATAGTAAGATGGTGTTGAGCTTACTTTTCATTTTTTGTGCACTAGTTAAAACACGAAAAGTGGTTTGAGCTTAGTTTATTACTTTTTCATGCTCTAGATTCAAACATGAAAAAGGATAATGGAGTCTTCTTTTCACCTCTTTTTCAAGCTCCTTAAACACGAAAATATCCTCGAGTCCATTTTCGATTCTTTCCAGGCTATTAAAAATTCACATTGTGTAAAGAAACCTCATGGAGTCCTCTTTAAACCCTTTTTAGGCTCCCTAAATATGAAAATATTGTTGAGCAATATTGGCTTCTTCACGCTCGTTAAAATATTTGAAGAGTTGTCTCTCCAATGGTATGTTATCTCTTTTCTGGTTTGGATAGGACTATTTACGAAAAAGGAACACTCCAGCCAATCATGACTGGAAGAGTTATTTAAGGTATGATTATACACTTTTTTGGGCCTTAGAGACTAAATCATACGAAAAGAGACCCCTTTGGTGTCTTCTTCCGTAATCGTTCAGAGTCTTTAGAAATGAGCGATACTGAGTTTTCTTTCATTAGACTCATTAAATTAAACATTGAGAGACCTGTTTTAGGAACGAACCCCTCCTCTCTTAGGTTCGTAAAACATATGAGTTTGGACTTGTCTTATGGCAAGCTATATCGAGTGTTTGTTACCCTCTTTGAACTTGTAAAACCAAAAAGAGACACTCATCGATCATGATGGGGGAAATGGGAAGGGAATCATTTTTGCAAATCAATGGTAGTAGTTTGTCATTACCTTTGAACATGGCACTTGTCTGCATATCATGTTATTCAATTGGGTATTCAGCTAATCTTCATGAGGATCCACTTTCATGAGTCATGCCACTCCTTTGATTCTTTCAAAAGAATGCATTGTCCACTTTCACATTGTGTGTTTGTCATGTCTAGTCATGCTGACAAGTATTTTGTCGTGCCACCTGATGTTCAAAGGGAATTTGAAGAATTTTACCTCTGTAGTCAACACTGTCTTTGTGTTAGTAATTTTGAGTCAGTCCTATGGTTACTACATTGACATCATTCTAGAACTATATTCTGAGTTTCGTGTCGTTGATGTGGGACTGATCATGGCCCTCCTTCGACGAGACTACTCCTGTCAACATCAGCTCATTATCTGGGAAATAGTCTTAGAAACAAAAACTTAGTACCTTGAGATCTGTATGCCTTAATGACATATTTTCTCACTCTCGACATAGGTTCATATCATTGACCTTTGATCAATAGAATCGATTGGGTGTTCAACATCAGGACATCTATTCACACTCAGTAGATTCTACAAGGGTGCCTTGAAAATCATTGACATTAATGTTGATATCCCTCACACTTGTTAATGGTTCACATCATTGGATGGTAATCAAGTGGTTTCTACCATGTTCGACTTTATATCATTGTAATCACATGGATAGAATCATACTTTGTGGAAGATGAGAGAGAGACCCTGGGCATATTTTTAAAAGTGCTCATTTCTTTTCCCCCAGGTTGCAATGGAGTTTTGTATATCTAGCATGGATCCACATTTGTATAGTTGTGGATATGCTCAAATTTGTGTCTGTATGACATAGATCTACATTGTATGTTTGGTAGCTATGTCCAAGTTTGAGTCCTCTATCACATGGATCTATGCTATATTCTAGTATCCATGCTTATTTATTCCTTCCATGGATCTGCCTTGTATTGGTCTATAGCCATGAGTTGGTTACTTGTGTCTATGAGTGAAAAATATTGATGTGCTACAGATGCCTACTTGACTACATGCTCTGATCGAGCTGACATTTTCACCTCGTAGCAATGACTTGTTCTCTCAAAGCTCTAGTTTATTGTATCCCCCTAAGACTCATTCTTTGGGGGGCATCTTGTTATACCAAAATCCTGTCATCATCATGTGATAATACCTTTGACATACCTACTTGCCCTTAATCCCAGCACTTGGAGTGGAAACCCATGTTTATTGTCAATCTTTCATAAAAATAATCAGCACCGCACTTTCCCCTTTATCCATGAGCGGTACCTTGCTCGCATCATCGATGCCTTGTTATCCATAAGTGGTACCACTGCTTATAGCCCTTTGTCCATAAGAATTTATTACCTGAACCGCTCTGTCATAGAAGGAGAAAAGTGGTACCCTGGGTAAAATGGGAAAAAGAGAAGATTCTTGAGGCTTCTAGATCATGATCCTCTTGTCCTCCCTTATCGCTATCCTTGTGGGTCAGTTGAGCTCGAGATCCCTCATCCGTCTTAGAGGCCACCTCATCCACAAATATCTAAACCATTCCTATCCATTGAGCCTTACAAATACAATCTCATATCCATGGTTGAGGGGGAGAACCATTGAGGTATTATTATGTTGTTGGATTGACCACTTGGCCCAAGCCATTGGAGATCATAGAGAGAAATGTTGGAGCTTATGGGGATGAAAGTTTTGGTTTCATGGAGATGCATGTCAACACTAAGGATTAATTGGTTGTAAACTTCTCCATTTTAATCTTAATGTAAAGTTGATTTCCGTCCCACTTTATTGTTTTTGTTTGATTTCACATGTAAATGTTGTTGGATTCCTTAGTCACTGACATGGATTAATAGATTATGTTCTGGTAGCTTTGATGCATTTGCATGTTTAATCTTATTACAAGTATACAATTTTACTAATGAAGTAGGCATTCCAGGTATCTACGATATCCAGGGAGGGTCTTCATCCTTTGTCGTTCATTTGTTCTGGATCTGAACCATTCAGACCAAAGGAACAACTTCTATCCACAAAAGGTGAAATATTCCTGCTAACACTCTTATTCTCTCCAAAGCTTTCAAGGATGCACCTCCTTCACCTGCAAAGAGCAAATTTTCAAGTACAATCTTATAGATGTATATATTATAGTTTATATAAACAACATATATAGTGCTTAATCAAATATATTCATCAAACCCTAATACATAAAAGAGACTCAACACAATGTTGGAAGAAGAATTCTCTTTATTAACAATCAGTGAATGAGATAAGTGTACAACCTAACGCCTGAGACAAGGACTCCTCTGCAACCAAAGGAATCTGAGTTCTGTTGCTCCAAGACTTCTGAAGATATACCATCAGCATAACTTTGCTCTCCAAAATTGATTCCTTAATGCCCTCCCCAAGGCCTCTATTTATACTTTGGGAAATAGAGCAGTTTCGAAGGTTGAGACAGTTGAGATAGTTAATGATTAGGGCTCAACTAATCTCCATTAATAGTGATTTATATTTTTTAATGTCGAATGGAGGTGTATGCGACTATTACTATAAGCGACCCACGTATGACACATGAGTCTTTTAAAGGAAACCCGCATATAGATCTATATGCGGGTTGTAATGGAGATAGTTGTGTATAGTACGTGAGTTGTCAATAAGGATAGTCACGTATGTACGTGAGTTTAAATGGAGATAGTCATGTACACCCATCCATACTTAGAAAAATAAAATGGCAAGCTGGTTGAAAGTTAAGTGCATCTCATGTCATGCCCATCTATAGTGTTTAGGCAAACTTCAATCCTGAAATGTCCTTTTGTGTGCCAACATAATAAATTGTCAGCACTCAAATAGAGAAGTGCCATTTGGGTTGATAATAGATGCCCCCTAATGTGTGAGGTTAGAGGGAAACGATGGCTGAAATGTATTATAATCATTATCTTTGGAGAACTCAGAAGTCCAATGGAGTAGAGGTAGTACCTAAAACAAATACATAATAATGTCATATACAAAGTCATATCTGAGGATGCTATGTTCAATATACTGGAACAATAGCTCCTTTACAATATTTGAGTATATCATATAGTACGGGTACAAGACTACGTATATTACAAAGGTGGATCGAAGCCACAATATACAATAATGATGAGTCTTCAAAGATCTGGAAGTTGTGTAGGTAACCAGAACATAATCTTGCGCAACTTAATCCATGAATGTGAAACTAAGGTATTCATAAAAAATCCCAAAGAACTAGTACAATCCAAGCCATTTGAATAGATGTTAATGAAGTCGAACATGGAGTGGATTCAACAGATTGTCAATCAATAGGTGATAATCAACAACAGAAGCAAAGGAATTCACCAATAATGAAATTGAATCCTCAGGTACAATCGTCAAAACTCTAGGTCTTTATCATCAGGACGTGCTGATGTGGAACCATACTGTGATAAGGAAGGCAATAGATCGTCCAATGGATCACAAGAGTGACTAGGAACTGGGTAAAGGAAGGGATACACAAGTAGTAGCATATACGACAATGATGGAATCAGGATATAGATCATACATGGGGTTAAGTCCATGAAAAATGAGCACAACATAGAGATGACCCAAGGCAGCTTTTTAACTTTATAGATAGAAGAACTAAACTTATCTGTCATGTAGGAGACATGATCAGATTCCCTAGATAGAACTGACAAGAGGAGGAGTAAGAAACTCGAAGTAATAGATGAACTGAAAGTGAACACTGAGACATGAGTATCAGAAAAAATAGAGAGTGCTTTGTTCAAAGATGACATGCTGCCACTAACTGAGAATCAAAAGAAAAATTCTTTCTTACCTTCCCTGTTAAATTTTAACAAGTCCAGGAAATTCAACTTGGATCTCTCTTCATTTTTTGACAAGCTTGAAGAGAAGAGAGAAAAATGCTTTATGTTGTCACTGATTCATGGATTTTATGAGCTTGAACTAGTACATGCTCACTCGGTATTTTCATATTCAGAGAATCTGAAAATTCCAAAGAAGACTCCAGGGGGGTCCTTTTTCATCCAATTTAGTCTCCTGAGGCCGAAAAAGTATAAAACATGCCACATAAGAACTCTCTTAACTTCTGTAGAAGAAAAGGTGAACCTTTGTCGTACTTAGTCAGGGAGGTCCGAAAAAGGTTAAATTACCACCTACCCAATGCTCCTTTGAGAGAAGCATATAGCTTGAGTTTTATGAGTGTGAAGGAAAGCAAGATCACTCCGAAAGATCCATTTAAGTACGAGAAATGGGGCTTAAAACAATAAACTCGATGCTTTGTTCTTGGTTTTTAACATGGGGGCTTCACTTGTTGACCAATATCCTATCACGTTAGTTCATATTGTGGGTTTTAAAATTATCAAAAATTGAACCAATATATTGTAGGTATTGGGGGGATGAGGGGTTTAAGATGGGGGTGGGTAGGGTGGTTTATAAGGATTGAGGTATAAAAATGGGTGGGGGGGAGGTTTTAAGTATTGGGAGGGGGTTTCAACAAAAAGTGTTTCGGTCAATATCTCTCGAAATTAAGTGTATTTTTTAATATCCCACGATCACACGTGCTATGTGAGATGTTCACTAAGTGAAGTCACCATGGTTTTTAACAAGCATGACAAAGACACAAAGTACACTCGGAATATTTTTCATGTTTAGGCCCAGAGCATGAAAAAGAGAAAACTGAGCTCATACTGGGTGTTCCTTTTCCATAAATTTAGTCCCTCGGATCTGGAAAAGTGATAAACTTGTACCTGAGAATACTCTTCTCAATTCCGTGGAAAAGAGAGTGATCCTTTCTTGTATTATTGCACATGGTCCGAGAAAGAGATAACCTACCACCAATTTGGATTCCCATTCATGTATTATTAATGAGCTTGAAGCGACAAGTTTACTCGGCAGTCAAGTCTATTTTTAAGGAGTTAGACCTCGGCCTAAAGAAACTCCATAAGGGAGGGGAGTCCTATAAAGGGATAGCTTGTAAAAAGAGACCAAATGAGGCTCAATTTGGCATGAAAAGTAGCTAAAAATATTCCCCTATAGCAATGACAGTTGCAGTCTAAGTATCAAAAGACAATAAATAGGTTCTAAATGAGGATACTCATAGGAGGAAGGTCCTATCCACTGAAGAACGATGGTAAAGAAAAAGGAACTAATGGTTAAAATACCATAGTTCATGGAAAAAATGTTAATGCTAGGATTAAGATGGAGTAGTTGTAGATGCAAAATGCATGTGAAATGATGAAAAACCATCCTATATGAGCAAAAACACCTTAAAAATGATAATGAACCTGTCACATGGAAAAGAAAATATGGTATTAGTTTTACAAATTATGAACTATAGGGAAAAACCCACTTGAAAAATAAATTTTCTATAAATAGTTCAAAAGCATAAATAAAACTCACCACTTGGATTTTTAACCATAGAAGCCAAGTTTATACCTCTACCTTCAATTTCTAGGTGTGGATAATCCGGTAGACCATTTCCAAAACCGCAAGTGTCAAGTAAGACTACACTCCATGCTTTTTCTTTTGATCCAAGCATTTATTAAAATTAAGCTCTAATTTCATGTTTTTAGGCGCCCTCAAAATAGCAACACTGTGTACGTGGATTTTCTATAGTAAAAGTCGCGTACATGTGTTCTGTATGCGGGTTTCCCGAAGGAAAGCTGCGTACAGTACGCGACCTGCCTTAAAAGACAATCGCGTACACTACGTGAGGTGACAAAAAGATATGTAGGGTCAAAATTTCCAAATTTTATATGAAACTAAAGGTTTACAATTGCTTGGTTATTAGGTTGAAAGATGGTGCTTGAGTGGAGGGAGAGAGAACATGAAGACATGGATCAAGAAGCTCTTCAAGATGCCCCCACAGTGAATGCTTTACATCAAAGTGGGTTATTGAAGTTTTTCTGTACCTCACCTATGCAGGCCAATGTCTGCCTCTTGGAGTTCCTAATAAGTTATTGGGATCATGATTTGCACATGTTTGACCTTCAAGGTGAGTACTTCTGAGGATGTCTATTTCATTTTTGGTCTATCATGACGGGGAGCTTCGGTAAACTTGGAAGGCACCGGCAGAGGTGGCGACCCTCTAAGTGTACATAACTATATTGATATATACTGCACCCCAGGCACACAAAATCAGCGTGCTGCATCCCTATTGTTCACATATGTGACCTTCCTTTACAGGTGGTGATGAGTACTATAATGAGGGTTGCAGGGTCGTCATCACTTCACCTTGCAACTCGAAACTAGATGAGACTAGTAGTTGATTGTATGCAAGGAGCCCTATATGAGTGCTCAGGAGTGATCCCAATAATGAGAAAACAGCTCTCTGACTGCAAAAAAGGCATGAGAAAGAATTTTGGGTATTCCATCATACTAGTATCCTTCTTCTTTGAGAGAGTGCTAGGATTGAGACTTGTAGTGCCACTACCAGTTCGTTCTCCTTGTCAGCCTAAGCTAAGCAGGTGGGGAGATATTTTCCTCCACCAAGGAGGTGGTGGATCAGTGCAAAGTGTCTACAATGATGACTTCTACTTTTGGTGGCAGCGACAATTGCCAGCTTTGGAGCAGTTTCCATATGCTGGAATGGATTTCTGTGGTGATGCTGATATCATCCTCCCTCGAGGAGGAACATGGGGAGAGTTAGGTAATTTTTTATTTTTCAGGTTTTAAATTTTTTATGATTTTTAAATATAGAGATATATACATATGTATAAGAGTTCTAATCCTTTTAACATGTCAAAATGCATATATTGGACCAGTCCACCCTGAAGGGCATCCACGTATGTATGTATGTCCTATCCAGGGAGAGGATGAGGGCTTGATTAGGGTTATCGAGGGGAAGCTGGCCAGGATTACCCAGAGAGTACCTACCTTATGGATTGAGCACATCCCAGCCATCATGTAAGAGTTCATGGTTGGTGTACCACCTGTCTCGATACACCTTTTGAGGTGGGTAGCCAAAGCAGTACTGGTATACATAGATGTTGTTGAGGCTGCTAAAGCTGAAGAGGATGAAGAAGCCAGAGTACAGGGTGACCAGGGGGACTAGGCTTGTCCAAGTGACTAGGGTGGTCAAGCTTAGACCTAGGGGCATTTTGATGGTCTTAGATCCATATTTTGTATATTTTTTGTATATTATACAATTATGACTGGATCTGAGGATCAGAGACTCGACCGATATGTGTAAATAGATATTCACACACACACACACACATATATATTTGCTAGTTTATTTACAAACGTTTTTTATGTGTTTGTTGTATAATTTTTATGTAAGATGTGTTAAATGCCAATCCAAGATGTAATTAGCGTACGCATCAGTTAATGAATTTTGATTCCTTGGAATATGATTGAAGGTAATGAACTCAAAATGTCTTTCCAATAACCTTGTAGTGAGGATTTCTCCTCACTGCAGGAGCAGGAATGACTCCCTTGTGCCTATAGGGCACAAGGGTAGGTTCCTACTGTTGGAAAACAGGAAAAAGGAAATGTAAATGCAAGTAAATAGAATAGTAAATTAAACTAAGCTAATCTAGTGACAGAAACCAAAAGTAAACTAAATCATAAGCAAGAGAAGAAAGAAGAAGTGGAAGCTTTGTGAACCCCCCTATAGAAAATGAGTTAGGGTTCCGCCTCCTTAAACCCCGCAAAACAAACCTAAGCTACAATGAAGAAACCTGCAAACAATGTTAAACAAAACCTACAAGAAACAATGGTTAGAATTCAAAGCAATCTAAATAGCTAAGAAGCAAACACAAAAAACACAAATATACCTTCTCTTAGTGGTTAATGGGCCACCATGCCCTAGCTCCTAGAAGCCTCTCTCTCTTGGTTGGGGGAGCAATGGCTCAAATGGAAATGGATGTGGAGGAGAGGGAATGTGGGTGGTTTTAGAGGCAAAGGTCTCAAAGCATCCATGGGTAGCATAACAATAGGCAAGGGAGAAGTGTTCTAAGAGTGACCCCCCACCCTCCTTTTATAGTTTTTCGAAGGGATTTTAGGGTTTTAAGCCCTTGGTCAGGGATTTAGCCCCTTTTTTGGGCCTTTAGCCCCTTCTGCCCTAACTTTAGCCCCTTTTAGGGTTTTAGCCCCTTTTTGAGGACTTTAGCTCCTAGGGGACTTTTTTGGGGTTTTTATCCCATTTCTTCATACTTGGGATCTTTTGGAGGTGTGGGGGTCTAATGGAAGGTTTGATGGAGTGATATGGGGGTTGTGAGATGGTGTCCTTTGGTGGTGTAGTCCATTGAGAGCTATGTGGGAGATTTTTGGATTAATATATTTTCCCCTGATGTGTGAGGGCATGAGCTCAACGTATGGCCAACGGACATCATAGGATTTACTCTATAGAGGTGGTGCTCCCGAGGCTGGGGCATGGTGGATTTTGGTTTTTGTACTAATTTGGTTCCCATAAATGGGTGAGATACAATAAATGTGTGACATGTATATGGATGAGGCAGGCATCCCCATGCTCGTGACAATGTCAAAAGAATAATTTGATCTATGCTCTAAAATACAAGAGTCGATCATATACAACTGTTGTTCCAATAATGGTTGCCTCCATGTGAGGCTGAATACAATACTGATCTAGTACATTGGACCCATGGCATTCTCATGGAATGCTATATCTTCATGACTGATGGTCTGCTGGATCTGGTACATAGCTATATGGACTCATTAATTGAGAGTCAGAGTCTCTATGGTACAAGTATGCTGCATCAATCATAAAGGTATATTGAAGCACTACTGGGGCTTCAGATCACTGTCTCCAACGCAACCCGAAAATCACACGGGACACAACCTGTTTAGGTCCCTTGAGTGGAATCACCAATGTGCTAGAGTCAGGTGACATCCAGGGTCTTCGACCAAGTACTGTGTGGAACAAACCATGTACGAATCTCAACGGTGCGATGATGGAGTTGAAGTCAACCATGTGAGAAACAACCATCCGAAGAGGCACTAAGGAATCCTCTCAAGTGGTCCAAGGAACTCATCAATGATGTTAATGAAACCAAGGTACAGGGACCTTCGGGTCTATCCTCTGGAATATGTGTTCTAGCATTGATAGAGGGATACCTGTCCTTAGTCAAGGAAATGATTTTTCCTTGACCAAGAGCGCAAGGGAGATAACTGAAAGGTGTGAAGCAATCTGTGGACTGACTCACTGAATTGGGGGGGGGAGGGGAGGGAAGGGAAAGAAATGAACAGGGGAAGGGGGGGAGTGGGAGACTCAAACTTCCTTTGTTCAGAGTATGACAGTAGGTCAGACCAGGCAGCAAATGAAACTAACTCAAGGGAATGGGATCATAGCTGTAATGTCAGGAATGTCGCTATAGATGGGAAATACTTGGAGGAGGTGGACTTTTTTGATACCAATGGGATCCAAGGAAGACACATTGCAGAGTAGTTTGAACAAAGGCGACCCAATTTGGGGATTCTTCCAAACTATTTGTTGTGGGGGGTGTCTAGGGACACCGTTATGGTACGATCTCATGGATTTTTTGCGAGCCCAAGAAGGTAAATGCTCGATGGTGCTTTCAATTTTAGAGAGTCTGAAAGCATGAAGAAGACTCTAGTGGGGGCTCTTTTTCATTGGTAGTCTCCTGTTCCTAGAAAAGAATAAAAGTATACATAGGAGAGCTCACCCATTCTGGACGGGATGAGAGACTTCTTTACCATTGGTAGTCCAATCATGCTGAAAAAGGTCAAACCTATACTGACTAGATGGTCATTCAAATACTTTTACGAGCATGAATGAAACCAAGTTTTCTCGGCAATCTTTTCTTGTTGAGATGGCTGGAAAAGAGCTTAATGACAACCGGTGGTGATCTTTTTCGTAAAGTGTGGCCCTTCTGCCCAAGAAAGAACAAAAGTATGTAGAGGGGAATGATCTTGGCTTGAGTGTGCCAAGGAGGTCCTTTTCATGATATGGTCTACATGGTCTACAAGAGGAGGTAAACGAGAGGATGTAGATGCCCTTTCCTATACTTTAGGAAGAGGGAAAGGAAGTAGCTGTGCTCGATGATCTTTTCATTTTTTTAAGGAGTCAGAAAAGAGCTTAAACGAAACTCCAATGTGGTCGACCGACTGCGGTGGCACGAGCGGTGCCCCATGTTGGGACAGTGGATAGAGGTCCAAAAGTCATCCACACTGTATGGATGGAGTAGAAGGCTTTGAAACATACCAATACATGCATGGGATAGATCATGACATACACCTACAAGTCAGTGCGGCAGAGGCACACAAATTGAGGTGGCTCTCAGACAGAGGTCAGGAGAGCGTGTGTGTGTTGTGGTGAACAGAATTGACTACATGTAATGTGAGTGTAGGTCTGGGGGAATTTATATGGAAAATGCATGCAAGAATAATAAATTGTTTTGTGGACAGTGGTCCAGTGGTCCGCATAAGGTGCGGTGAATGTAAAAGACAACTATGTGTTGAAAATGCAAAATAAAAGCTAAAATTACAGTCCTTAATGGGCGGCGGCCCAAAAACTTGCATGAATAGCGTTCAAGAAGTGTGATACAAGTACAGTTCTGTAGAAACTTGCATCGTCATGTCATGGCTTCGTAAATTGAGGTGACTTGTGGGAAATGGTCCAGAAATTAATTTATTAAACATGAGACGATGGTCTCATAAGAAGATAGAAATTTGAGCCCGGAGGTGTGAGAGGTGTCTCGAACTGGTTTCAGGTGACTTTGGATTAGCAGCTAATGGTGCTGCCCCTAACTTGTGCTAAAAAATGTTGAAATATAAGAAAGGGAAAAAGCTATGCTATAAGGGACTCATAGTGGTGGTATTGGGCATAGACTCCCTTGAGGTGGAGCCCGTTGTGTGGCTTCTTCAAGAGTCGACCATCTGAGTCAGCGAAGAGGTATGCCCCCTTGCCGAGATGAAGGTCATTGGTAAGGTGGGATGATGAAATTTGTTCTTTTATGGGAAGAACTGATTTCACACTATGGTTTAAAGGGAATGGGGTAAAACCGAAGGCGGTCTTACAGATCTCTCCGTCATCGCGTAAGTGGTGTTGTGATAGATAAGGTGGATCTTCCACAACCAACGAGATGAAAGGGAAACTAGTGCTAGAGATCATGTGAATGGTATTGGTTGTGGTTTGTGGCCTTGCCCCTAGTCTCTATTGGAGGAAGAGGGGCAGGCCTAGAGACAAGAGGAGTCTTTGATGGACCTGGAGGTAGGTGCAACATCATCTCAATTGGCTGGACATGAGTGAACACATCCTGGGGCCTCATAGGTACGATAGGTGGTTCAAGGTACCACAGAGGATCTCCGAGTGTGAAATCCTATAGATGGAGGGTTTCCAAGGTAGACTTACTCACGATCCTGGATGGCAGGAAAAAGAAAAGGAAAAGAAAAAGAAAAAGGATCATGTTGATCGGGAATGAACCCCATTGTTTCCCTGGTAACTGAGGTTGAGGTTGCAACTGAGGTTGCAGCTATGGTTGCAGAAACAATGGAAGAGACAAGTCTAATGGACCATCAATGATGGTGGAGACAAGAGGGTCAGTTGAACTAGACATCATGTAAATGGACATGGTGTCTAAAGAACGCAGTGGTGGGTGAAATTCTTCGATCAAGGTGATCTCAGACTCAAGGGAATGAGGATGGAGGTCAGCGAGAGCCATTTGAAATTTGGGTAGGTCTTGGGAATGGTGAAAGTAATGTCCATACAAGTCGCAAAGGGTGCAAGCATGGTTTGTCCTCAATTCCTTGTTCCTGACTACTAGCGTGGTTGGGAGTTCAACCACAAGGATGTTTTTGTTCGTATCCATGGCATCAAGATGCACACAGATCACTGGGATTTTAGAGCAATTCTGTGTTGGATGGCCCTGTTGTTTATAGATGACACAAGGTGGGACTTGTTGTGGTTCTGTGGTGTCTTTGGTGTTCTTTCCCCTAGCCCTTTTGGGTTGGGGTGGTGCTGGCGTGGGTGCGGTAGTTGGCTTATGTGGATCGGGTGGGGGGTGAGACTTAGCTGCAATAGGTTGCACCAGAGTTAAAACAACCTAGGGCATTGTTGGTTGAGCTGGTGGATCGAGATACCACACCAGGATCCCCAACGTAAAGTTGGGTAGGCTTAAGGTGGCCATGACCGGCTTGCCCATGACACCACGTGGAGGAAAAAGGAAGGGAATTGTATGGACTAGAGATGAGACCACATAACTCCCAGCTGGTTGCATGTGGGGGTGAGGTTGTGCTTGTGGCTGGGCGTAATGCTGCTATTGATGTTGGTGTTGTGGTTGCAGACAATGTTGTGGGTGTGGTTGGGGCTGCGGCTGCGGTTGTTGTTTGGGTACAGTGGTGCTTGATGAGACCATGCACAAGTCCACATTTTTTTTTTGTGTTGGTGGTTGTGACACCAATGGGAAAGGAGCCATCATGGAGGTATCAGTAAACAACCCAAGGCCCACATTCAACAATGGGGTGGCTAGTGTTTTTTCAACCATGGTGTTGGTTGCAGGGATGACGTTAGCGTGTGCGGTCGCCTCTTGCATCTCAATGGTGGTGATGGTAGGGATAATGTTGGCAGGTGCTGTTAACCCTTGCGGATCATGGTAGGTGAGCTAGTCAACCATCACAATCTTCCCTTCATGGGGGAACATCATGAGGTGGAAGACAGTTGACACAACGACTTGCATGGCGTACATCTAACTCCTTTTGAGGAGGAGGCTGTATTCTATTTGAGCGATGATGACTTCGATGTCAATTAGGACTATCTTCCTGGCTAACATGATGGGGACATGGGGGAGGATTCCTTGGGCTTTAGTGGGGTGTCCATCATAAGCCCGCAAATTCATGGAGGATGGTTGCAGAATTGGTGATCCAAGCTTCTGCCAAACCAAGGTAGACATGACGCATGTGGATTCCCCCTCATCCACTATGAATCGGTGCAAAACCAAGTTCCAGATGGACATCGGGATTTGGAAGGCAATAGCGGCTCTCTATTCTGCATGTCAAATGTGATTAACTTGGATTTGGAGGGGTCTATAGCCCCTAGGGTGGATAGTAAGGCTTTCTGCTGTATTGGGAACATTTTAAGTATCTCAAGAGTAGAAATGGAGGTTGGCATTTGGGCCAAATCATCCACAATGCTATAGCTGACTGCAGCTCTAGCTATGGCATTATTGGTGATTCTGCGTATCGGGGGGTGTGGAAACGAGGGTAGCTGAAGAGGTAAGTTGACTATTTTAGACGTGGATGTTGCTGATGAGTCAACAGGTTTGATGGTGGTACCGTACTAATTTCATCTGGTTTGCAAGTTGACCTCTTCAGTCGTCATGGATAGCAAGTGATGAACACATGTTTCGGCCATGGGAGGTGCCTCTGGAGAGTTGGGATTGGCTTGGGGAGGGGGTGCAGTTGCCACGAAACCTTGGACTTGCAGTGGGTTTTGAAGCACCATAGGAGGAGGTCCTTGAGGTGTTGGGTTGGGTTGTGCTTGGTTTGTAGCGTTGGTAGCCTGTTGGGCCTCATTTCGAATGGCCTGCTTCGCACGACCCATGAAGGGACACTTGAATGTATAGTGCTAATAGACTTCACGGAGTGTGCATGGTTGGTTTGTCTGCAACAGAGTGTTACGTCTTGGTGCATTTGGTCGTGGGGGATTTTGGGCTAGCCGGTTTGCCGCGGCATTGTTGGGAGGATTCGGTTGTTGACCGCCTCCCTGTGGTTGGTTATTAGCTTGGTTGGGGGGTTGGTTATTCCTATCTTTCCCTTGTTAATTATTGGGGGCAGGCTGGTTGGGACGATTTTTCTGTGCAAACACCTGCCCCAACAGAGCGGGAGGAGTGGGAGTGAGGGCTTGAACTGGTTGTACTGGCGGTGCATAGTAGATTTGTGGAGGTGGTGGTGCCATGAATGTTTGAATTTGCCCCACATACTATTGTGTTGGCCAAGTCATGGCGTGGGCATGCTACGGTGGCATAGGTTGTGCATAGGAAGTTGTCGCTTTGGACTGAGACATCATTCTAGCACAGTTCGGAGCTTGGTTTTGGTAAGCAACATTAGCGGTGTTTCTTGGTTGTGGTGTAATGGTAGGTGGTGTCAGTCGAGGTTGTGGTTGTTGGGAGACTAACCCTATGATGCCATCTGCAGTGCAGGATGCCCCCAGTGTGTCGCAGTAGGAGGTACTTCGACAGGGAGCGTCTGGAATGATGGTGTATAGGTATCTAGACTGGGCATAAATGAGATCAGATTGTTGGGCCTTCAATATGGCCTTGTCTAGTTGGATTTTGCATAAGCTATAGTGTCATCGCCACTCATGGATATGGTTAGTTATGTGAGTGGCGGTGCTTTGGAGATAGGATAATAGGATCTCCATTCCCTTGTCATATCTGACAGGGAGTTGGAAATACTATAGGAACATGAAGGCTAGGGAGTTGAAGTCTGGATACTTGGCTTGTGGCAGCTCAATGTACCATTTGGATGCAGCACCTGTAAGGGTGCGTTGGAACAGCCTTAGCCTGATGGAGTCATCTACAATGCTATTGGATGAGCACCATAGATGAAATGCCATTATGTGGTTTTGGGGACATTCCTCGGCTTTGCCTTCAAACTTGGGGATGTCTGATGGCATCTTAGTTGGCATAAGTGGCCAAAAATATTAGTGGCGGATGGGTTCATTTGTTAATCTATCCAAATCAAGCAAGTTCAGATGAGCCATGAAGGGTAGATTTGATCCCAAGTTAATGTGGGATGGGGCTGCAATGGGGGTGCGATTTGTAGGTGCATAGTGCATCTGGACAGCTGGAGGGGCTTGTGGTGGCACTATTGTGGATGGGCCAATGGCCCCAAGTGCTGTGTGGGAGGCAGTATGGGTGGCAGGGGAATTTCCCCCATGTATGATAGTAGGGGTAATGTAGGTGGCCAGTGCATCGCCCCCTTGTGTGGAAGGAGGGGCAGTGTGGGTGGAGGGGCCACTACCCCCATGTGTTACCACTGGGACAGCTTGGCTGGTCACTATGGGTGGTGGGAGTTGGCTAATGACAGTATGCATGACTGTGCTTGGGCCACTTACAAAGTCATGGGTGACAGGTTGTGATGTGGACATGGGTCCACTTGCTAAGGTTAGGCCGAAAAATGGATCCGGGTTTGCACTAGCCATGGGGCTTAATGGTGCGGTGTGGAGGTCTGGTTCAGACTGATACGAGTCTGAATCAGAATTAGAGGCAATGTGACCCTCTAATGGTGTGGGAGATCGCTGAGAATGGCTTCGACAGTGCTGATCAAATGTTCCAAATGGTGTTGGTTCGCCTCTTAGGCGCGAGGAAGATCATGGATGATCAATTATGTTTGCTTTTGTGTATGAAAATGGTGGGTATGATATTTGGAACCCAGTTTCAATAGCTTCCTATTGGCTAAAGGTGGTCTCTCAACCACCAATAGTACCA
This sequence comes from Pseudotsuga menziesii, assembly GCA_001517045.1. NCBI lineage: Eukaryota > Viridiplantae > Streptophyta > Pinopsida > Pinales > Pinaceae > Pseudotsuga > Pseudotsuga menziesii. Next base: position 52,998 of record LPNX010217034.1, on the reverse strand, counting down.
GAAGACAGTGCTTGGCTTGTTCCTCACAGGTGCTTCTACTCAATCGGAAGGGGTCATTGCCCATTTCGCTTGGCAATTGCTCTCAACGGCCAGCTACTTTTGGGTTCCTGTGGTACTCCTCAGAATGAGTTTATGGGAAAATCCCAAGTACTTCCCACAGTTGAAGCAGTCAGGGACTTATGTCCTCAAAGACTGCAGAATTGATTGAACTTAGTGTAAATTTGGTAAATTTTAAGGCTTACTCAACACCATGAATTGAGTTGGGTTAATTATTTGGTATAGTGTGTTGGTTTGCTTGTTTTTTCTGGTATTTGGTTGTTGCAATATGGTTTATGAATTCATCATGGTATATTTCATGTAATCGTTTTGTATGCAAGCATAAAAAGAATTTTGTAAGCAAGTACAGTGATTAACCCTGAATGTTTGTTGGCCTAACTAGATGTCTACCTCATAGTTATATTCTTCTTCAACCAAGAGAATGTGTTGGGATCTCAACACAATGGGACTAATCCCATTCGTATATCCTCATATCACCTCCCGAATGCTATGTTGGTCAATAGGGAGGACGCTTAGCACCATGAGAAGCCCTCCTTCTTTACCCCTTCTACCTTCCAAGTCACCCGGTTTTAGTGGTTTGGGAAAAATATCATGGAGTGCCTAGATCTATACGAGCTTGCCCTTCGTCGTATCCTAGAATACCCGAGAGGGTGATGACTGGGTAGAGGAGGAAAGGGGAAACAAGATGGTTATTTTTAAGTTATTTTTAGTTAGACTAGTTCATTTTATTAATCCCTAATGGTTCATTTAACATTTACACATTGTTCATGAAATTATTTGCAGAAAATACAAACTGAAACTAAAAATGACCTGCAATGGTGGATAGAGGAAGCTGGGCCGCACTAACAGTCCTCTGAAACTTAAAATTACTATCTATTAATCTTAAATTGAACTTCTATGTGACAGGACGCACATTTCTGACCAAATCTAGCGAGGGGACCGCGAGGTTTTTTCAGAAATGAGCGAGGGGGTCACACAGAATGAAAAACAGCCACAACCTGAGTTTCTAGGCTGAAGTCATGCTTATCAGGGGATTAAGTGCACCTTGGGTGCACCTGTTTGCTCGTTAAGAATGCCCCAGTTTCACCTTTTTCCCCCATAAGAGCGCCCTACTCCAGAATGGGGTTTTTTGGTGAGACAGAGTCAGATTTGGCCAACAGTAATTGGTACTAGGGTCAGTTTGACTTAGTTTGGCCTAGAAGAGGCTTCTACAGTGGTTAAAATAGGAAATAAATATGATTTAAGATAGATTTAACATAATATTCCTAAAAAACTAGGGCAAAAATTTTAAAAACTTAAAAATGAAAATTTTGGACCAGGGATCCTGTGGGATCGACCTAGTATGGTTGCCAAAGCTGTAGTGAGGATTTCTCCTCACTGCAGGAGCAGGAATGACTCCCTTATGCCTATAGGGCAGAAGGGTAGGTTCCTATTGTTGGAAAATAGGAAAAATGAAATGGAAATGCAAGTAAAAAAAATAGTAAATTAAACTAACCTAATCTAGTGATAGAAACCAGCACTAAACTAAATCATAAGCAAGAGCAGAAATAAGAAGTGGAAGCTTTGTGAACCCCCCTGTATAAAATGGGTTAGGGTTCCACCTCCTTAAACCCTGCAAAACAACCCTAAGCTACAATGAATAAACCTACAAACAATGTTAAACAAAACCTACAAGAAACAATGGTTAGAAGTCAAAGCAATCTAAATAGCTAAGAAGCAAACACAAAAAACACAAATATACCTTCTCTTAGTGGGTAATGGGCCACCATGCCCTAGCTCCTAGAATCCTCTCTCTCTTCGTTGGGGGAGCAATGGCTCAAATGGGAATGGATGTGGAGGAGAGGGAATGTGGGTGGTTTGAGAGGCAAAGGTATCAAAGCATCCATGGGTAGCATACCAATAGGCAAGGGAGAAGTTTTTTGAGAGTGACCCCCCACCCTCCTTTTATAGTTTTTCAAAGTTATTTTAGGGTTTTAAGCCCTTGGTTACGTCTTTAGCCCCTTTCTTGGGACTTTAGCCCCTTTTGCCCTAATTTTAGCCCCTTTGAGGGTTTTAGCCCCTTTTTGAGGGCTTTCGCTCCTAGGGGGCTATTTTGGGCTCTTTTTGGGGGTTTTTATCCCTTTTATTTATCCTTGGGATCTTTTGGAGGTGTGGGGGTCTAATGGAAGGTCTGATGGAGTGATATGGGGGTTGTGAGATGGTGTCCTTGGGTGGTCTAGGCCATTGAGAGATATGTGGGGGATTTTTGGGTTAACAAACCTAACTTACATAAATTGACGCAATACAATAGGGTTCCGCGCCTGATAATCCCAATTGAGCTGAGAAACCACCAGTTGAGAGTCTAGACAGAATTCTAGCTATGTGATACAACGTGACAAAGCATCCCAATGAAGCTCAATGACATCCCTATATTCAACCACATTATTGGAAGCAATACCTAAGCAAGTGCATCCCAAGGCAACTAACTATCCTAAGGGTGAATAAATGACCCATGCAGCTGAAGCTAAATTACAAGTTTGGTGACTGGCGTCGTCAATGAAACCTATGAACGTCTTGGAAGACATATGAAACAACCAATAGATGTTATAAAAAACACAATCTGACATACTAGTGTACATAAAAATGCATACAATAAAATACAAGAAAAAGTGCTAAGCCTAAGCATATTACTTTTCAAGTAGAGCCCATTTCTAGGCTCAACCATCTTATTCCCATCGAAATATTTCAATTCATATGCACCTTTCTTTAACACTTTCGACGGGATATAAGGTCCTAACCACATAGACCTGAAATTTCCTGCCCCCAGGGGTTCTTTGTCTTGGTCCTAGAGAAAAATAAGTTCTCCCTCAGAGAAATTTCGAGGCTTGACCAATTTATCATATTGACTTTTGACCCTATTTTTATGAGCTTGGTTTGCTGTCAGCCCATCTCTACGCTATTCATCAAGGTGTTATAAATGTAATAGACGTTCTTCAACCTCAGTCATATCAAGTAACACATGAATAGCAATTTTTAAAGATGGGATTTCACATTCACTCGGGGTAACAGCTTCCACTCCATGAACGAGTTGGAAAGGTGAAAACCCAGTAGCAGTTTTTACATTAGTATGATATGCCCAAAGTGTAGGATATAGCATGATATGCCAGTTGGAATGGGCTGCATTAATAGTACATTTGAGGATAGTCTTCAAATTTTTATTAACAACCTCGACTTGACCATTTTCTTGAGGATAGAACGAAGATGAATGTTCTTGTCTAAATCCTAGCATAGTGGTCAGTTCAGTCATCATGCTATTTTGAAAATGACTTCCATGGTCAATGACAATCACCTTGGGTATACTGAATCGTGCTATAATTTGATTGAACACGAAGAAAGCTGCAGTTTCCTTGTCAGCTTTAAAGGTGGGCATTTCCTTTTCCCATTTCGTAAAATAGTCCATAGCGACAATGATATATTTGTTCCCCCCATCTGAGGCTGGGTTACACGTCACGTAATCAATCCCCCACTTCATGAAGGGGCCCACCGAGACGATGGGAAATAACAGAGCGGGATGTGACTACATTTTTCTTGTATAAAACTGACAGGGATGACAATGCTTTACTGCTTGCATACAATCTTTAAATATTTTGGGACAAAAATAACTGGCACGTAATATCTTTTGGGCCATTTCTAACCCAGATAAATCACCCCCACACACTCCACTATGGGCATCATTTAGGACAATATCCACTTCCTCGTGGGTAAGACATCGATGCAAAACAGAATCTACCCCTCTACGGTATAAAGTATCTCCTATGATGAGGTAGTTCTTGGCATGTAGGTGTAGTTTATGTCGTTCTTCTCACGAGAAAGCTGCTGGATACTTCAAATTCTGGAGATAGATAAGTATATCTCCATACCAGGGATCAAAGGTGGAAATCAAAAAGATGTGCTCATCTAGGAATGGGTCTTCTTCAATAGCTACATATTCATCTACTGGAAATTTTACAATAAGCTCAGCAAAAAATAAGGATTTTTTGGATTTGGAAAATTGAAAATCCAAGTCAAACTCTTAGAGAATGACTATCCATTTGTTGAATTTTCCTCCAACTATCTGTTGGGAAAAAACATATTGAAAAGGATTAACATCTGCCACTACCGTTTTAGTCCTTAGTAAGATGTAGTGACGTAACCTATGAACAACATAAACAGCTGCTAAGGCCAACTTATCGATGTGGGAGTACCTAAGTTCAGGTTTAGCTAAAGCACAGCTAAGATAGTAAATGACATGCTCTTGGAGCTTATTGTCCTCCTGGACTAGGACCACCCCTATGGTCGACTCAGACACAACTAGATACAATATAAAATCTCTAGAGTAATCTGGTGGATGCAATAATGGTGCCAACAACAAAGATTTTTTTAATGCCTCAAATGCGAGTTGTGCAGTTTCATCCCATACAAACGGGGTGTCCTGTTTTAACAGGCGCATGAAACCCTTAGTAATCTTGCCATAGTTTACAATGAAACATCGAAGAAAATCGAACTTTTCCTACAGGCTCTGAAGCTGCCTGATAGAACGAGGAGGAGGCAGATTTATAATGGCCTCAAATTTTAACAGATCCACCTCGATGCCCCTATTAGAAACAATGAATCCGAGTAGTCTCCCTTACTCGACACAGGACACACAGTTTTGGGGATTCAAGCAAATTTTATAGTATCTGCATCATTCAAATATCAAACACAAATGATCTAGATGGTCAATCCTCTTACGAGAATGTGCAGGCAGATCATCAAGGTAGGGTTCGACAATGGCTTTAATATCATGAAAGGAAAAATTCATTGCCTACTTAAAGGTAGCCCCGACATTTTTCAATCCAAAGGGAATTTTATTGTACGAAAAGGTACCCCAAGGACAAATGAAAGCAGTTTTATGTTGGTCTTCTAGTTTTATTTGAATTTGATTATATCCAGAGAAACCATCCATAAATGAAAAAACTTCACTTCCCATGCAAGCATCAATAATTTGATCTATAAACGGCGTGGGATAGTTGTCTTAGGACATGATTTGTTTAAATATCTAAAGTCAGTACAGATGTGTATGCTCCCTTGCTTCTTATCAACAAGAACAGGGTTGGATACCCATTCCGTCAAAGCTATGGGATAAATAAAACCGCCTTTCAACATTTTTTCCACTTCAGCCTTCACTGCCACTGCTTTATGTGGGTTAACAGTTCTAAATTTTTGTCAAACAGGTTTAACATCAGGGTATGTTTGGATCTCATGCTCGACTATAGATGGATCAATTCTTGGCATCTCCTCATATGACGAGGCAAAAACATCGTGGAATTCCTTAAACAAGGAGGTATAAATGGCAATCTCCTCAGGAGAGCAGTTTGCACCGATATGTATATTTTCCACAATGCTAGGCTTTGCAGAGATGTTGATAGGGATTGTAGTATAAATATTTTCCATATTCCCCTCAGCAAACATTCCTTCCCTTGGTAAGGGATTAACGGGCATATCAACATCGTCTTCTAGTATCCTATGAAACTCTTGGTTCTCTATCCTGCTTAACTCTGGAAGAAAATAGGATCGATGGTGAAGATCTTCACAGATATTATCTCATCTGCACATGGCTTCTAGAATGGATTCATCAGAAGGTAAAACCATATCTAAACAATCCATAGAATGTAAAGAGTTTTCTACCTAAGCAAGCAAATAGACTTCTTCTAGTTCCTTTGAGACTGAGAGTGGAACCAGAATGGGATCAATAGTGGTTTGGGTGATAGATTGATAAGCCACTTCCACTTCTGATAAGGGCACTTCAAGTTCATGGTGGGTAGGGAGAACCCAAGGATCAGTCCTATCAACAACTATAGCAATGGACTTTCTCACACTAGTAGAACCTATATAATTAATTGGAGATGGAAGATCAAATGTCCCCATCAATGATCCGTACATTCTAGCTCCTAATATCTCTACAATAGGTTTGTCCTGATCAACCAATGGTACAGTGGACTCGTTAGATTCCATGTGGCATTTTCGAGTAAAATTGAGTTGGTCAATAGTAACCAGCTTCCCTTCGTGTGGAAACACTACCACCCGAAAGACGATCGATGCAATAACAGACATGGCATAAGTCCATCTTATTCCCAAGAGAAAATTATAGTCCAAAGGTGCATTAATCACCTCTACCTCAACAGACACTGCTTTCCCTGCCAGCTTAATTTCAAAATCCGGTAGGATACCATGCGGATGAAATGACCTTCCATCGAAAGAAGTAAGCAGGGTGTTTGACGGGACAAGATCTGGGGATCCAAGAGCTTTCCAACATGACAAGGACATAACACATGTAGAAGCACCCTCGTCGACAACTGCCCTTCCAATGGTCTTTCCACCATGGAAGACATCTATTAATAAGGCTACATGGTAAGGTAGGCGAATTTTGACATCAGACAAGTGAAATTGTTCCACGAGACTCGATGAGTCCATGCTACCTAAGGCTGCTAAGAGTGCATCCTGTTGGGTGGGACAATGCTATAACACCTCTAAAGCCGACATTGCACAAGGCGTTTGGGATAAGTCTTCAACTACGGAGTAATTGGATGCAGCCCTAGCATTAGGACTATGGAAGGTCTTCTTAAAGACACCTTTCATTATCTTGGGCATAACTTCGGCAGGTTTCTCAATCATGAGAGGGTTATAAGTTTCACCTATGGACTCACCCTTCTACGAGGTCTCTTTTTCATAGTTCTTATTCCTCATCTCTAGTAAAGTTTGAGATCGAACCATGTTGACATAATTGGCGTCAGGGGCATTTGGGGTGCCCATTGCTGCATTCGAAGATGAAGCAAAATTCTGTCCTTGGGGAAAAGGTTCCTTCAGGACAGCCGGTTATTGAGCTTTCAATATCTTATGAGCTTGTTCCATAAGGGGACAAAGATGGGTGAGGTGATCTTCATGATACAACTTACATGGGAATTTCAACTTTTTCTTTTCTTTCATTCCTACATCAGCATTATTTGTGGGTATTTTCTTGTTTTGATTTCCCTCCCCTTTCTTTCCTCTCTTCTTTTTCCCACCGGCATGCTGATTTCCCTTATGAGAGGTCTATGCAAAAACATTTGCATTTTGGGGTGAGGGGGAAACCTTTGCTTCCTTCGCCGTATAATGTTTGACGGACAGCTAATGGAGCTATTTGGCCAAAGATTCTACAGTGGGAGAATTCACGAAACCAACCACACCATTGGTAGGGGGTCCAGGCTTAGGTTTCTCTGCATCGTGTGTTGGCCTCGATGCCTCAGGGATAATCTCGTATAAGATCCCAAACTGAGAATAAATCAAGTCAAGTTGCTGGGCCCTGAGGATAGCTTCTTCCTCACTCGTCACTCCTGAAGTAGATACGTCCTTAGATATATAAGGCAGTAGAGATTTAAGGAACCATTCTAGTAAGAAATAGGGAGGAATAGTGGCTTTAATAAGGCTCTTTCACCTCCTCCACTCTTGGATGTGATCCGAGATATGGGTGGCCTTGTTCTGCCGAAAGGTAGATAACAAGTCCCTTCTAAAATCATATCATACAGGAAGCTGGAAGTGGCTAAGTAATGTATTAGCCAAGTCCCAAAAACTACTAAACGTAGCAGAAGGAAACTCAATGTACCATTTTGCTGTGGTACTCATCAATGTTCTTTAGAACAGCCTCAACCGAACTGAATCTTCATTTAGTGAGTTGGAAGAGCACCATAAATGAAAAGTGGTGGCATGAGCCCTAGGATCTTCACCAACTTTTCCTTTGAATTTTGGGATGTCCAAGAGAAACTTGGTGGGTACAGGCGACAAGGAGGGATCATGCCTCACAAGGTCATTCATCAGTTTAGAAAAATATGGCAAGTTTAACATTTCCAGGAAAGGAATCTTAGGTCGAATCGGAGTACTAAAAGTACCAGTTTGGGGATTAGAGGGACTTTCCCCCAAATTCCCATATGTAAAGGTGGGGTTTCACCCTGCCGCCGGTTGTGAAGTGGATGGGTTACTTTGAAACAGATTCCATCTATAAGCCACAATATTATTAGTGTGAGGTGTAGTATAAGAGGTTCTAGCTTCCCCAGTTGAAACTGGGGTTTGAAATACAGGAGCAGGTATCCCTCCGCTAAAAAACAAAAAGCAAGAGATCATGAATAGAGCAGAGACCGGGGTTAGGAAACTTTGACCATAAGGGTTAGTGTTTCCAAACTGCACCTCTACATAAGAGGGAGGTAGGCCTATGTATGGAGTGGACGGGGGAATGTGCCCCCCATTCCAAGGAAATCCTTGGAAAAAAGCCGAGGATCCTATAGGACCACTCTGGGCAGTGTGTGTGAAGGAGGTTGGAACTATAGGTACACTAGGAATCCCAGTGAGCATACCACTAGAAGCACTTGCTAGGCTTGTGGGAACCGGTAGTTGAACCACTTGGCTAGCTAGAGTTAAGGGTGTAGTAGGTATTCTTTATCTAGGGGTACATACTGGGCGAGGTAGCACACCTTCAACTAGGATGGCTGAGGTGAAAATGAAGGAACTTTCTCCTGCACTAGACATTATTCTGCCCATGGGAACACCAATCACAAATGGATCAAAAGGATGAACCTGAACGGTCACAGGATCATTTAAGTTAGTTAGAGGTGTATTAAAATTCCTTGCAAACTCATCAGCCTGCAAGTATTCTATCTCAACTGTGTTTAAATCAAGATGGTTTGCCCTAATTTTTGGTTCACCCAGAACTTCACTGACTTCTATCAGTTCAAATTAACCTTCCGTGTCCAATCTTTTCCTTTGAGGGGGAGGTGGAGGTTCCAATGTGATAAGAGGAGGATGGTTTTGCAACCTTCATGACCTTCTGATAGGTTGGTCCTCCACGAGTGTAAATTTGAAAATTAAAACCCTAAGTTTGGCTAAACATAGACAAACCACAGAGCAATCACTATGAAAAATCCTAAAGTCTCAACAGTTAGAAAGGGTAAAAGATATGCTTTCCCAGAGAAAGCTGAAAGATAGTTGCTTGGAATCCTTGAAGAGGTTCTTAGGCACAAGCGGAGGAATCACCCACCACCCTCCTACACTTTCAACAAGGGTTACCTTCCAAGCCTATCCAAGGTGAACCAGAAATAGCCTTCCGGTTTACCTATGTATGAACCCTAGATGTCAAGAGACTAGATGCTACCTTAACTATACCAACTGTCTATGGGGACAGTCGCAATCCTGATTCGTACATATGGGCAAGGTAGCTGAGCTTGAAACTCTATCTAGGACAGAATCCCCAGATGCGTAAAAACCCTGGTTTACGTTTCGACAAGGAATCAGAGGGTTATATCCTTAGTCCAATGCCTCCACTCAACCTCGTGCTTGACTCCTATTTGAGAGAAGTTTCCCAGATACTATTGATAAAGAGAAGGATTTACCTATCGATTGGCCCACTATGTCTGAATTTAAATACTTACGAGAAGTTTACACTTCCTATCCCACAAGTCTAGCCTAAGCTAGTACGTGTATGGCCCTATAAAACAAAAATTACTAATAAATTTTAATTATAGCATTCATTTTAAGGGATATTTTTTACTCAGAAAGAAAGTGGAGTGAAATACTATGATGTTATTGACTCGATAAGAAATGTAAAAATAAAAGGTGTATAAATCGATTTCAAAGCAAAATGACCACTACTTAAAACAAGATTCTCTCTTTTTTTTTGGTAAATATAAACTGATGAAAATGAAACTAATGAAGAGGAAACTAAGACTATATTTGTGTAATTTTCAAGATTTTATTAAAAACTGAAAATAAAACTACTCTTATGCAAATCAAATGCAAAAGCTTTAAATGTTTTCTTTTCACTTTTCAAATTGCTCAAAAACTATTATGCACCTAAATGCACAATTCTTGAGTATGCTTGAATAAATTAACTATATAAGGTAAGCAAAATGAAGCAAAGAAGATTCATAAAACCAAAGATCAACCACCTAAGGAAGCCTCAGAAAAACGCTAACTTGGGCAGACATAATGAATGGAAATCACTGAAATCAAGCAAAGGCAAGTGACAAACCAACCCTATCTGGAGATAGAAAAGGATAAAATGGTTTCTAGAACCATGATCACTAATTCAAACTGTCGAGCACCCTAAATGCAGATAAGTTATTATCAACACACAGAGCTTACGAAATTCATTGTCAACCTGAGGAAGTATTTTTTTTCAAAGGGTAAGTGCACAATATATGCTTAAGCACCAAATCATTGTAGTTAATACTGCTCTTAAACAACTATGTTCATCCCTCAACTCTGTGTGATCCCACCAATCTTCTAACTCTACAAATTCAACCTTTTCCTTCTATGCATCAACAAGAAATGAAATCAGATTCAATAATAATTACTGACAGAAAGGAAATCCTATTCATAACCCAAAATAAATGAATTTCCTAATTGATCTAATCACACTTAGAATCCGTAGTCATAAATTAATTGTAATCTAGAAATTCGATTGCAACAGATCAAGCTCGGCTATTCTAAGAATTGAATTGCAGAAACAAAGATCAACAATTATAACAATCAAATAATTACAAAGGGTTCGTGGGATGTCAATCTGAAACCATGAGATGAACAGAGCTGTGTACAACTATTGAATAAATTACATAAAGACTATCTACTCAGTCGTCTGTTACGCTGTTACAGTTATCGATCTTAAGAAAATGCAATACTGTAAATCACACACACTACTGCTGCGCACACAGAAAATATGATTAACGAAACATCACACAACCATGAATTAAAAGATCCTACCTTAACTCAGCAATCTCTGTGGAAGGCGGGCCCAACCTTCACATAGAGACGTTGGATGAACAATGTACAGCTCCCTTAAACCAACAGTAGCTATTTGTATTAAAAAGGAAGAATTATTACAGATTTCTCCCGCTGTCAATACACCAAAATGAATTAACTATTTTCCAACCCCCTGGGTCGAGACAACTTTCTGCATTTATACATGCAAGCGATAACATCCAATCCTATTACAAAGGGTAGCCATGAAGATCTCTGATCTTCAGGAACCCTGAATAACACCGGTTGTTACAAGACGTGGCATGATACAATTATAGAAAATGCGAGAAGACTGTTGACTAGCCCAGAAGTGGTGATCTTCTCAGATCGCCATAATATTCGAGCAGCTACGCCGAAGATCCCTCGATCATAGCACATTCTGTTACGGCTACTCTGACCGGCTCTTGTCTGGAATGTCACGTGCCTCAATAGATGATGGAAAAATTGAGGATCCCTTTTATATCACGACCATCCCTTATCCCTAGACTTGTTCAGCTCCATCCCCCTGCATTCTACTCATCTCACATTATCTTCATAGATCACACATATTAGCACAATTTCAAGAGATAAATAGCCTTAATTGTCTACAAGAATAAGCATTAATAAGGTAAAACAATAATCAGTCTTACCTTGACAATTTAGGGAATAAAGTGAAGAAAGTCAGTCTGATTGGCATGCTAAGAAGTGTAAAACAAGGGAAGAAAGGTGATTAAAGGTGGTTAAAAAGGGACCAATTTTGGACTCAACATCTCCCCCCAACTACCCTGTTGCATGTCCTCATGCAACAACCTGCATCACTCGGAATCTGAATCCTGCATTGAGCTCTATTCGTGGAGAGAAGAAAAATTGTAGGGAAACTCAGGTTTCTCATCTGTCTTCAGAAAACCTCTATGAATAACCCAGTACTACCAACATCTCTGCTCCTCTGCCCTAGTCATGGAAAAATCCATGTTGTATGGTTCTGCTGGCCACCAAATAAGAGGAAATTTAAACTTTAAACCCAGCCAGTTGACTCCACATTCCTTCATACACCCTACATAACCCTTGACTCTAGAGAGTGCATGTTTAAAAATTTTAAAGCAGTAGGGGTCCCTGTTTCTAAGTGCAGAGGAGGAAACCTGCCATTTGTGCTTGCTCCCTTCTAATGCAACCTGCTGCTGTCTAGAAATGGATTTTGTACAAGTGGAGATTACCTCTTCCTACAAGTTCATGATATGTTGTGCCTGGGAAGGGCTGGAAAGAAAACCCTTGTATCGAGCCACAAGGATGCCAGGATTCTGGGGCTCACTTCGAATCCATAAATTAGTATTGGCTTCATTGTGGGAAAAGGTCTGGACCTTTCCCACTGAACATGATTGTTCACAAAAGAGGCAAAGGCTCGTAGCTGAACATCACCTGCAAATGGAACAGGGTTTGAGTGCCGATCCAGAGGGCACGCCATCTCGTGCAGGTATAGTTCACATAGCAAGTTCTACTCTTCAAAATTGCTCCCAAGGAATGTCTCCAAATTTTTTTCTGAGGTTGCAATTTCAAATGACCTCCCCTCCTGTAGAAATTTTAATTTAAACCAGACAAACTGCTCGAAGAGAAACACTAGATAAGAGGAAGAGGGCTTCCTAGTGCCTATGAGTTCTCGAGATAGGGCATACATTTGATCCTTATCCTTCTGCATGGATGAGAATTTTTTCAATTTCTTCATCTCCTTCTGCAGCTCCTCTACCTGAACTCTGTGGCCCATACGTTCTTCAGCCCCCTGCTCTTCCAGCGCTCTAATAATTCTCTTATGCTCATCCAAAGCAATTGTCTTTTTCTGGTTTTCTTCCACCTGACTTCTCGATTTAATTACTTCCATCCTCAGGGATGAAACTTCTGCTGTGAGATCTGAAATCTCCTGTTTATAATGTTCTTCATGCTCTGAATCCAAATCAATAAATTTTTGAAAGGGAGGAGTATTGTCTCTTGTGAGACAGTGTCTTCCAGCACTTCTTCTATGAGAGTTGCTGGTTCTTGTGTGGCAGCAACATCCCCTGGATTTTCTTCCATAACTGTGATTGGTGCTTGTTGATACACTTGTTCTTGTGTAACAGTGTCTTCTCCCTGATCCATCTGCATCTCTGAAATTGATTCTTGTGTTGCTGGTTCTTGTGTGACAGCAACACCCCCTGGGTTATTTTCTACAGCTATATCCAAGGCTTGTTGAGACACTGGTTCTTGTGTAACAGTGTCTTCTCCCTGATCAGCCTGCATTTTTGAATCCAATTCATGTGTTGCTGGTTCTTGTGTGGCAGCAAAATATTTCAAACTCTCCTCAGCATCCACCTCCATTGCTTTTAAGGACACTAGTTCTTGTGTGGCAGTGTCTTCCTCCTGCATTCCTGGATTCAATTCTTGTGTTGCTGGTTCTTGTGTGATAGCAACATCTTTGAAACTCTCCTCAGCATCCACCTCCATTGCTTTGGGGACACTGGTTCTTGTGTGGCAGTGTCTCCCTTCTGTGATTCTGAATCCAATGGTTGTGTTGCTAGTTCTTGTGTAACAGCAACATCTTCGTTCCCCTGCTTCTGAGATTGGATATCTTCCCCATCGTACAGCTCTTCCTCAAGGACCTTAGTGTCACCTGAGGCTATTGTCTGTTCATCCTCACTCCACTGTGTATCGGGTATGATATCTATCCCTGGGTCATCTTCTAGTTGAAATTCAGGAATTCCCAAGGATGTTGGTTCTTGTGTAACAACATCCTGGATTACCTCTTCATCCTCCTGTGGCTGCAGTTCTTCTCTAAGCTTTGTATCATGGGGACATTCTAGGGCCATAGTGCCAAACTCTTCATTAGGTTCCAGAGTGTCCTCCATTCCAGATTCTTCTCCCCTTTCCATCTGCATTTCTGAAATTGCAATCCCCTGTTCAGGTTCATCAATGTTCTGCCCTCGTGGCTCAGTTTCTATCATCTCTATATCGTGGGAGAATTCTGGGTTCATCATGCAATCCTTATTTCCATCATCACTCCTTATTTCATTCTTTTTCTCCTCTGCCCTAGGATTAGTAGCAGCCTCGGCAAGGATGATCAAAGATGCTGGTTCTTGTGTTGCAGCATCTTCTTCTTCTGCAGGTTCTTCCCTTGTGGACATGGGCTATTGCACTGTGCGAACTATGACCCCATGGCCTTTCTTTTTGAAAATTTCCCCACAATTGGGGAAAATCACTTGCTCCTCCTCCCTGTCAGGGTCAATAGAGTCTGCTCCCTCAAGGTGGTCTACCGCCTCCACCAATGTATACATTCTCTTCTCACCTTGTTTCCTACAAGTTTCCTTCCAAGTCTCCACTTCCCTTTGAAGTATTTGGACTTCCTCCTTTAATATTGTGTTTTCCTTTAAAAGTCCTTCAAGACTGGGTTCTACCTCAACTGGCCTTTCTGGCGTATCCATTGGCCTTGGTACAAGGATTGGGACCTCCACCTGTGCCTCCAGGGTTTCCCATCTTTTTCTGGATGCCTCTGCTGCTGCATTTGATTTAATTATCTTTCCTCTTATTGGTGCAGTTATGCTCAGCTCCTTAATTGATCTCTTTCTCCCTTTTCGTGACATTTTCATTTGAGGAGCTGACTTATCAGGATTCACCGCTGGGGTCAAAGGAATGTTTTCTTGTGCCTCAGATCGTTCCTCCTCAATTAGGGTTCCTCCTCCCCACTCAGGTGAGGATTCAATAGTGACCGGCTCCATCTGTTCCATCTGTTCCATCTGTTCTTAAATTTCCTTAGCTCTATCATCTTCAGGTTCAATTGTCGCAGCATTCAATGCTGCTCCAATTTCTCCTTCTGATGGCAGAGCTACCCTGTTGTCTGCATTTCTCTCAAGATTTTTATCAACACTTTCCCCCAATGGTTCTGCTTGTGTCCCCTGTTGTTCTTGTTCTGGTACAATATCATCCCCCCCCCCCCCAACTACATTGGAGGGACACCGATCCTCCTGATGAGGTTGAAGCTGTGCCTGTTCGGCTGGGAGACCGAGCGAAGGAGCAGGCTCCTGAGTGCGGGCTGTGAATTGATCCCAGGTGATATTGTGCTGGGCCAGGGTTCTTGAAATGATTAATTTTATAAGGCCATGGTGGGTTAGGGAAACATGTGGATGTTTAGCCGTTTGGACAAACACCGCTATCTGGCGTAGGTTATGGAACAGATAGTATGGAATATTCAACAAAATGCCATGGCGAAGATGGGAAAGCAAAGGTAGTTCAAAATTATAAACAGTTTGGTACCTACCTTCACAAGTGATGTACTTCTTAAGAAAGACAACAACCTGATCCCATGGTCGCGGCAGTGAGTGCAGTGCAATTCCTCTCTTCGATGATTGAACGTGCTCCCCCTCTCATAGAAATTCCTCCCATGCAACCATCGTGGGGATTCCTCGTTCAAACCATGCCTTTCCCACCATTGGAAGAGCAGTAACTTCAGATATAATGGCCTCATAAACTTCTATCCGCAGCCCCCATACCTCAGAGTGAGTGTCCTTGAGGTGTAAAGCGAATTGCAAAGCTGCTTCCCCATTAAATCCATTTAGTCGCTCGAAGAATTCAATCCAGCCAGCGGCTTGAAAGATGGCAGAAACCGTAGGATTGTTTCGGAGTTCCTGCGTGTTCAAAGGTTCATGACGAGCTGGAAGCCCCATAGTCTTGGCGACAGAGTTCTAGAGTCCAAGAGTGGAGGTTGCAGAGCGAGGGATGCACAGATCGCTGAGCGGAGATGTGAGTAGCGAGATGGCAAATTTGGAAAGTGCAGTGCAGAGGGAGGTTCAAAATTTTTATGCCAAATTGGGGGAGGTGGCGGTTATGAGATTTTACGTCGCACGAGGGAATGGATTAATTAAGTCATAATGGTAATACGTATTAAGGCACGACTGATATCATTAAACCCAAATTAACACTTAATCATGTAAAAATCAAAGCCATACCTCGTGCGACTGTGCATCGAATGACCTGCGGGGAATGATGATCCGTGTGCTTGCTGACGCTGGAAGGCCGAGCTCGTGCACAGGCATTAAGTTGATCATAATAATAGCAATAATGGCAATAATACCATAATGCAATCGCCAGTGAAAACGGAGAAAACATCGCGTCACCGGGGTCGGAATTATGCCAATTTGGCCGGCACGAGTGGAATAAGTCAGAGCCAGAAATAATAGCGGAAGCAATGTGCTTTGATTAACACAGGAGTTACCACTGTAAAGAACAAAAGAACATTCTGTAATGCTGAAAGGTCTGCCAGATAAAGCGGAATTGAAGTTGCCCAGCATGATATCGCGACCAATTAAAAGATGTTACAGCCGTTAAGGAAGATCGCGGTGTCGGGAGAAAAAAATTGGCGGTACAGGGAGAAATCATGGCTGCCAGAACAAGCTCTACGGCGCTCGAAAGATATGTCACAGCCGCGGGAAAGTGTGGGTTAGCTGTCGGGAGTGTATGTTCAGCCGTCGGGAGATTATGTTCAGCCGCCGGGAGATTATGTTCAGCCGCCGGGAAGTTATGTTCAGCCACTGGGAAAAAGGATTTTCTGGCCTTTGGAAAAAAAGTTGCGGCTGTGGGAAAGTGTGTTCAGCTACTGGGAGTGTATGTTCAGCCACCGGGAAAAAGGATTTTATGGCCTTTGGGAAAAAATTTGCGGCTGTGGGAAAGTGTGTTCAACTGCCGGGAGTGTATGTTCAGCCGTCGAGAAAAAGGATTTTCTGGCCTTTGGAAAAAAATTTGTGGCTGTGGGAAAGTGTGTTCAGCTGCCGGGAGTGTTTATTTTGAGAAAAGGAAAATGCAACATAGGGAACAAAGGAAAACGTTTCTCGTTTAGTGGGCCCATTCTGGTCGTTCGCCTGGTACTTCCCTGCAATTTTATTTCTTTGAAAAATAACAACAACAACAAAAAGATCAAATGCGAAAAGAAAAAAAAAATCAAGAGTTATACGCTACAGTAAAAAACTTATTTATGTACAGTGATTCAATAGTGCGATTTACAGTTCAAAGGTTGGCAGAGGTAGAGAGAAGTTCCTGCCCTGGTAACAGCTGATACTCTAGGTCGGCAGCAATCTGCGAAATGAATGCGTCCTTCAAGATAGGATTATGATACAGTCTTAGTCTGTGGCCATTAGAAAGTAATGGTATACGATTGTCATCAATGGTCACCAGACGGACAGTGCCATTGTCAAAAACCCTGTCAACCAAGTATGGACCTAGCCACCGTGTACGCAGTTTCCCTTTAAAATCTCTTTTGAATCTAGAGTCATAAAGTAACGCCCAGTCTCCTTCACTAAAGACCTTCTTTTTAATAAACTGGTCGTGCCAATTAGATCTCTGTTGCTGAAGAAACAAAGTCTGGTCTACTGCCGCTAACTGCTTCTCGTCCAGTTCATTTAATTGATTCAGCCTTCGCTTCTGAGCTTCTGTTACATCCAGGTTCATTTCGGTGGCTGTCTTCAGGGTTTTAATCTCGAACTCAATTGGAAAGACAACACTCTTTTCGTACACCAGATCATATGGGGAGAACCCTGTAGTGTCACGCCAAGTCGTGCGATATGCCCACAGTGCTTCTGGAAGCCTGTCAGCCCAATCCTTTCGATGACTATTAACTGTTTTAG
Organism: Pseudotsuga menziesii; assembly: GCA_001517045.1. Lineage (NCBI taxonomy): Eukaryota > Viridiplantae > Streptophyta > Pinopsida > Pinales > Pinaceae > Pseudotsuga > Pseudotsuga menziesii. Next base: position 35,503 of record LPNX010217034.1, on the reverse strand, counting down.
TAAGGATATTTTCAATAACCTTATTGGTGCTTTCCACCTGACCATTGGCCTGGGGGTGGTAAGGTGAAGACACCCTGTGCTGCACATGATACTTCCGGAGCAAGGATTCAAATTGGTGTGACACGAACTGCGGCCCTCCATCAGTGACTAATTTTTTTGGCACCCCAAAATGGGTAAAGATCTCACTGTACAAAAAATCAATTACTTCCTGATCATTAGCTTTAGCCAAAGCTACAGCCTCTACCCACTTGGTCATGTAATCAGTACAAACCAGAATATATACCTTCTGTTTGGAGGGAGGACTGATAGGGACAACAAAATCCAGTGCCCATCTATCAAATGGTTCAACTACAAGTTGGGGCTGTAGGGGCATCTGATCTATTCGATTGGGTTCGCCCATCCTTTGGCAACTGTCACAGGACCGGACATACTTCTTGGTATCCCTGAACAGAGTCGGCCAGTAATAGCCCATCCACAGTGCTTTATGCCCTGTTCTTTTATCTGCAAAGTGCCCTCCA
>LPNX010217034.1:0-34683 GCA_001517045.1 Pseudotsuga menziesii | reverse complement strand
TTTGGCCCTCCTGCTGTCCTAATACTGCCCCAATGGCAGTGTCAGAGGCATCTGAGGAAATATGGAAGGGCAGGGTCCAATTAGGCCCCCGCAAGATGGGAGTTATAGACAGCTTTGCTTTAAGTTCATCGAATGCTGTCTGGCATGCTGCATTCCACACAAACTATGCATCCTTCATTAACAAAGAGAACAAAGGAGAGGCTAGTTTGGAGAAGTTTTCTATGAATCTTCGATAATATCCAGCATGTCCCAGAAAGCTTCTCACCTCTTTCTGAGTTGAAGGGGTAGGTATATTCTATATTACTTTGATTTTTGCAGGGTCTACCTGTATGCCATTGGCAGAGATAAAATGCCCCAATACCACCCCCTCACTCATCATCATATGGCACTTCTCAGTGCTTAATGAAAGCTGAGTCTGTTCACAGCGAGTTAAAACCTTCTTTAAATTTTCTAGTGCCTCATCGAAATCCCTGCCATAGGGAGTGAAATCATCCATGAATATTTCCATGGTATCATTGACTAATTCAGAGAATATGCCAATCACAGCTCTTTGGAACGTTGCTGGTGCATTGCACAATCCAAATGGAAGTACTCTGTAAGAAAACGTTCCCCAGGGACAGGTGAAGGTGGTTTTATCCTGATCCTCAGGAGCAATTTGGATTTGGTTGTACCCACTGAAGCCATCTAGGAAGGAGAAGAACTTCTTCCCTGACAGGGTATCAAGTACCTGGTCGATAAAGGGTAAAGGGAAATGATCCTTTTGAGTTGCTTTGTTCAGTTCCCTGTACTCAACAAAGACCCTCCATTTCCCATTTTTCTTAGGTACAATCACGAGTGGGGAGACCCACTCACTATCTGAAATAGGGTATATAAACCCTGCTTCCAAAAGTTTCTGGATTTCCTCCTTCACTATATCCCTCAGATTGGGGTTCATGCATCATTGGGGTTGACACACAGGCCAGGAGTCACTTTTGATATAAATGTGATGAGTGCACAGATTAGAGGGGATACCCCTCATATCTGTATACTCCCAGGAAAACACCCCCTTGTGTTCTTTCAAGAGGCTGATCAGGCGTTTCTGTTCCTCTAAGGAGAGACTAGGATTGATATTCAAAGTCCTTCCAGGTTCTACCTCAATCGGAATGCTTTCTGAATTTTTCACAACCGGGATTATGTTTGTGCCACCAACCAAGGCTTCTTCCATAAGGTTCTCTTGCTCTTCCTTGCCCAGGGTAGTGTTAAGAATTTGATAGACCTCTCTATTCACTGAAGTGGGTTCACTAACGAAATTGCTAATGGTATCATCTTCTGTCTCATTTTTAAAGGTTAAGGCCTTCCCTATAGTTAATAATGGCTGGACATCCTCCTCCTCCTCCTCCTGATCTATCCAAAGGGATGTTTCAGCCTCTAGACTTGGCCGAGCTGGAGGATAAAGGGTGAGGTTTTTAATATCCATACCATCAGATATAGTCATGGACCCCGATCGACAGCTGATGCAAGCATCAGCTGTGGCCAACCACAGTCTCCCTAGGATCAATGGGTGTCCCCCCAGCTACGATTTTGGTTGTAACACCAAAAAGTCAGCTGGGTACTCCCATGAATCTACTGATATAACAAGGTCGTCCAAAATCCCTTCGGGTCTGATGGTGGATCTGTCTGCCAATTCCAAAATAGTAGGGGTCGGTCTAAACTTAGTGAGTCCAAGCTTCTTTACAGTTTCCATAGTTATAACGTTGATTGCTGCTCCCAGATCCACTAGGACGTTGGGTATCTGTGTCTGTCCTATCTGTACAGTAACGGTAGGATTACCAGGGTCATCGTATTTAGTCACAGGGGATTTTCCTGTTATCAAGGCCGATAAGTTTCCTATGACATGAACCGTGGGAGGATCCCTGAGTTTCCTTTGTGTTCTTCTTGTACACAGCTCCCGAACTGTTCTAGCGTAAATGGGCACATCTTGGAGAGCTTGAAGGAGGGGAATTTTAACATAAAGGTTCCTTAACTCTCCGAGGAGGTTAAACTGAGGTTGCCCCCCCATTTTTGGTAGCATTAGTCTCTCGGGATATGGTGGCTGCTTTATTAGATGGGAAGGCTGTATCTCGTCAGGTTTGTCGTTGGATGGTTCAGTCGTCCATTTATCATTGGATGGTTCAGCCGTTCCTTCTAAGGGATGCCCAGCATCCTCAATGAGGGGAATTGAGTCAAATGGATGCTGTAAGCTCTCCTCTTCTCTATGCTCAGGGGATGAAACATCCTCTGTAATTACAGGTTCCACAATTTTCCCAGATCGTAAATGGATTTCATTATAGGGTACAGGGGAAAGAGAGTAGGCTGGCATGTTGACAGTCTCCAATTGGTGGACTGCTTTATTGTTTGGGTTAGGATTAGGTTGGGAAGGCAGCTGGGGTCGTATTGGTATATTAGGGACAGAATTGTTTTGCAGCTGCAGCTGTGACTGTGGAGGTAAGTATTGAGGATATGGAGGAATTTGAGGGAATTGGGGAAATTGAGAAGAATACGGTGCTTGTTGAGGTAGAGATTGTTGAGGAAACTGGTTCCCAGGCTGAAAATTCCTCCATACAGGAGTCCACGACGTAGGTTGGGGTGGTGGCTGTGTCCAGGGATTCCATGAATTATAGTTTTGCATTGCAGGTTGAGAGGAATTCCACTGCATATAATTTGAAGGGAATTGTGTATTCACATTTTGCATATTATTCCAATTCCCCACATTATTCAAAAATGGAAGAGAGTCTGGAGACATACCTTGATTTCGAGGCTGCCACGGTTTCTTCTGTGCGATAAAGTAGGCTGCTTCCACATCCGGGTTTGATGCCTGCAGAACAGCCTTGACTTGAGGAAGTGAAGGGCATTCCTTCATGTCATGGTTCAGCTCACACAGCTGACATACGTTCACTTTGTCAAGCGGGAATTCTCTCAATGGATGATTCTTTCTACATCGGGGGCAGAACACACCTAATGTGAGATCCTCTACTGCTTGTTTTTGTTTCGCCTTCAGGACATCAATTTCCGAAGAGATGGAGCTCATCATTTCTGTTTTAAAATTTTCAAGTAGATTTCCTATCTCTACACAGGTAGCACCTCCATTGGATGACTTCTGAGTTTGGTCGAAGACGTCACATTCCAGCTTTTCTCGTTTATCCCGCTTATTATTCCTGGAAGACCCTCTGGAGTATCTTTTGCACAGCTCCACAATTTTGTCGAAAGGTTCTTTGGAGATGTCTCCCTTACCAAGCAGGTTTAACATGTCTAGACAATCATCCCTGATTCCCCGAAGCAAGATTATTTTGAGTACATCCAGTCCCATGTTCATCTGCCCATCTCTCTGCACATTGTACAGCAGTATTTCCACAAAATCTTCCAAACTTTCATCCTCCTTCTGCACCATTTTAAATAACTCCTCTCTCTTATCCTTGGTGTTACAATATTCCTGATATTTCTCCAGGAACACCTACTTCATTGCATCCCAATTAGTAACGGTCCCTCCCCCAAGGCTCATGAACCAGCGTAATGCATTGTCCTTTAGGGTAGCAGGAAAAAGTTTTAGTTTTTGGGCATCGGTGATATAATCGTAGCTGCGACAAAGAATATCAAATTCAAAAAGGAATTCATCTGGGTCTTCCGCCGCCTTTCCATGGAAACGAGGTAACACCGATGGTGAGATATTCTTCATAGGAGCTGCCCCATCTGGTTGTTGAATCAAAAATTGCAAGGTAGCCACTGTTCCCTCTGGCAGGGAGTGATTCTCATGATGATAGTTTTCTCCCATCACTTCTTCCTCGTCGGCCCCGTGTCTGTTACTCATCTCTTCTTCTTTTTTCTCCTCTTCGTCTCCTCCTGTGTTCTTTTCTTCGTCCTTCTCTTGTTCTTCGTTCTTTTCTTCATTTTTCCACTGTCCCAAGAGCTTCTGGTGGTACTGATCCCACTCTTCCTTAGTTACACTCCTCCCGTTAATGTGATAATTCGGACCTCTACCAGCAGGTCCCGTTGTAACAGCTATGTCTTTGTCTACAGGGATGGCTGAGGACGTCGCAGCTGCTCATGTATTCTCCACCGTGGATCCCGACGCTAGCGTCCCAGGGTCAGCAGGGTTTCTTCTGTTAGGAGTTTCTTGAAGATGAGCTCCAGTGGATGAATCAATTCTGTCAACAAGGTCATCAATGAACGTCCTTCTGCCCAATGGTACTCCTCGACCTCGACCCAAGCCACCTGCACTGTTAGTATCTTGTGGGGTTTTGGGAGTTGGGAATTGATCGCGTTTTAACCTTCTAGTATTCATACAACCCAAATCATTTCATCAGAGAGAATAAAAAGAGACTGATTAGAAATAATTACCAAATGCAACTAATGATAGTGTTTAATTTTTACCCTTCCCCGGCAACGACGCCAAAATGTCGAGCACCCTAAATGCAGATAAGTTATTATCAACACACAGAGCTTACAAAATTCATTGTCAACCCGAGGAAGTCTTTTGTTTCAAAGGGTAAGTGCACAATATATGCTTAAAAACCAAATCATTGTAGTTAATACTGCTCTTAAACAACTATGTTCATCTCTCAACTCTGTGTGATCCCACCAATCTTCTAACTCTACAAATTTAACCTTTTCCTTCTATGCATCAACAAGAAATGAAATCAGATTCAATAATAATTACTGACAGAAAGGAAATCCTATTCATAACCCAAAATAAATGAATTGCCTAATTGATCTAATCACACTTAGAATCCGTAATCATAAATTAATTGTAATCTAGAAATTCGATTGCAACAGATCAAGCTCGGCTATTCTAAGAATTGAATTGCAGAAACAAAGATCAACAATTATAACAATCAAAGAATTACAAAGGGTTCGTGGGATGTCAATCTGAAACCATGAGATGAACAGAGCTGTGTACAGCTATTGAATAAATTGCATAAAGACTATCTACTCAATCGACTGTTACGCTGTTACAGTTATCGATCTTAGGAAAATGCAATACTGTAAATCACACATACTACTGCTGCGCACATAGAAAATATGATTAACGAAACATCACACAACCATGAATTAAAAGATCCTACCTTAACTCAGCAATCTCTGTGGAAGGCGGGCCCAGCCTTAACACAGAGACGCTAGATGAACAATGTAGAGCTCCCTTAAACCAGCAGTAGCTCTTTGTATTAAAAAGGAAGAATTATTACAGATTACTCCCGCTGTCAATACACCAAAATGAATTAACTATTTTCCAACCCCCTGGGTTGAGACAACTTTCTGCATTTATACATACAAGCGATAACATCCAATCCTATTACAAAGGGCATCCATGAAGATCTCTGATCTTCAGGCGCCCTGAATAACACCGATTGTTACAAGACGTGGCATGATACAATTATAGAAAATACGAGAAGACTGTTGACTGGCCCAGAAGTGGCGATCTTCTCAGATCACCATAATATTCGAGCAGCTACGCCGAAGATCCCTCGATCATAGCACATTCTGTTACGGCTACTCTGACCGGCTCTTGTCTGGAATGTCACGTGCCTCAATAGATGATGGACAAATTGAGGATCCCTTTTATATCACGACCATCCCTTGTCCCTAGACTTGTTCAGCTCCATCCCCCTGCATTCTGCTCATATCACATTATCTTCATAGATCACACATATTAGCACAATTTCGAGAGATAAATAGCCTTAATTGTCTACAAGAATAAGCATTAATAAGGTAAAACAATAATCAGTCTTACCTTGACAATTTAGGGAATAAAGTGAAGAAATTCAGTCTGATTGGCATGCTAAGCAGTGTAAAACAAGGGAAGAAAGGTGATTAAAGGTGGTTAAAAAGGGACCAATTTTGGACTCAACACAAACAACCAGCACTCAAACCTCTCACCCAACAGACAAATGCACTTCAAGTTGCTAACAGAAAGACATTCCAAACAATAAAAACTCAAGGGCTTACTAGGAAGCACAAGGTATGGCTAATAGGGTCATCAAACTTATAGTGCAATGCTAAAATTAAAGATCACTAAGCAAGACAAAATTCACAGAAGCATAAGGGCAAGCAAACCCTAACCCAAAAAAATATGTGCTTAGGCTTGTACACAACTGTGTACAAGGGCAACCCGCGTACTGTATGCAACTGTGCAATAGAGAAACCTATGGACACAGACCTCTATACGCGACTGTGTAGCACAGCAACCCGTGTACATGAGTTAAATTTTTCAAAAAGAAGAAAAAAATTATCAAGGTCTTCAAACACCACTGCAAGTATCAACCAAGACAAGACACCACACACTGACCCAAAGAAAAAACTAGTCACGAATCTACAGAGTTAACCCAAAGCAGTCTGGGCTCCCCAGCGGAGTCACCAATTATGTTGTTCAAGAATAAACACCCTTGTAACCTAGGGTTTGGGGTTACCAACGTACTTCTAAAAATTGTAGATAATTAGCTTTAGCTAAGTACAAAATGGAAATAGGAAAAAATATTGGACTCACCCAATTACCGACGGTTGATCCAAGCTTTGTATTCTTTCACTCTACTTCTCTCCAAATCTTTCAGGGATGCACCTTCTTCACCTGCAAAGAGTAAATATTCCAAGTACAATCTTATACATGTATATATGACATGTTAGATAAACAACATATATAGTGCTTAATCAAATATATTCATCAAACCCTAATACATAAAGAAGACTCAACACAATGTTGGAAGAAGAATTATCTTTATTAACAATTATTGAATGAGATAAGTGTTCAACACATTGCCTGAGAAAAGGACTCCTCTGCAACCAAAAGACTCTGAGTTCTGCTGCTCTAAGACTTTTGAAGATATACCACCAACATAACTTTGCTCTCCAAATTTGATTCCTTAATGCCCTCCCCAAGGCCTCTATTTATACTTTGGAAAATAGAGTAGTTTCAAAGGTTGAGGAGGTTGAGAAAGTTGAGATTGTTAATGATTAGGGCTCAAATAATTTCCATTAATCATGATTTATATGTTTTAATGTCGAACGGAGGTGTGCGCGACAATTACTATAAGTAACCTGCGTATGACAAGCGAGTCTTTTAAAGGAAACTCGTGTACAGATCTATACGCAGGTTGTAATGGAGATAGTCGCGTATAGTATGCGAGTTGTCAACAAGGATAGTCGCATATGTATGTGAGTTTCAATGGAGATAGTCGCATATGCCCATCCATACTTAGAAAAATAAAATGGTAAGTTAGTTGAAAGGTAAATGCATCTGATGTCATGCCCATCTATAGTGTTTAGGAAAAATTCAATCCTGAAATGTCCTTTTGTGTGCCAACATAATAAATTGTTGGCACTCGGACAGAGAAGTGCCATTTGGGTTGATAACACAACCTTAGTCAAAAGTTTGCTATGAACGAGCAAAAAAAAATTGAAATGTCCTTGCTAGGAGGATTTTATTTATTCTTGGGATTACAAGTATCTTAGCTAAAAAATGGCATATTCATCTCTCAAACCAAGTATATAAAGGAAATGTTGAAAATATTCAATATGGAAGAGTGCAAACCAGTATGTACTCCCATGATTACTGGATGCAAATTAAGTAAGGAATATGAAGTAGATTAAAACCCTATAGTTCAATGATTGGAAGTTTTCTATATGTGATAACCTTAAGAATTGATATAATGAAACATGTAGGTTTAGTCGCAAGATTTCAAGACTCTCTAAAAGAAACACATGTTCATGAGATAAAAGGCATTTTTAGATAAATGAAAGGGACCATGGATCTTGGATTATGGTATTCATGCAGTAGTGAACTAACATTACAAGCATACAAAGATGCATATTGGGTAGGAAGCATTAATGATAGAAAGAGCACAAGTGGAGGCGCCTTCATTTTAGGAAAATGCTTCGTTTCCTGGGTAAGTAAGAAAAAATCCTTAGTATCCAGTAAACCGCAAAATAAAAATACATTGCAGCAACAACATGTTGTGCACAGGTGTTATGGATGAGGAAAACCCTAAAACATTTCCAAGTAGAATATGACCAACCAATATCAGTTTTATCATGATAATACAAGTGCAATTAGTATCTAAAAGAATTCAGTAATGCATTCAAAAACCAAACACATTCCTATTAAATATAATTTTGTAAGTGAACAAGTTGTTGAAAATGTAGTCAAGTTGGAATAGGTAGATACAAAGCAACAAATTGTGGCATCTTCACAATACCACTTCCTAGAGAAACCTTTGAGTATCTAAGAGAGAAAGTAAGAATAATCCCTACCTCACAAGTTGAGGCAAGATAGTGTGAATCAATTATATGTATCTAACACATAGATGGGCCATCTACGATCTAGCATATTAGAAGCAATCAAAACAGGAAGGAGTGAGTACAAATAAATGGGGATTTTGAAAAGAAGAGAGTCCCTTTTCCATCGATGTCAAAGGGTGAGAGGAAGAGAAAACCCTAATGACAAGCGGAGGAATGAGAAAATGGAAAAAGATGGAAGGAAAATCTACGCAAAACAAGCAAGATCATGTTCACAATGGGATCCTATGACACACATAAGAATATCACACCTTCAAGGGGATTTTATGACATGTGCTATCAATCAAAGTGGTGTTGACATCAATGACAAAGGGGAATATTGTTGAACTTGTATTGTCATTGGTTTCAAAGGATCAAATGATTATGTATTGAATTGTTTTCAAAGGTATTGAACATGAATTATCCATCAATGTCAAAGACTATTTTCAAGGATGTTACAAAACATGTTGCTATTGATGACAAGGAATATAATAATACCAAAAAGAAGTTGAATGATTCCTCACACAAAGTCATATTGAAGAAATACATATGGAAGAATTTATAAGTCTCATGGGACAAAAGATCCCACGACGGCATTGGTAAAAAATGTGCAATTATTAATCCACAAAGGAAAATATTGAAAATGGTAGATATGTGCAAATACCATTTGTGCGAGACTTATGAATGAAGAACGTGAAACACAAACTTGTGTAATAGTCCCACAAAGAAAATGGCATGTGGTATGAACACTTGTTAAGAAAAATATGAGTTATAAACCTATGTGCAAAAGTCCCACAAGGACATTGGATTATGTGCACCAAATCCCACAAACACAAATTGTGATATGCAACACATAGACACATACCTTAACTTGAAGAAAACACAAATAAGTGGGTTGTTATACAAGGATAAGGAAATCCACCAAGTGGACACATATATTCATCTAAGAATACTACAAATAAGAAAGAAACGAATGTGGTGAAGTAAGCTTGCAAGATAAAGATCTCAGATAATCTAGTTGGACAAGCTTCATAATTTTTGGTGTATCAATGGCTCGTTGATCACAGAAAGATTTTTTATGCAGCAGATTCGAAGTTCATGAATCAATAGATGTTGAATAGAAAGAAGTGCGCTAGATGAAAATTATACCCATATTCAAGATCTGTGATGTTCTAGCTTTACTAATATATTTCTCATTTAATTTGTTAAATAGAAGGTAATATTTCATTATATACATTTCCACTTCCATCTCTATTTACATTTTAGGATTTCTTTTAGATAATTTCAATTGATAAATTAAATTTGTTTTTATATAGAAAGATGGTGTAAATAAGTAATGTTATCATAATAATTAAAAAACATATCATCAAATTTCTATATAATTTTTTAATTATTTTTTTCAAAATAAGTTTTTAAAATCAATGAGTAGTCAATTTCTTTTTCTCTCTAATTTTTCTTTTTTAATCAATTTTTTGCTAACCAACCAAAATACCTATCTACCATTATTTTGAGATACAATCATTACCTACCTGAATATTCTATTTCTATTCATATGTTTTACTTTTATAATATATTTAAATGTAAGATACTTAAGTATTGTTAAATTTGATAGAATATTAAAAGATTTATATTTTAATTTTTCATTCTTCAATTAAAAAAATTAAACTTTTTAAACTTTCTTCAAGGTTATAGTGAACTTAACAACTATACAAATAGAACTTAACAACTATAAAAAAAACATTATTTATATTAATTTTTACTAAAAAAAAATATTGTACCATTACTAAATTTTTTAAATAATATTTAAAATCAAAATTTAAATAATTTAAAAATAAATATATATTTACATTCCTAAATTATAGATTTATTTCATATTTTTGTTCTCCACGCTCCAAAATCATTCTGAAGTTATCTATTTAGCTACAAAATAAAAGAAGTATGAATAATGGCCATGATAGTGTTTCTACTTATTAGAATAGTAAAAACATTGAATAATTGTAAAAGAACTATGAATAGTGACCATTATGTACTTAGAATAGTAGAAATATTTATTGTTAAGATGATGTTATTATTGAATATAAAAGAAAATGGCTACTAAATTGTTTTATTAGTTAAATTTAAATTTATAATGATATAAAATAAATTAAAAAATAAATATAATTATTAAAATGTATTAGCAGGGGTCGAGACATCCCTACCACACATGTTATTAACCATTAGGTCCACTCAAGTGCTCTGTTTTCATATGTTATTTTTATTGGTATAATGAAGGGAATTCTACAAGAACTTAAAGGGAATTGTTACATGGGGTGCTCTAGCATTTAAAGGTTCAACATGTCAGTTACAAAGAATTAAATCCATGTGGAGAGGGTAACAATCATTCCTTCCAACCACCTAAGCTACATCCAATGGACATGAAGGATACCCACTACTATTTAGTCCTTTGAAACAATTGAATTCTTTAAAATTACATAACATTAAATTAATAAGCACCAACAAAATAGTATATCTAAGATCCTATCAAATATTAGATCAAATAAGGAAAAACCAATTATTTTATATACCTTAAGTATTTTAGCCAACATATGTTGATGTTTCAAATTAAAGGGTTGGATAAATGGTTCCCAATCCACACGCATGTTATACTTAAAACCATATAATGTGCTTATCCTTTACATACATTTTCACTCAAGTCTATGTGTATGAAGTCAATGGAAATGGGATATGAAAACTAGTGTGGATTTAATCCAACTTTGTATTTTCTTCATTCAATTAAGTTTCTCCCTCTGCAACAACCGTCTAGGAACTTCCTCACCAAACTTAATTTATTGGAAGTGTTTATAGATTCATGGGAATGGTTCTTTACAAGAATTTTCAAGGCTCAAGAGAAGGCCCTTGGATGCTTTCTAGCTTAGGGATCCTCTCACCAAGTCCTATCAGTGACACGAAACTGAGAGGAAATTTGGAATTTTTTTGTCAAATTTCCATAAGTTTGTTCCATTGAATATATGTGTGTTCCTCTCAATTATTCATGTCTTGTCTACATTGGTAAATGTGATTGGTAACCCTATGTCCATAAGAACAATCGGCATCAACTACATTGTCCTTTCTTTGGTAAGGAAGAAGAGGGGTCTCTATCTAAGGAGAATTTAAGGATTATTCTTTCTCATAGCCATTCTAGTCAATGTGTTCATTTTAACATCTAGAGAGCTATTCAACACTAGAATAGGAGTTCAATGAATATTTCCAAGAATCTATGGCTAATTTTCTCATAAAATGTGAGCCGTGGAGGAAAGACTAGCAACTCAATAACAAAAGGAAGACAAAGACAATTCAAAGAAAATCGGTATTGATGAAATCTCAGCTCGAAAGATAAAAATAAATTTTTTTATGCTACAAATAGACCATAAAGGTCAGAATAAATGATGAGAGGAGGAAGTCACCAAGGTCAATGAGCTTCATGACAAAGTTTGTCACCTTGAACTAGAGTAGTGACTGTAACATACCTCAAATTTCAAACACAACAATTTTTTTTCATAACCATATATCTCAAGGCATATTAATAAAATACCTAACTCTTCTGAATCATTTCAAACAAAAAGAGAGTTTAAAGCATTTCTTTGGCCATAAGAAAAGATCATCATTTCCTTAAAATATTAGAAACCCTTTTCCAAAAGAATAGATTTCCAAACAAAAACTCAAAAAGATAAATTATTATTCTTCCACCAGAACCATTCCATAGTTTTGATTCTGCATTCCGTACTATCCTTTCTGCTATAGAATCTGGAAACCAGAAACACAAGGTGTGACAAAGTCCTTCGAACCACTTTCTCCCTTTAGCCTTCTGCCCTTTTTCCTTCCACTACAGAATCCAGAAATCAGAACTCAACAAAATGACCACCTTGAACGTTATATTTATTCCTTTGAATTTCTCCTTTTTTCCTTCCGTGACGAACCTCAGAAGTCATAAACTCCATGAAACAATCAATTAGTCTTTCGGCTTTCCGCCTTCCTCCTTCCACCTTTCTGCCTTTTGCTCTGGACCTCAGAAATTGGAAAACCCACAGAACAAACACTTTTCCTTTATACCTTCCAGCTTCTAACTTCCGCCTTTCCACCTTTCACTGCGGACATCAAAAATTGAAAAAAAAAATTTACCTTAACCTTTTTCCCATTTTCTACCTTCCGCAGGCGGATTCCGAGGTGCGGAAAACACTTTTCCTTTCTACCTTGGAATTTTTGGCTCTTTCTTTGCTTCCTCCTTTCGTCTTTCTGCAGGAAGATTATATCTGTACTGTTGATTCTCATAAATTGATGCAAAAATCAGACTTCAAAAAATTCAATTTATATTAACTTAATTATTGACTTTTCGCATCGTTAATTTCGTTGTGGCTTAACTCCCGACCGCTGATCTGATTCTTTGTAGGTTCCACAATGAAACCTTTGTGACCGATATCATCTATTGATATTCTTTGTGGATAAAATCTCAAGCATCAATCTACTTCATTATAGATTTACGTCTAACTTACTCAGGAGGACTCAAGCCTGTAACAAATTCCTTTGGATAAAAATTTTGTGCCTGCTCTCTATCGTTAATCAACATGCTAGTTGAATTAGTGAAATGTCTTGCTAATCGTCTGATCCATGTTCCCACCAAATCAATGATGGACTTAGAAAACTATGAAGTGAATTCCATAAATATTTTTCCCACGTCAAAAGATTCTCACAACCCACAACTTCTCCCAGCAAAGTTGTTGTGGACCGTCGATCTATTTGATGCAGATTTAATACTGACTGTTGATCTAATTTCTTTTATGGATCAATCATTTAGCTGTGGGAACCAATGCTTAGCACTGTAGATTCAATGGGTTTTTGTTTGTCTTGTAGTTTTTATTTTACTATAAGTTAAACCAAATCTAGAGGTTAGTTTGAAACCGGTAACCCTTCTTGACTCAGTGGCCCCTGTACATAAATTTAAATCTAGACTATGCTATGTTAATTATGGATTCATTTTGCGAATTAAGGTTTTTCCCCATGTACATAGATTTCATTCATTACATCGAAATAATATAGATCAAAACCATAAATCAAAATTTATAGATCAATCGACAATCCAAGTTCGAATTGTAGAAATAAAGGAATATTTACATAAATTGACACATTCAGGAAAAACATAGTAGGATATCAGATTAGTTACAACAATAGATGATTCAATTCATTAGATTTATATACCTCAAATCCAAATCATTTTAGTATCAATTCTGAAACCATCAACAGATTTACAACAGTTAGAACTAAGTAATTTTACTCAAATCAAAATATTAATTTCCACAGTAATAACATTACTAAAAGTCTTTGATGAAGGTATGGATGCCTGATCTTGGATACGTTAAGAGAAATTGGCCCTTGTACAGATCCGGTATAATATACAAAACAAGAATAATGGTTTTATAGAAAATGCATACATATTACTGCATAGAAGTATAATTTCATTTCAACATTTTACGTATACATCCTACTGTACTAGAATCATAGGAACAAAGTAGCAACCTGGAACCAAAGCTGGGAAAACAAAATAGGAGAAGCCTCCCAACCAACTCCCAACGCAATAAAAATTAGTTGCTCCAGAACCCCTGAGCTTGTTCACTGAACCACAATAGAAAAATATCTCAATGCACATATCTTGCATTATACAGATGTTGATCCTCGTCTAATGCTAGCCTCCTGCTACTCATGGACATACTATTAAATAGTATTTTTTCTAGGAATTGGTCATTTATGAGCCGCCTTCTCTTCAACACTCAACTAGGAGTGTAGACGTGATTTTTGGGGATGATGCCTCATGTATCTTGCGTTCTCACTTAGTGTTCTTTGCCACTTGTAATTTTCCTCTTGTGGGTCAGCAAACACTCTTCAACAGCTATATCCACTTTTGTTCCCCTTCAACATATTTTATTTAATAGGGAATGTTTTATTACAAAATGTTTTATTCGTGACTTTCTTGTCAAAGAATAATAAAATAATAATCAAGGTATTTTCCAACATAATAACAAATTATTTATTCTTGACTATTCTATCAAAGAATAATAAAATAATAATCAAGGTATTTTCCAACAGAATAACAAATTATTAATTCAGGGGGTATTACATAAACCTCCCCTTAAAAGATAACATTGTCCTCGATGTTATAACTTTTGTTTTTATTCTTCCATCTCATCCTCTTGGAATAAGTCTGGATATGCCTCTTGCATATTACTTTCCGTCTCCCAAGTAGCTTCTTCCGGACTAAAGTGCTTCCACTAGACCTTTACCTATCTGATGGTATGTTTCCGGAGTAAAAGTTCTCTCCTGTTGAGAATGTGCTCCGATCCCACTTGGAACTCTCCCTTGAGTTCCACCTAGATTACATTTCAATCAATCACATGAGAAACATCATGAACATATATCTTAAATATAGAAATGTGAAACACATTATTTACTTTAATATTGGGTGGTAGGTCTAACTGGTATGCAACCAACCCCAATTTAGTTAGAATTTCAAATGTCCCACAATACATGGGTGCCAATTTCTTATACTTTCCCAGTCTCAAGGTACTTTTCTTTGGATTTACCTTTATGTATAAATGATCAACCACCTGGAACTCTCTAGGAGTTATTTTTAAGTCGGTGTTGAGGCCTGGAAAATTGCAGGCAACAACAGCAAGGGATTCTCCCCAGTCAACATTCCCAACTAGCCCGTGACTGTTTGGTGTAGGGAATCCGTCTGGTTTGCGGTCCGGCTACCGTAGGTCAAGTAACAAAAATAAAAGGTTTTATTGGTTGTGGCCCGATCCACTGTATATATTTTTGTATGTTTTGACTTAAAGGATGATATGCAAGTGCCTACTTAACATGCAGAGTAATAAAGAATGCAAGGAGTATTCGCAATGTGATGCACAGGTTCTTACCTCTCATCTTAAACTCTCAAGCATCTAAATCACATACACAGTAAGAAAAATACATACTAACTAGACTATCTCTAGAGAGCTAGATATTAATTCATGAGTAATGTAACACTATTATCATGTTACGGCCAATCACAGATAGCTGTTCCTAGAACCAAACATATGAACATGAATAAAAGTATACACGACAAGATAGCTCATCAACAGTTAAAATTTCCATTACTCATAGTGGAATATATCATAGAATATACTAGAGAACATTCAAGCAAGAACATGGGTTCAAAAATCTAGAACGCTCTTATAGTTAATGAAACACAGTCGAAAATGAAAAAGTTCCCCTTCACAGTGTTCATTTTATCACATTAAAACATTCCACATAGCACCTTCTCCAACAGGAAAAATTTGCAATTTCTTATTGTAAAACGGAGTAGTTGCTCTTACAAACAATAGTTCACAAGTTTTTCCAGGGAAAAATCCCCTGTAAACTCTAACTTCCCTATATTTAAATCAAATCAGCCAACCGTTTGGGCTGCCCCAATCCTGTGACCCTTGGGCTCCTAAAAAACCATCTATAATCACCAATTTTGTCTTTTCCGTGAGTACTCATGATTTAATTCATGCGTTACATTTTTAGATCTCAACTTATGAGTACTTAAATGATGGATTTTTTCAAGCCTGGGCTTTAGTCACCATTGATTATGCCTTGTCTTTCATTTTTCCTATTTGAGATCCGTTGATTTCGGTATGAACTCTTCCTAACACTGCCCAGCCACCTTTCTGTTGCTTTGTCTCCCAGCTACGCCTTCTCACAGCAGTAATCTAAAAAAATCTCTTGAGTCCGTCTGCAATTAAACGATAGTTATCATTAATTAGGACTACATTTTTTCAATAAAATCAAACTACATCAACAAAACGGCTAGTCATCAAAAAGAGGCCCTGTACTGCAATTAAACCTTAACAAGCACCAGAACCACTGTCTCGTCCACACAAGGGTTTAAAAAACTCACAAACGACAAAAAGAGAAAAACTTATCGGTGGCTTAAAACACTAAAACATCGGTCGGGTAGTCTCACTTACAGCCGCATCAGCGGGCCTTAAACAGAAAATGGGCTCCACGAGACCATTAAGTTTATTGAAGTCAGAAGAGCTAGAACCTAAACTCTGGGAAGAAGAGCTCCTAGTCAGTGAGCAGAAATACATCAACATCAGATAATTAGTGTGTTACACAGCCGAAAGGGCGAAGGAGGAAAGACTACAGACTCTGATCCAAAGACAAAGAGACGGAAACCCGATAAAGTCTCGGTGGGAAGACTAGTTATATGGTAGATACCTAGTTCGCTTGGGAGCCGCAAGGGTGGAAGATAAACCGACTACAACCTTTTATCCAAACCATAACTTTTTCTATGACGCTGGATCAATGTAAAATGCTAAGTGTTCAGAACAACTTAAGGTTTCGTAGCGGTCCAAAAAAAAAAAAAAAACCTGTTTCACTTCCGAAACAACGGCTTTACAAAAACCAAATCTCCCAATTCAACCTCGACCAACCTCTGATATTATAAACAAGTCAATGATTCGACACGACAATGGAGAAATCACGATCCTTCTGCAGAATAATCATTGTTCAATTTCCACGATGGAGGCTTCCTAAGGAAACATGGCTCTGATACGTTGTTTAAATGGCCTTTGGAACCATGGCTAGCATGAGAAATAAGCTCCTGAGAAGAAATCACAGCTCAAAGGGAAACAAACCAAACTCTAAACTCCGTGACCCACAGCATTTTCAAACATAAGCAATTTTTCGAAAAAACAGGAAGAGAGTTAACCTCAAAATAGTCCAAAATTAAAGCAAAAACAAAAAGAGTTCATGGATCCAAACGATTCTAGATAATGCTGAAATTAACAAGGCGGTCTAAAATTTGAAAATTTGGGGAAACAGTTGTAGCTGCAACAATTGGCGACTACATGGTGAACCTAGATCTCTGGACGATTATTTCTTGAGTAATAGACTGTTTAACAACAAACGAACCTGTTGAATTCTTCTAGACATATGGATTTCTCAAGTGGCAAATGTATGTAAGTTTAATCATTGATGATAGTCCAATTTAGGAGAGTGGAAACGAGGATTTTCAAGTCAAGATAACTCTTTTGAAGCCAGGAATATGAGTTTCATTTGTTACCTTTGTCTTCAGGTAGCTGTCAGCTTGGGCACCACAGGATTGTAGCATATGGTAAACAGAAATATTCATTTGTTCCTCATTCCCATGCCATTTTGCACCCTTCTATGCTTTTGAACTTTTGTCTTTTCATATGAGTCTTCATGTATGCCTTTCTTTCTAAATTTTGATTCAGGCTCCTCTATCCATAGTGTCCTTTTGTGTGAGAGATGTATTCACTTTTTCAGCTCATAGATGGAGAGGAACTTTTGGTGATTTAGTACTTATATGGTTCAGCATTTGTTTCGATATATAATGATTTCATAGGAGCTTTCGACTCTTATCTGCCTTTTCGCATTCAATTCTTGGCATGGGATCATTTATATATAATATAATGTTTACCTTGCTTCCTTTCCATGGTCCCTTTGTTTTCACTCCCTAGGAAATTTTAAATGTGATATGGATGGAGCCTCAAAATAGTATTCCAGACCCTTTGATTCTAGTTTATTTTACAGGGGTTAAGCAGGACTTCAATGTGTACATAGCCACTCGAGAAAACTGCTAAAATAGAAGAAATTATTTTGGATAAACAATAATACACGGTCTTATACCCAAGAACTTTAATCATTCCAAAATTTTGATGTTCTCCATGCGACCATGAGTTTGCCTCCTTTATTGAAATCAATCAAAATTTAGCCTAAAACAAAACAAAACTACATTACTCAAAGTAAACGACCAAGTCACATTATTTATATACAAGATAAAAGGAACACAAACAAAACTCACAAAAAATAAGGTTTGAGAACTAAAACATTTACTGGTAAGTTCTCTTCCCATCCCTATAGATCTTGCAATTTATAAGTTGAGGGGCCAAGCTTTGCCGCAATCTGTAAAGGACCTACCCACAACTGCTGAAATTTCGTGTGTTTTCCTTTCTCATCATGGGGGTGGTCCCACTTGAGAACCATGTCTCCCACCTCAAAATCTTTTGTTCCTACCTTGTGCTTATCAAACCATCTATTTACTACCTCTTGTTGTTGTTTAAAGCGCTCTCTAGCTTTAGATTGAGACTCTTCTTCCTTCAGGAGATTATATATCCTCATTTGCAAGACTTCATTATTTGATCCTCTGGATTCTTGAGCTATTATGGAAGAGGGTAGCATGATATTGGGGGCTAGAATGGCCTCTTTACCATACACAAGGGTATACGGAGACACTCCTATCAAAGACTTGGGGGTGAATCTATCAGCCCAAAGAGCATTTGGTAGCACTGAGTGCCAACTCTTCTGATTTTCTATCACCGTCTTCTTTAAATTCCTAATTAGATTCTTGTTTGTAGATTCAGCTAAGCCATTTCCCTGTGGGCAGTAATTAGCAGAGTAATGCAACTTTATTCATTTCTCGTGAGCAAAAGCAGTTAACCTAATCGAGGAAAATTAAGTAGCATTATCAGAAACTAAAGAAATTGGAACTCCAAACCTGGTCATAATATGGCCTTGCAAGAAGTCTATGACCGCATCCTCATTTATTTTGTGCAATGGAATGTCTTCGACCCAGCGAGTGAAGTAGTCGGTTGCTGTCAGAATATACTTGTGTTGCAGGGAAGAATTCATTTTTATCTCCCCAATAATATCCAATCCTCATTGCTCAAAAGGCTCCGTTATCATCATAGGCTTCAATGGTCCTGCTGCTTTAGCTTGTCTTCCACCACACATTTGACAGGTGTCGCATTTTCTGACATGGGCATGTGCATCTTTAAAAAGCGTGGGCCAATAATATCTGGCTCTAAGAATTTAATGAGTTGTAGTATCTCCAGAAAAATGTCCCCCAGCAGGCCCATCATGCAACTCTGTCATTACCTTCTTCGTATCTTCTTTCTCTAAGCATCTAAGAAGAACTTCGTCATAATTTTTTCTGAATAATATTCCTTCAATAATTTGATATGAGGTTGATTTAAGATGCAGTGCTCTTCTTTGCTTAGAATTCCAATGTTTCGGTAATGATCATGTCTGAAGGTAATGCACAAGGTCTCGATACCAAGATTCAGGGGCCGTGAAAAGAGGACGTACATCCATCTAATGTAACTCAGCTTCGTCTTCCTAGGCATGTTCTTCATTGTCTCTATTTTCGGTCATCAACCTGCATAATCCTTGCCCTTTAACTATAGAAGCTGGTTTGAATTCAAGGTCATATTCTTGAAGAGCTATTACCCAATTGCCCCTTCTCTCTCCTATCTCCTTCTGTATGAGAAGAGACCTCACAGCTGGGTGTGGGACGATTACTTTGGTCCAGTTCTTTAGTATGTAGGGCCTGGATTGTTTCACTGCTTTGAACACTGCGTAAGCTTGTTTATCTATAGCTGGGTAATTCAATTCGGCCCCTTGCAGACCAGTTCTCATAAATGATATGGGGAACTCATCTCCCCCATCTTCCTTCAGAGTAAGCATAGCTGCTAGTGAATCATTAGATGCGAAAGTGTATAGAATAAAATCTTTATCAAAATCCGGGCTCTTGAGGGAGGGTACGTGCGCAATAACAGTTTTAATCTTTATGAATGTGTTCTTCTCAACATCGGTCCACTTGAATTGTACACTTTGCTTTACCATTTGCTGCAAAGGTTTAACAATTTGAGCAAAATATGGCACAAACCTTCGCACAAAGTTTATTGTCCCCATAAATGATTGCATGCCATTTTTATTATGGGGCAAGGGAATCTATTCAATGGCTTTGATCATTTCTGGGTCTATGGAGATCCCATTTTTTGAAACCACGTGACCCATCAACTTACCCTCCATAACAGCGAACACGCACTTCTTGGGATTTAGTGAGATACCATATTTTTGGCAGCGTTCAAAAATTTGCTTTAGATGAAACACGTGTCCTTCTCTCTTCTTTGAGAATATCGTGATGTCATCGAGGTATACTACGGCACTGCAGCCAATCAAAATGTGGAAAGCTATGTCCGTAGCCCTCTGGAACATAGCCCCATCATTTATAAGTCCAAATGGAATTCTTCTGTAAGTGAAAGTTCTCCACCTGGTCCTGAATGTTGTTTTCAATCTGTCTTCTTCGATCACTAACACTTGATTGTAGCCTAAAAATCCGTCTAATAAAGAGAATAGTTTCGAACCTGAAACCATTTGTAGTAATTTCTCCATGGGTGGAATAGGATAATTGTCTTTGTTTGAAGCTCGATTCAAGTTTCTAAAATCCACACATAACCTGATTTCTCCATATTTCTTCCTCACTAGTACTAGATTTGAAACCCATTCCGAGTGTCTAACCTCAAAAATGATCCTAGCATCCAATAATTTCTTAACTTCACTTTCGATTAGAGGTTCCAGTTTTGGATGCATTTTTATTAAAGGATGTCGATAAGGTTTGACTCCAGATTTGATGGGGATAACATGCTAGATAATACTCATGTCGTATGTCTTCAGATCTTCATATGTCCAGGAAAAAACATCTTTGTATTGTTTGAAAAGAACGATGAACTGATTTCTTTCAGCTGGTGAACAACATTTTCCAAGATTCACATATTTAGGCTTCATCTCAGTCCCCAAATTAACCAATTCGAACTGTAGAGATGAGCTATGAGTCTTCACATTTGCTGGTCTTCTAAATTTTTCATTTAAATCAAACATCCGTTCTAAAGTTTTGACTCCTTTAGGGATGAAATTATCGAATTTCAGCTCGGCCTGATGTTCTTCATCATCAATAATCGCCCCTTTAAATGCCTCGTCATTTGTTAAGCATTCTATAATCTGCTGATCGTCATCGAACACTTGTAGGTTGGTAATATTATCCGGAACCGAGGGCCTGAAAAGCAATTCAGCATAGTACCAATTATTAGAGGGCACAAGCCTAGCGGATGATGTGTCGAGCAAGTCAGCTGCTGCATTCTTAAGTCTTGGGATCAATACAATATTAAATGCATTAAAACATTTGAGTAAATCCCATACTTCATTTTGGTAAGCTTTTAAGTGAGGAGAAATGCAATGTATTTGATTCTGAATTTGTTTTACAATTATTTCAGAATCTCCAAACACTTTCAGATTATTTTCCTTTAATTCAATTGCTTTCCTTAGAGCTTGAACCAACTCTTCATATTCAGCTGTGTTATTTGTACATTCAAACTCTAACCTACATGAAAGAAAATGTTTGTTCTTCTTGGGATCAATCAGGACACAACCAGCTCCTGACCCTTCTAACGCTTTAGATCCATCAAAAAAAAGTGTCCAAAACTCACTAACTACTGTGCAGGAATTTACATCTACTTCTACTGCTAAGTCTATTATTTTACAATTGATTTCATCAGCCTGTGAAAACCGAAGAAGATCAAGCTGAGCATCTGATGTGTCTCTAGCTTCTTCTGCTTGGTAATTTCCTGGTTCCTATTCAATAAAGTAATTTCCTCAAATAGAATCCACTGGTTCGTTTTATTGTTCGAATTGAGTAACATTGTATTTCATGTGGGGCTCCCTCAAAATTTTAATTTGATTCGGGCTTCCTTTATACGGCAGCCACATATGTGACCAGTCCGAGGCAAAATATCCGTTTAGATTTGCTGACCAGTCCCTGCTCAGAATGATCCCGTAAGATTCTGGTATGTCAGCCACCACAATATCAATAAATTGACACACCTTATCGTTAGAAGACAAGTGGACTAGAACATCCTCCATTTCCCCAATTACCTTCACATTCATTCTATCCAACTGAACAACCCTCCAGGTGGATGGTTTAGGCTTCCCATTTATCCTTTTGCAGACCGACAGCAGCATGATGTTAATCGATGCCCCTAAGTCTACCAAGCAATTATGTACGTTGTGGTTAAAAATTTCAAAAGTGAGGAGAAAAGGTGGATTCTTGCTCTTAGTTTTACTAGATCAATACACTAATATTTGTCACATGGTTAAAACCCTTGAGAGGGAAACAGTCCACAGCCCCAGCCAAATAGCTACTTGGAGCAATTTATTATGCAAAAGAAAGAAAGTTACATGAGCTTCTCATAATCGATCAACTAGCCAAGGACCCTCTATGCTCTTTAAATAGAGATCATAGACCAATCGGGTGTTAAGCCATGGATCAATGGAAGTTATGATCTAAGAGAAGTTGAACCATCGGATCACTCTATGTATAGAACATATCATGGCCGTCGGATTAGAATATTTACAAATGCATACTAAAGAAACACACTTTTACCTAACGGATATATTACACAAGTTGATCTTAACTAACTCCTAAGTGTCTAAATATCCTAACATCCCCCCTTAAGAACAACTTGGGATAGGATTGAAGGATTTACAAAAGTGACACTATTAGGAGAAGGGAGGAGGAATTAGAGCCTATCCCCCCTTAAGGACACATTCCTAAACACCTAAGATAGACCGAAGTTAGTTTAGAAAACTTCGCTTCTGTAAGAGACTTGGTGAAGATGTCTGCAACTTGATCATTTGTAGGACAATAGAGCACTTCAATAACACGGTCATGAACAAGATTTCTGATGAAGTGCATGTGTAGCTCAATGTGTTTGCTGCGCTGATGTAGAAATGGATCTTTGGCAAGCTTGATGGCACTTTGATTGTCGCACCAAAGTGGAGTAGGCTGCTGCTACTCGAATCCAAACTCTAAAAGGATTTGTCGAAGCCATAAAGCTTCCTGACTGACATTAACTGCGGCTTGATATTCTGCTTCTGCTGAAGAAAGAGCAAGAGCTTGTTGTTTCTTACAATCCCAAGTGATAGGTCCAGATCCCAGACTGAAAACATAACCTGTAGTAGACTTCCAATCATCAAGATCACCGGCCCAATCTGAATCAATGAAACCAAACAACAAAGGTTTCCCCCCTATACTGTAATGAATCCCAAATTGAATTGTACCTCGAATATTTCGAAGTATTCTTTTTGCTACTTTCCAGTGAATTTCATGAGGAGTTTTCATATAACGGGAAACACGACCAACGACAAAGGAAAGGTCAGGATGGGAATGAGTCAAGTATAAAAGACTACCAACAAGCTGACGATACAAGGTGGCATCTAATTCAGGGGAAGTACAAGTGGTAGAAAGCTTGACTCCAGACTGGAAGGGAAAAGGGGCTAGTTTACAATCTTCCATATGGAAATGACGAAGAAGGTCACAAGCATACTTAGACTGGGAAAGAAATATTTCTTCTTTGGTTTGCAAAACTTGGAGACCAAGAAAATAATGCAAATGTCCTAAGTCTAACATTTCAAAATTTTGCTTAAGACTGGATTTCACATGGGTTATAAGGTTAGGGTCACTACCAGTAAGGATAAGATCATCAACATAAAGAACAAGTATGATGAGATGCTTTCCTACTTTCTTGGTATAGACATTGGGGTCAGAATGGCATCTAGAAAAACCAGTGTCAAGGAGAAAGCTATCCATTTTGGCATACCAAGCTCTAGGAGCTTGCTTAAGGCCATATAAGGATTTCTTAAGGAGAGAGACAAAGCTAGAGTTATTCTGAACATATCCAGGAGGTTTTTCCATGTAAATTTCCTCATGTAAATCACCATGTAAGAAGGCAGACTTGACATCCATTTGAGGGACTTCCCAGTTATGTAAGGCTACAAAGGAAAGAACAAGGCAGATGGAGTTAATTTTTTCTACAGGGGAAAAGGTTTCATTGTAGTCAATCCCTTCAACTTGGGAAAAACCTTTGGCAACTAACCTTGCCTTAAGTCTTTCAACACTTCCATCTGATGCATACTTTGTTCTGTAGACCCATTTACATCTGACAAGTTTTTTTCCTTTTGGAAGAGGAACAAGATCCCAAGTATCATTCTCCATTAAGGAACAATATTCTTCATCCATAGCTACATCCCAATTTGGATTTCCTGAAGCTTCTGCAAAAGTTTCTGGATCATGTTTCTTGAAAACTTGAGCCAAAATAGAAGAGGCTTGCTGAAACTGAGAACATGTTCGATGTTGATTTCTAGGATCACCGACAAGATCACCAGCTGCTTCACATGTTGAAAGGACCCATAGAGGAAGTATTGGTGCTGGTGCAATTAGAGGAACATGAGTAAGCAGAGGTGGATTTTCATCCTCTTTTCATCATCAGAAACTAGAGTTGGAAACCTATCAAGGAAGCTTGAAGAAGAACAAGAAGGCACAATCGCCAAATCAGGATTGCAGGCCAAAGATGGCACACCCGCCAAGTTAGGCTCACAGGCCAAGATATTTTCATCAATTTAACATGTCTTCTAATGATTATATCATGAGAATGTGGTTGAAGAAGTCTATAACCTTTTGCATCTTCAGAATATCAAACAAATATGCACTTTTCACTTTTAGGCTGCAATGCTTTCCATTTTTCATCCGGAATGTGAGCCCATGCTTCACAACCAAACACATGAAAGTGACTTACATCTGGTTTAATTTTACTCCATGCTTCTTCCGGTGTTATACCCTGTAGAACTTTAGTGCATGTGTGATTAACTATGTAATTTGCACAATTTATGGCCTCAGCCCAATATTGAAGACTTAGTCCCTTAGATTGGATCATACAATTAGCCATTTCTTTTAAAGTGCGGTTCTTCCTTTCAGCTACACCATTTTGTTGTGGTGTATATGGAATGGTGTGCTTTTGTTGGATTCCTTGTTTAGTGCAAAAAGTAGTGAACTTGTTGTTAACATATTCTTCGCCATTGTCAGATATTAACTTAATAATTTGATGACTAGATTGTTTTTCAACAAGGGCCTTATAGGCCAAGAACATGTTAAATACTTCGCTCTTAAGTTTTAGGAAGTAAACCCAAGTGCATTTGGAGTAGTCATCAATGAAATTTAAGAAATATTTGAAACTAGAAAAGGAAGCAGATGGAAGAGGACCACACAAGTCACTATGCACAAGCTCCAAGGGAACCGAGGCGTGCCAAGAGGCACGTTTGTCAAAACTATCCTGATGATGTTTTTTGGGTACACAACCGGAACAAACACCATCCTTGCAACATACCATATTGTCTTTACATAGTTGTTGCAATGAGAGATAATTTAAGTGGCCAAATCGCTCATGCCAAAGTTTGCTCAAGTTATCATTATGAGCAACAAAAACTGAAGGAAAAGGTGATGACCCAAAGTTGTTAAATTTGTACAACCTGGTAATATCATCAACAGTTCCAGTAGCAAGGATATTTTGAGGATTTTTAAAATCATTGATTACAACTTGGTGAGGTGTAAATGTCATAGTTTTACCTTCACTTGAATGAGTAATTTGATAGACTGATAACAAATTACAGGAAATTTTTGGAACACATAATACATCACTGAAATGACCATTTTCTACTGGAACTGTTCCAGATCCTTCAACACTTAGAGATCTATCATCATCAACAAATATTTGTTTGGTGTTACATTCATGCATAGTAGAAAAGATGGCTTTATCCTTAGCCATATGATAAGATGCTCTAGAATCAATGACCCACTAATTTGAAGTAGAAGAAGAAGATGCAGTATAAGAGTAACCAGAAGCACAAAGTGCATGTCCATGAGCATTAGATTCTGAAGACGAATCTAGGCTGATGTGGTGCTTCTTAATTGCTACTTCCAAGGCTTCCATCTTCTTAAAACATTTAGATTCATCATGATTATCTTTCCCACAAAAATTGTAATGACGCTCAGTCTTCTTTCCTTTTTGCTTCGATCCTTTGTCATTTTTTAAAGGAGGAGCTGACTGAGAGGGTTTGAGACCCTTGTTGTTTGGCTTATTATTGCGAGAATTCTATTTCTTGGGAGGCTTGGACTTTTCTTTCTGTTGGGACAAAAAGGCTTTCCCAGATGTATTTGCATTGTTAATTATTCCAAGATGAATGAGTCTATCTTGCTCTCTAATTAAGGAATCACAAAAGGATTCAAGGCTAGGATCTTGATAGCTAGCTGCAGGAAAGGATTCTTTCATGGAGTAGAATATAGATACAAAAAGAGAATATGCAGGTCCAAGTTTTGAAAGAATATGATAAATACATTGTTTGTCTTCTTTCTTAATCTTGCATTCAGAACATAATAGTCTAAGAGTTTTTTACTTAGATAAATAGTCTTGAATGCATGAAAAATCATTTGGATTCAAGGAAAGCAACTCATTCTCAAGTTGATGACCCCGAATTTCATTGTGTTTACCAAACACATATTCCAACTTTTCCCAAGCTTGATCAGGTTCATCAATGCTAGATATGTGGGATTGCAAATCAGTAGAGATTGACATCCCAATCAATCCACGAGCTTCATCACATCTATTTTCCCATTTAATTTTCTTATCATCATCAGTGGGTTCTATTTCTTTCTCTGAGGTTATCCTGAAAAGTCCCCTACTTCGCAGAACATCCTCCATACGAGATTTCCATGAGAAATAGTTAGAAATTGTAAGTATAATATCACAAGGGGTGGCCATACTGTAAAATAATGGCTGAAATAATATAAACTAACTATTTGGATGCAAATATCTCGAAAAAATATGCGGTTTTAAAAAAAACGGCACTTAAAACTGATTTCGAATGATGAAGTTATGCTTGATCAAAGGAAATGTTGAAGATGTCCCCAATAGTGACATGGCAGATATTAACAGGACCAACTAAAAAAAGAAGCCCCCTCTTCCCAAAATCAACCTTTGACAATCACTTTTACAATAAAGTTGCTTTGAAGTGAATCACTTTTATAGAATAAGTGATGTTCACTTTTACAATAATGTGACTTTTAAATAGTGCGGCAATAAATTAAAAGACTTAAGAGACTCACTTTTATTTTATTTTATTAATGTGAGATGCACTTTTACAATAAAGTAAGTTGAAAATAGAAATTGCATGTACTAAAAGTAGCTTGATAAGACTTGAATTCAAGACTTGTCAAGGTGTAAAGCAACTTTGGACCAAGTGAGCTAAGTTTAAAAGGTACGTAAAAGTATGGAAAGAGGAATGGTTTTTTTTTTTTAAACTCTTCTCTCTCGTTTTCCGTGCTTGCTTTCTTTTCCTGCAAATCACAAAAAAAACGAAAAACAAAAACAAATTTTTTTTCCACACAATGGGGTTAGATCTTGGTTATCTTACCTGGAAAGTATACATTTTCAAGTTTTCTCTGATTTTCCGTGATCACACAAGGTGCATGGCAAAGAGCATACGTAGCCGAGAAGACAAGAAAAAAAAACTTTTCCTCACTGTTTCTGATTCGTCGCGATCGCGCAAGGTGCACGGAAAAGAGCATACAAAGCCAGGGAAGGCAACAGTCCGAGACTAAAACAAAAAGATCTAATAATAAGACTGATAAAATATGAGAGATTTAAAAAAAAATAAAACAAATCCGTCACTGTAACATTATACCTTCAGATTTGCTGAAATGGGTGTTTCTTGAACAAACATAAATGGTTTTCGATGAAATGAAAACTATTTCCAAATGAAAACAGTGCTTCGGACGCAATGGAATAGCTCCCATAGGTCACAAATTCATAGAAAATCCATAACCAGAAACCCTTTCAAAGTTTCAGCAACGCCGGTTCCAGATCTTGATCAAAACCGAAAGCGGCTCTTCATAAAAGCTCTGATACCATGTTAGGGTACACAGGGTACTCCCAAAGGACCGAACACCAAGAAAAACTACTTCACACAAACAGATCACAGATCAATACACCAATATTTGTCATGTGGTTAAAACCCTTGAGAGAGAAACAGTCCACGACCCCAGCCAAATAGCTACTTGGAGCAATTTATTATGCAAAAGAAAGAAAGTTACATGAGCTTCTCATAATCGATCAACTAGCCAAGGACCCTCTATGCTCTTTAAATAGATATCATAGACCAATCGAGTGTTAAGCCACGGATCAATGGTAGGTATGATCTAAGAGAAGTTGAACCGTCGGATTAGAATATTTATAAATGCATACTAATGCATACTAAAGAAACACACTTTTACCTAACATATATATTACACAAGTTGATCTTAACTAACTCCTAAGTGTCTAAATATCCTAACAGCAGGCTAACCAAAGTACCACAATGCTGCAGCTCCTTTAAGGGTGTGTGGGAAAATTCTACAAACTACATCCTCATATTCCCTAGCCCTTAATCCTTCTATTACCAAATATAAACTTTGCAAGTGGTCCTCTATTAGCGTCTTCTCATTTGGGTCAAATTTGGGCAGTATCTTTTCAAAACATTGAGGTAAATCATGCAAAGGAGGTGTTAGGTTTAAAGGTGATCTGTATTTCCAGGCAGGTGGTGGATTCGGTGGGTTGGGTGGTTGATTTGCGTTTACGCCTACCATGAGTCTGGGTGGAGAGTGAGGAGGTGAGAAAATAGGAGTATGAATAGGACAATTGTGAGGAGTATCTAGGCCTACTTGATTCAAAGGTTGCACAACTTCCTGTAAGGCTATTTCTACAAGTTCTTCCCAATCCCCAACTAGCACTGAGTCTTCCAATATAGGACGATATTTCCTTTTATATTCTCTTCTGGGCAATTCAGGGATAACTGAAAATCCTCCAATCTTCTTTACGTATTCCTTGGTGTGTCTTCTCAGATCATTAACAACTTCGTTGTCGACAGAATACAAATGTTCTCTACCCCCTTCTTCAAGAATTGGATTGGAAAACAAACTACTTCCTGAATTGTTACCGGTGGAATGATCTCAGGAAAACAGGTTTCCTCAGCCAACCATGCACTCGCGGCCCTCCTTCTAGCACCAGAAACTATTGAGGCCTGGAAAATCACAGGAAACAACAACAAGAGATTCTCCCCAGTCAACGTTCCCAACTAGCCCGTGACTATTTGGTGTAGGGAATCCTCCCGGTTTGCGGTCCAGCTATCGTAGGTCAAGTAACAAAAATAAAAGGTTTTACCGGTTGTGGCCCAATCCACCGTATATATTTTTGTATGTTTTGAATTAAAGGATGATATGCAAGTGCCTACTTAACATGCAAAGTAATAAAGAATGCAAGGAGTATTCACAATGTGATCCGCAGGTTCTTACCTCTCATCTTAAACTCTCAAGCATCTAAATCACATACACAGTAAGAAAAATACATACCAACTATACTATCTCTAGAGAGCTAGATATTAATTCATGAGTAATGTAACATTGTTCTCATGTTATGGCCAATCACAGATAGCTGTTCTTAGAACCAAACATATGAAGATGAATAAAAGTATACATGACAAGATAGCTCATCAACAGTTAAAATTTCCATTACTCATAGTGGAAGATATCACAGAATATACTAGAGAACATTCAAGCAAGAACATAGGTTCAGAAAGTTAGAAAGCTCTCATAGTTAATGAAACGCAGTTGAAAACGAAATAGTTCTCCTTCAACATTGTTCATTTTATCACATTGAAACATTCCACATAGCACCTTCTCCAATAGCCAAAATTTGCAATTTCTTATTGTAAAACGAAGTAGTTCCTCTTACAAACAATAGTTCACAAGTTTTTCTAGGGAAAAATCCCTTGTAAACTCTAACTTCCCTATATTTAAATCAAATCAGCCAACCATTTGGGCTGCCCCAATCATGTGACCTTTGGGCTCCTCAAAAACCGTTTAATATCACCAATTTTGTCTTTTCCATGAGTACTCATTATTTACTTCATGCGTTACGTTTTTAGATCTCAACTTATGAGTACTTAACAAAGCAGGATCCGCTCAGTAACTGAGGAATTTTTTCAAGCTTGGGATTTAGTCACCATCGATTCTACCTGGTCTTTTGTTTGTGCTCCTTGAGATCCGTTGATTTCGGTACGAAATCTGCCTAACACTGCCCAACCACCTTTATGTTGCTTTGTCTCCCAGCTACCTCTTCTCGTAGTAGTAATCTGAAAAAATCTCTTGAGTCCGTTTGCAATTTAATGACAGTTATCATTAATTACGACTGCATTTTTTCAATAAAATCAAACTACATCAACAAAATGACTAGTCATCAAAAAGAGGCCCTATACTACAATTAAAACTTAACAAGCACCAGAACCACTGTCTCATCCACACAGGGGTTTAAAACACTCACAAAGGACGAAAAGAGAAAAATGTATTGGCAGCTTAAAACACTAAAACATCGGCTGGGTAGTCTCACTTGCAGCCGCATCAGCGGGTCTTAAACAGGAAACGGGCTCCGTGAGACCGTTAAGTTTATCGGAGTCGGAAGAGCTAGAACCTAAACTATGGGTTGAAGACACTACTACATTTTGACCAAAAATATGACGGCTATCATGTCGGATTTTCGACACTGCTCTGTCGCATGAACGACACTTTGATTTTTTTTTAACCGTCGGAAACTTTTCGTCGGTGATTCGACACCTAGGTAACCGTCGCTTAAGCGACACATAGGAAACCGTCGCTTAAATTTCCAGTGTCGGTTAAGCGACGAAATTTCTTCGACAGTACAGAAACGTTTTGATGAAAAAACTCTT
Organism: Pseudotsuga menziesii; assembly: GCA_001517045.1. Classification (NCBI taxonomy): domain Eukaryota; kingdom Viridiplantae; phylum Streptophyta; class Pinopsida; order Pinales; family Pinaceae; genus Pseudotsuga; species Pseudotsuga menziesii. The sequence continues at coordinate 3,897 of LPNX010217034.1, read as the reverse complement.
CAGTCCGTCGATTAAGCGACAGCAGATGCGTCGGAGAAGCGACGGATGTCAACTGGGGCTGTCGTATAAGCGACGGGATATTCCATCTGGTATGCGACGGATATGGACTATAACTGTCGAAAAAGCGACATTGGGAAACGTCGATTAAGCGACGGATAGAAACCATACCTGTCGGAAAAGAGACATTAGGAAACGTCGATTAAGCGATGGATAGGGAAATGGAGCATCGGTTAAGCGACAACAGATGCGTCGGAGAAGCGACGGATGTCAACTGGGGCTGTCGTATAAGCGACGGGATATTCCATCTGGTATGCGACGGATATGGACTATAACTGTCGAAAAAGAGACATTGGGAAACGTCGATTAAGCGACGGATAGAAACCATACCGGTCGAAAAAGCGACATTAGGAAACGTCGATTAAGCAATGGATAGGAAAATGGAGCGTCGGTTAAGCGACACTTACAAGCGTCGCTTAAGCGACGGAAGGTAATTTAAAAAAAAATAAAAAAATTTTACATTGGGTATAAACCAGTGTATTCTTTTAAGTTTTATATGAAGCAGTCATCATCTGATGCATTTACTATCTGATAATATCTAAAACATTTTTTTAACAAATATTCAGTTATAACTATTTGCCAAATATTAAATAAGCAGGCATATTTAAACTTATTTTTCTGAAGGATAAAGAATCCACTATGACTAGTCACTAGACTGATCATGGAACAATGCCATGAGCAATTATTAAGATGTATTATGCTGCTTATCTAAAATATATGGGCAAGAGTGCTCTTATTTATTTCTCAAAGAATTGTCTAATTGCCAAATGGATAGGAGGTAGATCATTTTCCCTTGATTTTATCTTTATATAGTTACAAAGGCGAAATGTCCCAGTACCTTTTTATAAAGGTTGGCAAATCATTCAATGGTATACGTGGTTTATAAATATTGATAAAATAAATTTCAAAGTCAATCAACAAATATATTTGTATAATATGAGATAACGAACAATTGTGTGTATATAACATTAAGTCTACGACAATAGATGGCAGTGTAGTTCATTCTGCTACCTCTAGCAAGGCTACGGCACCACCACTGGGCATCCATCATTGTCTAACTCTATAAAATTCGTTGTTGTATTGCCACTATGTACTCACTGTGAAAATGCAACCATATAACCATTGTAAACATTACCAACAAAAAAAGGACAATTGAAACAGCCTGAAATTACCCTGAGAGAAATCCCAGTCTAAAGGTCTAAGCCAAACCAGAAAAAAAGGTTGGTTTTGATCTGGACCAGCGCTCAAGACTCAACAAAGCAGGTCCCACTAGTGTGCCATCATGCCCAATGAACTGAAAAATCAATCAAATAAAGGAATACAAGGGGATACTCATAGAGCGTCAGAACACTTAGGTGTTCCTGGAATGTTACATAATGTGGATTCCCTTCCATCTCGGACTGCCAAGCCTTCTACCTTCTGCAAAGCTGTGTTACAAAAGAGTGCCAAGTATTCTACCTTTTTAACATGTTCTTCAGTAACTTCATGCAGGCTACAATTTTCTGGGCCAGGGTTTCGGATTTATAACATCTTTCAACAGTATACCTGCAGTAAACAAAGTCATAGACGTTCAAATAAAAGCTAATAATTTTTATTTTTAACGAATAGCAGAAACTCAACTAAAAGCCTAGTAGTGTTTTATTTGAAATATGTGAAAAGATTGAGATTTATAATGGACTGCCTACCACCTTATTTTGCTGGACTTTATGTCAGAGATTATGTTGCTTGCTTCTGGTGGGATGCATCTCTGTCTTTGCTATGCATTTAAACTTTAAAGTCAACATTATAATACTTGTCACAAACTAATATCTCAATTAACAAACTATTAAACAAATTGGAGACATCATGAACTAATTATAACTTCAAGGACTCTGAAATTTCTCATTATTCAGCATACCTTTTGGCAATGCATTAAACTCTTCAGCAATCCTGGAGGGCTGTGAATGTGATGTTTCTTCTTCCATTACCACAAATGATTTCAACCACAATTCAGACATTCTGCACAAACACTTGACACTGTCCACTACTGATTGCTTTACCATGAAGGAAAGATACAGGAAGCAGCAACTATATTAAGGGAATTGGAATTAAGGAAAGATACAGGAAGTAGCAGCAGCATTCTATAGAGGATGGGAGGTTTGCTTATACTGATGATGCTCTTGTTCTTGTAGCTCACATTCTTATTATAAGGACATCCATAGGGTCAAAATATCCAAGAAGTTTGTACCAGTGTACTGTGATGTACCTTTGCTTGAGTTGATTTAGCTTATGGACCAACTCCTTGAATATCATGTACATAGACTGAAGTCAAACTGAAATGATGTGAACTCAACTAAAGTGCATTGAAGTGAACTAAAGGAAAAGTCAATTGAATTGAACTCTATTAGACTAGAGTGAGTTGAGGTGGAAGTCAAATAAACTCCTTTTGGGTAGACCGTAGGGCACACTTCTCCATGGACTGAAGATAGAGGTCATAGATGAAATAGATGACCAGAATTGATATAATCTAAGAGTTGGATAAGGCAAAGTTATACTCCATTCAATAGCTGATTGAATAAACAGTTTGGAACTGCCACAAACCATGCAAAACATTGTCCCGATGTCTCACAGAGTTAGTGTTTCCAAGTCTGGGTGCATTTCTTACAGCATGAGAATCTGATGCCCACAATGCTCATTATATGTGGTTTCCAACTCTAAGGGAAGTTGTTGTATCTTGTCTGTTTATGGCTTGCATAATGATGTGATTAAACTTTAAAGAGAGTGACGCTGTTACATTAATGAAACCTTCTTATCGTAGCTTTCATGCCTCTTGGAAGGACAAGACTTATGGTCTCAAGAGTAGGCGTGATTGTATTCACCTGGGGTGCTCTTCAAAATAACTTATTGGGCTCCTTTCCTATACATTCTTGAGGAAAGCTAGGCAGGACAAAATCTTTGTTCCAATGGTTGATTTTGAGTTTCCATCAGATCATGGAGCATCATGAGTGTTAGTTCGCAGCACATAAGATAATTGGAATTGAAGATGTTCTAGCAGAAAAGGCCAAGAGAAAAGAGATTAGGGAGCCCTTCTCTAAAATTATCAAAAAAAATACAAACAGAACAATTATTCATCCTATGTAAATTCATCAATGTGCAATGTAAATACTAAATAGTACTACATACTAAATTCAAAATGGAGAAATTGTACAATATTTCAGTAGCTTTTTGTTTATAAAAGACTAATATAAGTATATAAAAGACAGATTTGCAAGTAATATCCAGACCTGTAGGTAAGGGTGCCCCCCCTTTTTGATGCTCAAATCACTGAGCTTGACACAGCTCCAGAAGTGTCGATATTAATGAACAGTGGCAGCAACAACATCAAAGGATATGCCTTTAGAGAACCTGTATCAAACAAAGTGTCCATTTAGATGACAAGTTACCAGTCCACTGCCCATACCACTCCACTGGAAATGAAAAAAAAAAAGTCCCATGCCAGTGAATGAACATTATTAAATACAGGAAATTAGTGGTTACCTTTTGAAAATATACAGATACATTCAAAATTAAAGTTGGACAAATGCAACTTTAATGCCAGCATAGTATCAAACTAAACATGAATTCAATTCAAATTATGTTAATTAATTGTGCAAGAGCAAGGAATGAGTATTGGATATCTGTCATAAACCTAGTGATATTAACTACTAATCACCAGAGTAGAGTGATGGGCCACCTAACTTTACCTTGGAAATCATTCAGAATCTAAGAACTCAGAGGCATCTGCCACATCAATGTTTAGTCAGTTTTGTCTGTCTTGCTCACTAAATGTAATACACCTCCTAAACTACCTCATTTGATAAG
>LPNX010217003.1:46078-78075 GCA_001517045.1 Pseudotsuga menziesii | reverse complement strand
AAAACAACAATTTGGTAGCATCAATGATATATACTAAAAAATAATTAAAAAACAAAATCAGGTGACAACATAATTGTATGAAGAAAGCCAATTTATCATCAATAAGTGGACGTTGCATGTCATCTGACATGCTATTATAAAAAGTAGCTCAGATTATTATGAAACATTGGGTCTCTCTCGCTATGAGAACATAGATTTTGCTGTCCTTAAATGAATGTACAAGAAAAATGTAGTGTTTTGTCAGGCTAGTGAGTGATTACCAATTATTTTATTAACATAGAATACTATGTGTCAACTATTTCCCTTGAACACTGAGGGAAATATGATCTGTTGTTTCATCCTGCAATGTTTTCTTAGCATTGAGCAATTTTTCACTCCTTTGATTAGGCGATACTAGTCCATCCTGACAAAAATATGGGCAATCCAGTCGCAGAGGAATCCTTTAAGAAGCTTCAAAGTGCATACGAGGTAAAAATCTATTTCCTTGCTTGCCAAATTGTAAATAAGGAAATCCCGTTTTTTGAATTTTATTTTTGAATTAAAAGTTATATGAATTGGATACTTTCAGGTTCTATCAGATTTGATGAAGAAGAATACCTATGACATGGAATTGAAGACAGAAGAGCTTTCAAGGAGTCTTCATCAAAATTTTCAAAGTGGTGTTCAAAAGGTATTTTGTTTCAATGTTTCTTATCTTGTAATTAGATTGGCATGGCATTGTAATTATAGGGGAGCTATCACAGCTGGAAAATATCATTCTAGATATACTCTCTCAGCTTCAAACATTATACAAAGACCATAAAGTTTGACAGGCTATTTTGATAGGTCATTATTTCTGCTACACTTGTGATCTGACTGTTTCTAAAGGGTGTTGTTCTATTTGTGCCAGGGTGTGCCACAGGGGTCACAGAGTTGTTTACTCTCATTTAAGCCGTTTATTTTGTGATTGTGGAGCAGGAGGGGTAAGAGGGACAAGCTTCCTCTGCTTGAAGCCTCGAAAATATGTTTCTTCCAGCACTACATCATTGAGGGGGGCTAGCGGCGTTGATCCATTCTTTCCTCTCTCAGATGAGAGGGATCATCTTCAGCCATCTGATAGTGACTCTGATCTTGAGGATGAAGGAAGCAAACCAAACAGATCTCTCTCTCTCTAAAATAGATATCTCTCTCTTCTCTAAAATATATATATAACTCACATATGTGCGTGTGCTCACATACAAAGCAAACAAAATAGAGACCAATGGTCACAAAATGGAAAAGATGCATCTTGCCTACTGTGGAAGGTAAAAATTCCCAACTACTCAGCTAAACATTTTCCAAGGAGTTTGGAATGTGACTAACAAAGGGGTTTCATTCTTCAAACATAAACTGTTACCCCTCAACATCACGATAGCCATTGCCATCCTAGATACCAAGGTTCTATTCCCTATAGCCATGAAAGTGACTATATTTTATCACGACGCCCTAGCTCCCAATCTCAGTGACTTCCTTCAGGGGATTTTCACCAATTTTTTGCCCAGTGAGGATTTCTTAGCCATGGTGAGAATGTGGTTGCTTAATAAGGATAGAGTTACATTTGATCCCTTGGTTCTTCTCAAAATCTAAAAACAAAACTATAAATTTAATTTGAATTTGTAGTAGGTAATCCCACCATCTGGTAAGCCATCATGTTACGCTCATTTCATCTAAAACATAACATATCCAGCAAAGCTCAATACCAACAAATAAACTCTGTGGATTCCCACGGATGGATTCGGTCAATAATGCATTGGGTTACTATTTCTGACACGGTTTAGTATCAAAACGAATCCGGAATCAACCCTAAAAATTGTACATACCACACAACCCAATAGGAAAGCATATGCATAGATTTGACATTTTGACATGGTTGACTACTACAAAATTAGCACTAATATTGTGCATTGATAATAGGAAAACACCATGTAAAATCCACGATTTTCCATTGAATTGAACCAGACTTGAGAAAGTTGGATCTGACATACCCAGATGTGATTTGGGTCGTTGATGAGAAGAAAGTTAGAGGTGCCCACTTGTGCTGGGACCGAATCTGATAGTCCCTCAGTTGTTCTGCGAGGTTTGAACCAGTTATCATCTCTGTTTGCTCCCAAATAACTCTCTTGCAGTTTATGTTACAAAAAAGCAACCTTCGGACCGCATAGATTCTGCTAGATCCTCAATGGATCCCTTGTGTACACAACCAATTTAGCCCTCAATATCTGAAGTGGGTTTCGGATCAGTCATACACATCCACATCCATTCCAACCATGCCTACTTTCTCTACCATTCAGATTCCATGTATGTAGATAATGTGTGCAATAATGCACTGTAAATTCTGAACTCTGAGCTCACGGACTTGTCCGAGGAGGCGCCAGAGCCAGAACTTGTGAAAAATGATTTAAGATTCAGGAAGAGTATTGCAAAGAAATTTCTCTTCCAAGGGTAGCCAAAACAAAGCCAGGAATAATCCTGGCATATTATATTCAATTTCTTAATGTGAATGACATCATAGGTTACCAAATATTAATTTTCACATAGAATTATGACCGACGAAAATCCCTTGAAAACACATGTATGCTCCGTCGCTTAAGCGACGCTTGCTAGGCTAGACGTCGCTTAAGCGACGCTTATGAGCCTAGCCGTTGCTTAAGCGATGCTTATGACCAAAATTTAAAAAGAAAAATTAACTTTCTGATTTTTGGTAGGTTTAAAAGAAAAAACCCATGCGCCGTCGGAAGTAACCGTTGGATTTTGGATCGAAATGTAGTAGTGCACTCCTAAGGATGCTGGAAAAATTACCTTAGCTCCATATACTAATTGGAATGGTGACATCCCAATTGCTCTCTTTGTGTTGATTCTGTCAGCCCACAAAGAATATTCCATCTCTTTATGCCAATATCTTTTCTTATCCTCCAACAACTTCTTAATAATTATCACTAGGATACTAGGATTTTGTTTGAAGATTCAACCAATCCATTACCCTATGGATCATGTATGCATGAGAATGATTAAGACTCATATGATACTTGTGACAAAAAAATATCATCTTTTTGGAATTAAAAGCAGGTGCATTGTCTGTCACAATCCTTTTAGGACAACAAAAACTAGCCAAAATATTTTCTTCAAGGAAATCCATAATCAAGCTAGTCATGAAAATTTTGCAGCAACAACAGGCTGAACTAAACATGTTCAAAGGAGAATAAATTAGATCATAGAATTAAATGAGTTGAGGGACAAAGCCTACGATCAAGTGCAGATATATCAAGAGAAAATGAAGAGCACTTTTGATAGGAAGTTCAAGGAAGAACAATTCCAGATAAATGATTTGGTTTAAAAATGGGATGCTCCTGGAGAAGATAGTCATGGTAAGTTTGATCACATGTGGGTTGGTCCTTATATTATTGTAGCTTACATAGGCGAGAATTGTTTTATTCTGGAGCATTAGGGTGGGTCTCAGTTGAAAGGAGGCCTAGTAAATGGAAGGTTTCTCAAAAATTACTTGTCATGAAGGGAGGAGGTAATTTTATGTATCATAGTGTATATATTTATTTACTTTTCAAACAGTACATATGGTGACCCAAAGGATTTGAATGCCGTAGAGAAATCCCTAAGATCTGGAGGGGTAGCCATGTTTCTTTTATTTCCTTATTTTAAAAAAATGAGAAAGGGTTGGAAAAAACCCAATGGATTCGACACTTGGTCTACGGATTCTTTGCTACCTCGCAAGGAGGATAGTATCCCTAGTGGAGCCATCTGTTCGCACCATTTTTTGGGATAATTAGTTGTCTAGGGGTTAGACCAATGGAAGGAGAAGTAAGGTCTGTCAATTTTCATATCATATGACCATGAGGGATGTTAATAAGGTTCTGCAAGTATTTTGAAAGGTCATTTATAAGCTTAGATTATAAAATAATTAAAAAAATTGTAGCTTTTTAGCTCTAAAAATGTATGTGAATGAGAAAATATGTTCCAAGTTGTATAGTGACAAGAAATGAAGAGATTAAATGAAAAGGTTTAAGAATTTTTGCGTAAGCAGGAATAAGTTAACTTGTAGATACAACTGTTTGTTGGATAAAAAAGGTAAATAGATGTATGGTTATGAACAACTTCAGTGTTTTAATATGCAGGGAGAAATAAGTTTCATAAATCAATGGAATGGCATAAAAAGGAGTGTATTTCAATGGCGACGATCAATGATCAGATCTGATCAATGGTGGAAATTCATTCTGTTGATTTAACTTGCACGCAGATAATCACTTTTCATATTTGCGGAATCGATTAAACACCTACTGATTTCAATGGCCGAGATTGATGGTGGTTTAGATCAATGGAGGAGGTGAATTCCGATGATCAGGAATGGTATCCTTAATAAACCTATGTCTTCGTCTCCATTCAAGTATATGATCGGATATATGGGTGGAACTAGTCTAGTGAAGTGAGGTCAATAGGTCTGTTCCTGTCTCATATCAGATCAGTAACTAAAAATGTGTTAAAAAGGCCATTGCTAAGGTGTTAAAATACCAAAAGGAATGCTGAGGTAGCTTGATATACCATTTTGCAGCTACTCTAGTGAGAGTTCTATGAAACAACTGTAGACGTATTGAACCATCCATCAAAGAATTAGATGCACACCACAAATGAAAGTTCATTATGTGGTTTTTGGGGTCCTCACCATGATTTTCGTTGAATTTAGGTATGTCCAAGGGTAACTTAACTGGGATGGACAACCATGAGGGATCATGGTGTATAGGGTCGTTGATCAATCTGTACATATCTGGAAGATCTAAGGTAGCAATAAATGACAATTGATGATTAGTTTGGGGGTAATGGTAATACTGATATGACATCTGTGGAATAGTAGGAATAGAGGTAGATTGATAAACGGGCATAGATGATTCCCCCATGACCATTTCGTTAGGTGGTTTATTTCCAAATGATCCACTTGAGGGTTCCCCAGGTGGTGGGCCACCCATGGGAGGTGGACCTCTAGGGTGTGGGCCTCCGGGTGGTGGGATTCTAGGTAGTGGGCCTCTAGGTGGTGGGATTCTAGGTGGTGGGCCTCTAGGTGGTGGCCCCCTAGGTGGTGGGTCTCCAGGTGGTGGGCCTCTATGTGGTGTTCATCTAGGTGGTGTTCTTCAAGGTGGTCCTTCAGGTGGTCCTCTAAGGGCTCCTCTAGGTGGGCCTCCAATTCCTCCATTAGTATTTACAAAAGGTCCTTTGGGTGGTGGGACATTGGACCAATTAGGTTTCCCCCATGGGACATAAGCATTTCTGGGGTAAGGAATTCTAGGATAAACAACCCCCGATGGTACTGGTTGATAATTTTGATGAATTGCAGGAGGTTCATTTCCTATATATCGCCAATAAAGTTGACTAACAGGGGGTTGAACCCATGAAGGTTGTCTCAGGACAGAAGAGGAAATAACTATATTGGTATTTGCAGGAGGAGTATTGACTCCTAGTTGTCTTGCCGCTAGATTTTTCCCCATGCTAGAAATGGTTCCCCTGGTAGATAAAAAAACTTGGGCTAGGGGTTTCTCCATAGGTGTGGAAGCTATCGAGGGAGTAGAAACTGATGGAGAATTATGGGTAGGTGGGGCAGGAACAGAGTGTTGACTTGGTTCATAATTAAACATGTTTTGAACCGGTGACCCTAAGCTAAGAGCCACATGTGATGGTGAAAGTGCATGGTATCTAGGTGGGGTTATTCTTGAACAATGGGGTAGAGGAGAAATAATTCTTCTCTTTATATTCTCTCCTAGGTTACACAAGATGTTTGATATATTGTTGACCGGGTATGAAAAATTCCTCATTCGACTGAGCTTCTTGAATGGGAGTAACGTAGAATGGTTGAGTGGTCCCATTTTCAGAAATGTGATGACCTAGAGAAGTTTGGAAAAAGGAAGAGACCATACCAAATTCCACTACCACCATGTCATCTAAGGGGTCAGTGAACACCCAATCTGGTGCACCATGTTATCCTTTCGTTTGGAAACAAAATATAGCATCTTCTATAGAGGGTTGTTAGACTATAACAAGACTTTGAAAAGAGGAAATTTATTCCCCGGATTCAGTGACTGGAGCCCCTTCTACATGAGAATCAACAATAGTTTGTTGGTCCATGGTTTCACCTTCGTTTCCTTCCATGATAGGAGGAGAGTCAGGTGGTAAACCCTTCAACCTACAAGATCATCTTGAAAGTAAATTAACCAGGGTTCTGGATGAATTTTTCTACTCTAAATATTTATATATACAAGAGATCACACACAAACAAACCTATGCAAGCTAAGGTCACAAGAAAACTTAAATGACAAGACTGGATTATGATAGATGGTTCCTCACTAGGATTTTCAAGTTGTCACAACTCACAATATACCATAGGGTCCAATACTAAAACATGAAAAGGAGGATTGGGATAGTACCCTTGCCCGAATACCCAAATACCTAAATGCCACGTGCGTAGTAGCTCCCCGAGTGCTATTCTTGGTGTGTTTATCCAATAAGAAGGACAAAATGATTTTCTCAGTTGGTTTGGGTATCCTAGAGGGGTCTCCCTATATACAAAAGGTACATGGGATCTCAAATCCGTATTAGTGCTATATAATGCACAACCATTTGAAATGGGCCTTTTGATATACCACCAAGTATGTGAAGTACTTTTCAATATACCTCAAGGGTACGTGAAAGGATGTTCTATATACCAGTAGTACGTGGAAGAACTAAATGATCCCCGAGATGCAATGCATGCAAATAATGACAACCCCTATGTTTTAAGACATTGGAACATGTCTCTATCCTATCACTCAAATTACTAATTTTTTTAACCTAAGCTGCCGTTGATTTTATCTTGATGGTTAGTGAATGTTTGTGGAATGTAGATCAATATGCAAAGTTAATATCTATACACAGTCCAACTCTTCTCTTCAATGAACGCCAGAGTAGATCAATATGCAAAGTTAATATCTATAAAGAGTAAGGGATACAATTTTCTTATTTAAAAACAAAGATGCCATGCTACCTTCAACGATTTAAACTTCAATATTTTTAACAATTTTTCAAACACACAAGATTTTTCACCATTAATACTACAAGATATATGAAAGGAGAGAGGAATAAGAGATTCTAATGCTTAAAAATCTATCTTTCTCAATCAAGCTCATAATAAACTATTTTTCTAGCTACTCAGGAAAACCAAGAGTAATAAAAAAAATAAGCCAACAATCTTCTTTTGTTTTTTGATATCATTTGAAAAATAAAGAAAGCTAAACAACTATACTCAAATAATTGCAAAGGAACTCCATATATTCTTTTCTCATAAACCTACAATCACTTTCAATGAATGAACTAAGCAAACCATGCATCCAAAACTGTAATTTACACACAATTTCTTCAATTACAAATTCCTTATTGATGAAAAATTCTAGGTTTGAACTCAAGAAGAGGGATAATGCTATCAATATATTAGAATCAGCATCAAGACAGTAAGAAAATTGAACAACAAACCAAGAGAAATAAGAAATATCAAAGCACAATATTTAAAGAAGTGATTGTCCTACCTCAATGCACTGTGTAAGGCTGCACTAGAGTGCCCGTAAGGTGTTGAAGCACTGTGTACATTGGGTGTAGGCGCCAACAACACACTATGCTGTTAGACAAAGAGTGTTAGTGGTGCTTCTCTTCAGATTGCAGTAAGGACCATAGTATGGTCGACGCTTTGTTAAGTCTACCAAGGTTCTATTGGCAAAACACCACCAACAAAGCCTCATTGATAGGGGTTTGTTATTGTATTTGTAACTTCAGAATGTATTCATTCGTATATCTTATGTATTGTACCCCAATGTTTATTCCGAGATGTGTCTGTAATGTATTTGAGTCATGTCATGCCTTGATGTTCCTATTGGGAGGTTCTATAATGTAAACAAGTCATGTCAAGTCATTGTGGGTAACCCTCCTATTGATCAAGGGTTAAATTCCCCACAGTCGTCGGGCCCTAGGGTTATTAGACTATCCTAGAGAAGTTGACCCTAGGTGATTTATTGTAAGTCAGGGCAATAGTCCCCACCATTGTGTTAAGGATAACCCTCCTTGTTGGTCGGAGGAGGCAAAGTCCCCACAAGTTGTGGGGCACTAGGGTTATTAGACACTCCTAGAGATGTCGGCTCTAGTAAGTAATTGTTAAGTGAGGCCTACATGTTGGAGTTGGCTTCAAGTGAATGAAATAATATAAATAGAGAGTGAGCCTCTCTATTTATCACATACACACTCACTCATTGGGGTGCATGAGTGAGAGAGAGAAGTTGTTGGGACAAGAGAGAGACTACTGCTATCGGGAGATCATCTTTATGTTTTCGGGTTTTACTTTTGGTGCTGATTCTATCTCTTAGGAAGTTGTAGGGTTTTCTCCTTTATGGTTTCCTTGAGGAAAATCATTTGTGTCTCTTGTCTCCTGTGTTTATTGCTGTGCATGTTATTCTCTCAGTTAAAGATCCTAAGATCATAATGCTAGCTTAAATGATAAAAATATAACATGGTATCAAAGCTAACCTGAGAAGAATACATTGTGCAGCTACAGAATCTAGGGATTCTTAATTTTTGGTTCTCTCTCCATAATCCACCAGCAAAATTATGCTAGGATGACTCTCCATTGAAGGGTGCATCTTTCTGTCGAAGCAGAATTCGATTCCGAGCATTTTTAGTTTTAGATGCGGGAAATTAGGGCTTATTATAGAAGAGGAATTTTTGCGTAAGACCAAAATAGGATTTCTCTCATCATCAAAATCAAATTTTAGAAACCTGGGTTGAGAGTTTTGGTTGGGTGAAACTCGAAAAAAGTCAAACCCTAGTTCGACCCCGAGCTGGAAAAAACCCTAAAATACTAAAACTGATAGTTTTGGTACATTTGCTATATCTTGAGATTGGAGAAGGCGCAGGAAATGAAAATTTCACAGGCCGAAGATACAATCCTTATTTACACTGTGTACAAAATTCATCCTCATATTCGCTATATTTTGGGAGATATGATCCATTCAAGTTAGAGTCCCAGCCTCTTCCAAGATTCATCCCTAAAAACGACACCTGGGTATAATTCTATATATTGGGCTACAGAGGTTGAAATGAAATTTCACAAGATGTTCCATAAATAGCATGGACATTAATTTCTATGGTCCAAGTTTCAGACCCAAAATATGAAACAATAAGTTCGTACAACTTCATTGTTCTAAACAGACATGTAACAGGTCATGTTGGGAAAATGATCATAAGTCCCAATTGGTGAAACCAATTCTGATGAAACTTGTGGTGTTGGAACATGGATAGACGAGGCTACGTCAGTGTGATGTTTCAGACATAGAGAGCATTAATTTTTGAGATATTATAGAAATAGTATCAGGAATTTCTGTAGGAGAAATTGGTAAACTAGGGCTTCTTGTTCCGGGAGCTTCCCTTCATTGTTTTCAGAAGAGGAGTACATTGGAAAGCTTTCCTTGAAGAGATATATCTTTCTATCCAATCAGATCTAAAAGATTCCAATTTTTGAAAATTAGAGTTTCTCTGACAAACCCTAGATCAGCCAAGTCTGAAACCAAGACGGACACCTCAAATTGGTAAGATCTAATCTTTTGCTATTTTCATTTGAGTTTCTCATTTCAAAGTGATCTATCACATCAGCTTGATGATAAGCTTGGTGAAGTTGAAAAATTCCAAACATGGAATTATATGATCTCTCTGGATTAAATGAATTGGACACCTACATGAGTAGAGAGGTTCTAGTTCCAGAGAGAGTCAAGGCCAAGAAGATCATTGTTGATTCAATCATGGATAAACTTGTACCACAAGTGTCTTCCCTAAAGACACTTAAAGAGATGTTTGATTCCTTGACCAAGCTATTTTAAGGGAAGAACATAAATCAGAATATGACCTTAAGAAACCATTTGAAGAATGTGAAGATCCAGAATGCAGACACCATACAGTCATACTTCACAAGGGTGTGTCAATCAAAGAACAACTTGTAGCAGTAGAAAAAGAAGTGGTGATAGCCACCTTGAATGGCCTCCTAGGATCATTGGATTCATTCATGCGAGGAATGTGTGCCAGAAGGAAGTGATGATTACTTTCAGCAAAATCTAGGAAGAAGAAGAAGCTCGACTCATAATAAGAGAAGAGAATATGGGAGCAAATGAAGATCAAGCTCTCACCATCCAAAGACAATCCCTCAAGCAATGAGGAATATGAGGATATTAACTCTTGAAGAACCTCTTATTTATCTTATAATTTGGATAAGAAACGATTCTATTATAAATGAAGAATATGATGAAGTTGAAGGCTCAAGAAGGAGTCTACCCACGAAACAAATAAAGATAACTATTCAATTGTCATTTCATGATATTGTTTTGTTATGCATTTGTTTATATTAAGTTGATGTATTATGCATAATAGAATGTTTGCATTAATGGCGGTATACTACTAATATGCATGTGATGGGTAAGTAGCTCATGGTGCTATACAACTCTCCATTGCTACTTATCTAGAATGAAACCTCTTTACTGACATATTGGATTAGTGCATAATCTCAATGTTGTCTTGGTGGAGATGGAAGGCATCTAGAAAAGTTTCCATGAGACATGGATGAATGTTGTATTGGCTAAAATAGTTGCATGATCATATATTTATGCATAAGAATTTTCCATTATGAATATTCCTTATGAAATGTTTCTAACCATACAAATGCATTTGACTTGTAGGAAAGATTGCATACATAATCGCCTACAAGAAAAGAAGGATGAGACTTGTTTCGAAGAACAAGTGATGACAGTTCAAGATGAAGAATAATATGACCAATGCAATGACATCATTGATGCAGAACCTTCAAGCTATGAAGAAGTAACCATGAAGAAAGGGAAGACCAGTTCAAGAAGAATGATGTCTAGGATACAGTATCGATACATGAAGGGAATTTTGTAGTTCCATCATGCAGTAGATGGAAACATCATGGGATATAAGGCAAGATTCGTAGCATGAGGCTTCTCACGAAAAGAAGGCATAAACTATGAAGAGAAATTTGCAGCCACTGGAAGTGAAGTCACATGATAGGAAGAACCATGTGTGCAAATGAAAGGAGGCCTTGTATGAGCTCAGAAGACACCCATGGGATAACACATACATGAGGAGCTTGATGAAGATCTGAACCTTTGGTACACATTTGATAAAGGATGACAAGCTCACAAATGGGTGTGAGAAGAATGATTTCAAAGATAGAGGATCTTAGTATCCAGTGACCCTAGATGGATACATATAATATTAGTAGTAGAGGAATTTACTTGTCACTCCAGTATAGAATGTTTCAATGCATAGAGTACGGAAGACAGAGGGAGTATGATGCTTCAGAGGGAGTGACTGCAGAAGATATTGAGGTTAGACATGGTATGACAAGATGGATAGATTATTGATGGCTCTAGGCTTTACTGAGAGTAAAGTGGATCCAACCTTTGCTTCAAGGTTGAAGGTGGAATATCAGTGATGCTCTTGTTATGTGTCGATGCTCTATTTTCTAGGCATGGAGGTGTGGCAGAATGCGGATGGAATATTCCTTGGACAAGGGAAGAATGCAGTAGAGATCCTAAGGAGGTTCAGGATGATGGATTGCAAGGCCATGACCACACCTATGGCATCAAACATGAAGCTATTGAGCGATTCTTCAATAGAGACTGTTGATGCTATGATGTATCATCAAATGATTGGGTCCCTAAAGTACCTGATGAATACGAGACCAGATATTTTCTTTGCTATTCACCTGATGGTTGCAAAGCATGTAGTGAGGTACCTTAAGGGTATAGTTGATTATGGGCTCAAGTATGAGGCGAATCAGAAGATTAACCTGGAAGGCTACATTGATTCATATTGCACAAGAAGTTCCATCGATAAGAAGAGCACTTCAGGGTGTTTCTTCAGTATGGGATCAGGTGTGATCTCTTGGTTTAGCAGGAAGCAATGCCATGTGGCACTGAGTACAGTTGAAGTAGAGTATGTCATAGCTTGTTTAGCTAGTTGTGAGGCAGTATTTCTGAGGAAGCTAGTGTTTGATTTATTTGATCTCCAGTTGGATGCTACTTGTATATATTGTGACAACCAGAGTTGTGTGAAGTTGTCGGAGAACCCGGTGTTCCATGACAAGTCAAAGAATATCGAGATCAAATATCACTATATTAGGTATATGGTGCATAGAGGAGTAATGAAGCTCCAGTATGTTGTGATGGATGAACAGATAGATGATGTGTTGACAAAGCCATTAGCCAGAGTGAATTTTGAGTACTTCAGGGAGAAGCTTGGTGTTCTCCAGATCAAGGTTCCTTCCAAGGAGAAGTGATGATTCAGTGAGCCATTCTGACATGGTGAGAGGATTGGTTCCTTCCATGGTCAGATGTAAGGGCTGAGCCATTCTAGCATGGTGATAGGTTTGGTTCCTTCCATGTCAGATATGAGTGCTGAGCAATTATGATATGATTGTAGGATTGGTTCCTACATGATCAGATATAAGGGTTGTTGCCATTCTTTGAATGGAGGTGCTTGGTCAGTTACCAGGAATACTCAGTCGAGGACTAAGGGAATTTTTTATATGACTATGAGATGTAGTCTTACATGATCATATGTGAGTGCATGCCCATTCTGATGTGATTGACAGATTGGTTTCCACTTGATCAGATATAAGGGCTGATGCCATTCTCTGGGAGAATGGAGGCACCTAGTTAGTTACCAGGAAAGCTCAGTCTAGAACTAAGGGCCATTCTGATATGACTATGGGATTTGTTTTCACATGATTAGATATGAGTGCTGGGCCATTCTGACGAGTCAAGGTCAGATGTTAGGGCTGGGCCATTCTGACGAGTCAAGGTCAAATGTAAGGGCTGGGCCATTCTGACAAGTCAAGGTCATATGTAAGGGTTGGGCCATTCTAACAAGTCAAGTTCAGATGTAAGGGTTGGGCCATTCTAACATGGTGAGAGGATGAAGTTCCTTCCATGGTTAGATGTAATGGCTGGGCCATTTTGACATGGTGAGGGGATTAAGTTCCTCTCATGGTCAGATGTGAGTGTTGGGCGTGCCTTTCTGACGATTCAAGGTCAGATGTAAGTGCTGGACGATCCATTCTGAATTAGGGTCAGATATAAGCACTGAAGAAGACCTACATGGAGGCTAGGCCTACACCCATCATGAAAAAAGGTTGGCTCTGTAGAACATCCTGTGATGAGAAGAATCATGAGATAGCACCCGTGATGATCCAGTGATGATGATCTAGCAATGATGATCCAGATCGAGTGATGATCCAGATATAGTGATGATGATCCAGATCAAGTGATGATCCAAATTGAGTGATGATGATCCAGATCCGAAGATGAAGATGACTTGAAGATGAAGATAACTCGAAGATGAATATGACTTGAAGATGAAGATGACTTGAAGATGATGAGGACTTGATGATGATCCAAATAATAAAGAGAAGAAGACTTGTGCTGATAAATTGTGTTGAGAGAATACCTTCCTAGTTAAGAGGGAGTGTTAATGTATTTGTAACTTCAGAATGTATTCATCCATATATCTCATGTATTATACCTTGATGTTTGTTTCGAGATGTTTCTGTAATGTATTTGAGTCATGTCATGCCCTGATGTTCTTGTTGGGAGGTTCTATAATGTAAAAAAGTCATGTCAAGTCATTGTGGGTAACCCTCCTATTGATCAAGGGTTAAAGTCCCCACAGTCGTGGGGCCCTAGGGTTATTAGACTATCCTAGAGAAGTTGACCCTAGGTGAGTTATTGTAAGTCAGAGCAATAGTCCCCACCATTGTGTTAAGGATAAATCTCCTTGTTGGTCGAAGGAGGAAAATTTCCCACAAGTTATGGGGAACTAGGGTTATTAGACACTCTTAGGGATGTCGACTCTAGTAAGTAATTGTTAAGTGAGGCCGACATGTTGGAGTGGGTTCAAGTGAATGAAATAATATAAATAGAGAGTGAGCCTCTTTATTTATCACATACACACTCACTCATTGGGGCGCATGAGTGAGAGAGAGAAATTGTTGGGACAAGAGAGAGACTACTGCTGCCGGGAGATCATCTTTATGTTTTTGGGATTTACTTTTGGTGCTGATTCTATCTCTAAGGAAGTTGCGGGGTTTTCTCCTTTATGGTTTCCCCGAGGAAAATTCTTTGTGTCTCTTGTCTCTTGTGTTTATTGTTGTGCATGTTATTCTCTCAGTTAAAGATCATAAGATCATAATGTTATCTTGAATGATAAAAATATAACAGGTTTCTCACTCTATCGATGCCCAACCGGCGCAATCTCCTTGAGCACTAGCCCAGAAAGTTTTTAACCTGCCCAGCAACATCCATAGAGTGGACGAAGTCTCACCCAAGATGTTCAAGGAAGAGCTATCAAAACTAAGTTTCTGGCAGTAAGAACGGAAGATATGGAATTCGTGGCTTTGCCAGCAGTTATCACAATTCATCTTCACAACGACAGATCTAACAAATCACAGTATTCATTTATCACAGCAGTGTTATCACAATAGTATCATTCATAAAACAAATTTAATAAGCTAGCATCATCATTCATCATAATTGCGATAGAATTGGGACAAATTGCATCATCAGTTAATAGCATAAACATCAGTCAATCATAAATAGATTCAAGACACTTCTCATTGACATCGCAGCAAAGAAAATAGAAAAATAGAAAACAACATTTATGCAACAACCATCATGTCATATTAATTTTGCGCAACATATCCAAAATAGATAAGTCTTCTCCACGGCAGGAGACCAATTACATCCCAAAATTCAGTATTTGACATAGATAGATCACAGATTGTTCAAAACAAAAGACTCATCAATACCACAAACAAATCGCAACAGATTGGATTTGTATCATGCTGCTCATCATCCTGATTCTGATTTCCCTCATCATGCCTCCTTTACAATTGAAAAGCTATCTCTATATATAGGCTTGCGCCTTTACATCAAAGGTCCACTTCTAATTAAATTCTAACTACTAATGACCTATTTCCACAAAATGTGGTCAATTAATACATTAAATATTCAAAAATGGTTATCCTTCTGCCCATCGCGTTGATCTGGCCTTGCACTGTGTCGTGTGAGCTTGCACAACTACCACAACGCTGCACAAATCACTTACCCAAAACCCCTACCAATAGGTGCACTGACGGATCTAGAGATGAAAAAAGGCCAGTCACTTATCAAAGAAAAAAATGATGGACTGAGATGGGCTGATAATGAATTAAAGAAAACTTCACAGGAGGAAATTGAAAATATGGTAAGGTGGATCACTCACCTTAATAGCTCAGATGAGTTAAGCAAAGATAATCCCAAGTTTATAGGAAAGAGTGTTATTAAAAATATTAGATCTAAGTAGATATGCTCCAGATCTGATCAAATCTATCCCAAATCTAACTGGATCTATTCCCCAGTATGGTTGCCAGTTTTTTTTGTAGGAATTCTTCAACCAGTGTGAAAAATTGTTGTTCCTCTAGCTTGTATGGTACAAGTTTAGAACAAAAATTCACAGCATTATATCCTCTCCCTAGATAATTAATCCACTTGAATGGAATGAACCTTTTACCTTAGATCTTAAAGTTCTAGTCTTTGTTTCACTTTCCTCATGCGATCTATAGTACCTGCAAAGAAGAATTAGAGACAAAAAAAGGATAAGAGTAGCAATATAGATGAACAATCCATATTAGTGATAAAGGAATCTAATAATAAAAGTATGATATTCACACAAATCATATATGGGAAATGGAAACACTATTGTATTAATCAAATGAAAAGCGAAAACTACAACCAAATCCTTGATATTAATAACTTTTTCTCCATAAGGTATTTGACACAATCACACAACTCTTCACTCACACAAAACTATTTTCTCACAATGCTCACTCAACTTTTCCTCAATACCAAACTTCAATCCAAAAGCATAAGGATTCTCTCCTTGGTCTCTCTTCACATAGTCCATGAATCCTTCTTTTATAAGAAATGGGAGGCTCATTTGAGATGAGATATTTTGGGAAGAGGATTGGGAATGATCCCTATGGGCTAAGAGGTCGAGTGCCATCTCTCCCTAACAAATAGGAATATCCTCCATGAGAGATTTAGTTTGGAAGCTTCTCAAAACTTCTCTTTTTTCCTTTTAAATCTTGTTGACACTTCTTGTTGTGAGGGTATGTGCACCGATGCACTTTGCAAACAAGGAATAGGTTCCACTGGTGACTATTGTGAGTGAACAAGGTGTGCTATTTCTCTTTGGTTCTCTGTCATAGAAGGAAAGGTGCTCTATCTAGTCAATAGTGGGAAAATTTTCCAAACAAATCCTTGGTCAAGTGCTTTGAGGGATTTGAGGCACTAGTGTAGATTTTATGTGCAACACATACAAGAAACCATCTTGGGCATATATAAAATCTAACTGCTGAGCTCTAAAAATGGCATGTTCCTCAATAAACACTCCATGCATCATAAGATCCTTTGCTATGTAAGGTAATAAGGACTTAAGAAACTATTCTCAATAGGAATTCATGTGGAATATTGTCCTTAATTAATTTCTTTCATCTCTGCAACTCCTGAATATGATCGAAAATGTGAGTGACCTTGTATTGACGAAAGGTCGACAAGAGTTCGGTGCTAACATCATAACAAACCAACAACTGAAAGTGATTAAGGAAGACCATGACCAAGTCATTGAAAGTTTGGTATGTGCCCCCAATAAGATCTATATACCATTTCATAGATGGACCAATGAGGGTGCATTGAAAATGTGTTAAACAAATAAAATAATGGTTTAGTGAATTCAAAGAGCACCATAAAGGAAAATTTGTAATGTGACCATCAGGATCCTCACCCTTCTTACCTTCAAACTTTGGAATATCTGAAGGAATATTAGCAGGCGCCAAAGGCCATTCCATATCATTACACATCGGGTCATTCATGAGTATAGATAGGTCGAAATATTCAATGTAACTAAACAAGGGAGCCTAGGCTACGACACTTGATTCCATGCCCCGATAAAAGGTTGGTTCTAGTACAGGACATGAACTTGAATAGTTGGGTAGTAGCTTCCTCCCATATGACCCATGAAAGGGTGCATAGGAATTTGCATGTGAGGAATTCCTTGTATATGGGGAGTAACATTACCAAAGTTAACCATATGATGAACTAAGTTTCCATGAGACACGTGAGGAGGAACGAAGCCTCTTGATACAACAATACCTGATGATGGGGGACCCATACAAACATGAATATTCCCTCCTAAGGGACCACTTGAAATTCGGGGAGGATTCATCATGAGAAACACATTTTACAGGATAGGTGTAGTGGACAATGGGATGAAAGAAGGGATTTAAGTTATATACCCAACGTTCACATATCCACTACCACACATAACATCATGAACGCTAGTGTGAGGATTGAATGAAGGGTGTGTCCATCCCCAAACAAATAGAGTAGAAGGAGGAATATGACCACCTATGAACTGATATACAATGAAAGGGGATGACATGCATTACGACATGAATGGAGGTGGAGCAGTGCTTGGAGGGATTGGCAGGAGTGGGGCGGGTGGGTGATGGAAGTTCAGTGTGTGGATGATGGGAGGACCACATGTGAAGATGTGGAAATGGAGAATTAAAGAGAATATGGAAATTGAGAAGAGCTTGAGAGCTGAGCGAACCTCACTCTGATACCAATTGTAAGGTAACACCTTACATGATTATCATAATAAATAATATATATATATATATATATATATATATATATATATATATAATGAATTGATGATAACTACAATAAATTCGTGCGGCTTATATATTTATGAAGAGACACATTTAAACTATGTTTCCTTCTAATTCTGACTTTTACATAAATAGCTAATAACCTAAATTAATAATTAATAATTAATTAATAAATGTAATATATGTTTGGTATATTACAATATGCACTAAGACCTTGGATGGATGATGGAATGCTTGCGAAAACATTCAACATGCCAATTGTAAAATGAATTGAACTAATGGTAACGGAATGAGCCTTAGTACTCAACCCTCCTGAGGAAAAATTTGGGACAAAGTCCGTGAATTCAAAAGTATTTGTTCCTACATGGTGGGAAGTACCAACCATATGAGGGATGGTATAGACCGAAGTCCCAATAATTCATATAGTGGGAGAAGAAGGAGTCATATGGACTCCTCCTCCAAATGCAGATGACGAGGATTGAGGGAAATACAGAGTCTCAAAAGTGGTACTCATCATACAATTTCTATGGAGACCTCAATGGGAAAGAGGAATAATACAAATTCCATGTCATCATGTATTATCCAATCAAAATTCTTTAAAATTAAAAAAGGGAGCACCTCTTAAACAAATTTTTAATATAAATTTGGGGATAGGTATCATAAAAAAAACTATTTGTTTTGTTCATATTTTCAACATATCTCCTTGTGTTTTTACTCAAATGTCAAGGGATATATAGTTGTATGAATAATTGAATTACGCATCCAACGTATGCCCACTCGACATATGTTTAATGAGCCCCGCTACCCCAAGAAAAAGAAATACCTGAAAAAACGTGATGATGATGTCATTATCACATTTTTTCAGGTATTTCTTGTTTTTGGGGTAGAAGGGCCCATAAAAAGTATGCCAAGTGGGTAATCGTTGGATGTAGAATATAATTCCGCATCCAACGAGCTCTCCTGATCGAAATTTGAGTAAGAACACAGGGCGATATGTCAAAAATACAAACAAAAAAGTAGTTTTTTCTTTTCTTCCTCCAAAATTAATAAATATTATTTTATTATTTTAACTATTGTTTTATTAATTTTACTTATGAGGCCCATTTTGAGTTGAAATTTCCTTTAATGATGACTCCACAAAAAAAGAGACTCAATTAACCGTGATCCCTAAGGCCTAGTAATGAATATAGAGCACACCCCTAAATAATCTAGGACAAATGCACACAAGCAAGGATTCAAGAAAAATGAGATCCTGGATGTAGAAGGAATGTTTCACATAGGAGATCCCTTAGACTTGTCAATATTTGAGTAAAATATGAAGATACATGAACTTTACAAATTTTGTTAAAAAAATTCAGTGCATGTAGATATCATCAACAATTCAAACACACAAATTAATAAAACCATAAGCCATATGATGTACCCTGGGAAAACCCTCCACAAATCCAGAGGAAGAATAAACCAACAAACAATGTTTGCGTATGATATATAATGGCATAGAAATATTTTACAGCACTTTGCATATTGCTTGATAAGAGATATCTAAGTAACACTGGAGCATAGAGATCATACATAATACTGCCATAGCCTTGCCAAGTGCATATCACTCTATTAACAAGCTTATTTAGTGATACAATGAAGGGAGTGAATCGTTGCATGCATTTTGGGTATTGTAAACACTATACACATTTTGTGTACTCTTCCCAAATTAGCTATTGCACCTTCCTTGACTTGGTGCCAAGTTGTCACCTCCTAATTACCTCTCACACTGAAGATATGCACCCTCCATTAATTCACTAGGGTTAACTACCTCTAACTGAGTGTCAATTGATTGTGTGAAATTCTGATTCATATAAATATATATAATCTAATATATTCCTCACAACAAAATAATTTGAAAATACATGAAGAAAATAGTGTAAAAGAGCAATATTAATGCATAGAGAGGGTGACAATAACCAAGTTTTGTATTACAAGACAACATGTAAATATGTCTGGAACATGATTATAATATAATATAAGAAAATTGTTATCCTTTGGAGAAAAATTGGTGGAATACACGTAGTAGGCTTAGATTGGACCTCAAATCCCCCTAGGTGAACCAATAATCTCCCAAACCACTTCAAATGGTCACAAATGGGCATGTGAAAATTAGGGAAGCATTCTTGGTCATAAATAAGGATAGGCTAGGCATGTTGGACTGCATGGGTGGGTGGGAGTGTCTTTAGGAAACAATAAATGGTCCAAAATAGCAAAAAAACTAAAAAACAATGAATGGGTGCCTCTGGTCAAACCAATTCCCTGTTTTAAGGAGTGGAAATACCCCAAGAGACCAACCTGTCATGAATGAGGGCGTTGATGCTCCTAAATGATAAAAATGTGGGAACTGTATGAATTTAATGGTCTAAAACCCCCAATTAGCTTAGTAGGCCAACATAACCAATGTTTGGATTATACAACATAAGTGAAAAAGAAATGTAAGTATGTCCTAGTTGGTATGTGATCATGGTAATAGGTGGTATGATGTTATAACAAGCCCCCTTAAGCCTTACTTAGTGTAACCACATAAAAAACTTGAGGCCTTGGTGTTATAGCCTAAAATGACACATTCTCTTCCCGTGATCACTTTCCCATGTTTTCGTCACATGGTGACACTTACATGACAACATTTCATGAAAGTCACGTAAAAAAACACCTATATTGGAGGAGCCATATCTAGACTTATGTAACTCCATTTAACTTCTTCTCTAGATCATTGGAAATGTATTCCAGTAGGAAAACAATTTCTAGAAGACACCAAATACTGAAAAATGAATGGAAGTACCCTAAAAATGATCATTTTTGACCCATTTGTGACTTTGATTAAGCAAACCCACGATTTTACCTTGCATTGGTGAATTTGCTTTATTGAATCCATGATTATCCTATGAAGTGGCCAAAAAAATGTTAAATTATGATTAATTCTTTAATTAGGGTTGGTTTGGGTGGTTTTGGAATTGATCTTGAAGTTGTAACTGATCCCTATTCAACCCCTACTCTTTAAGAAAGTATATAAGAGAGTGTGGCTGGGTAAAAACCCTGGCCATGTTCTAATGCACCTCCCTTCCATAAAAGGGATGAAAGGGTAGAGTCTATAATTAAAAAACTAACTGCAATAAAAACTGTTAGTAGAAAAAATAAACACATATATAAAAACTACAAACTAAACAAAAATGGTGAGACTGTTATACCTCAAATTTTTTTGAATAAGGGGGCACCATGCCCTAACTCAAGAAACAACACCACCTCTCCATAGGTTTGGGTAGTGTGGAGGTTGAATCAACACACAAGAGGGGAAGAAAATGGGGAAAATGGAATGGTTGGTATGAGTAGCTTGAGAGTGATGGTCTCTCAAGGGCTCATGCAAGTATAATAACGACAGAGGAAAACAAGTCATGTGTGATGGGGACCTCCACCCCTCTATTTATAGTTTTTTCTCTCATTTAGGGTTTTAAGCCCCTTTCTCATGTTTTTAGCTCTTTTTGGGGTTTTTAGGCCCTTTTAGTGTTTTTAGGCCCTTTTTGGGGGCTTTAGCACATTTGTGAGATTTTTAGCTCTTTTTTTGGGGTTTTAGGCCCTTTTTTATTATTTTTGAGCTTTTAAGAGAGGAATAAGGTTAAAAATAGGGGTGGAGGTTAGGAAATGGATGTCTGTATGTGGTGTAGGTTGTATAGAGCAAGTTAAGAATTTTTTTCGTTAACATATTGCCCCCTGATGTGTGATGGAAAGAGCTCATTGTATGGTTAGCGGACAATAGGATATTGGGGATAATGGAGAGACCTATGAAGATGCAGTGTTTCCTCGTTCAAGGCATGGTGACTTTTGGTTTTGTATTAATGTTGGTTCCCATTAATGGGTGAGATACACAGAATATGTGACATGTATATGGATGAGGCGGGCATACCCATGCTTGTAAAAATGTCAAAATAATAGTGCGATTTAGGATCCAAAACATAAGAGCCGATCATATACAACTATTGTTACATAATGGTGTCCTCAATGAGAGGTTGAATATCATGTTGATATGAAGAACTAATATATCAGACCCATGGAACTCTTATGGAATGCAATATCTTCACAACTGATGACCTGCTAGATTTGAAGGTTTAGATAACAGTAGGGACTCACTGATGGTGAGTCAGAGTCTCTATGGTATAATATGTTGCATCAATCACAAATCTGTAGAAATTCTAAAGCCCTGATGGCATAAGGAATTTCATAAACTGGCTAAGGATCTAGGCACACAATTAACCTCACAGAGAATTGTAGAGAATTAGCATAATGAGAGAAGAAGAAGAATTAATGAACACACATTAATGAATGATCAACAAAATGATAATAGATATTATTACATAGGTAATACATCCTTATAAAGGAAAAAGGAGTTGCATGAAGACAACTCAAGCTAGCTCATAAAAGCAGGCTTACTAATTATGATAAACCCCATAAAGCACTTTCCAATCTACCAAGCACCTCACGAGTTGGCAAAAGCATGAGTGAGTTGTCAAGGAGATGGAAATAATATGCTAATGGAGAAAAACTAATGGAGGATGGGTTGGAAACAAAAGCACCCAGTTTCCTAGTTGACTAGCTTTTATCTTATCCATAGAAAAGCAGGATAAAGCAGAAAAAGCAGAATCTACTATATGGTCCTATATACTAATTCTAGATGAACCCAGAATCAGAAATAAATCATTCCTAGGATATGGATGGCATGCATTGACTTTAAGGTGCAAGTGGATGCCAACTAATTAAGCTAGTGGGTGAATAATTAATCATTATTGATTAATTATTTTATCCTAAGTGTATGGGTGGTTTTATTATATTCCAACACCCCCCTTTAAGCCTGACTTTATGATGATATTCCTGAACTAATCAGAAATATATATGCATGTAGGGCCCAACAATAAAGCTATGGTCACCCTTTTACAATTTATCTTGTCCAAAGAAATGAGGAAGGAGGCAAAACCTCAAGGGGAAAATCCTCCCTCAAGAAAGGACATGAAAAGCAATACCAAAAAATGTTGAACTGCTGGTGTTGCTGCTGCTCCAAACTAAATGCTGATGTCTGGAGGAATCTTCTTCTTGGGAAGAAGATAAATCTGCTCACCTGGATTAAAGACAGCTCCAGGATGGAACCTGGGACCATGTAGAACAACTAAAATCCAATGATATGAAGGCAATATTGAAGGATCTTGAGGCTTGTAATCAGCTCCAAGATGATGATATGACTTGAAATTCAAACCAGTAGAGATGAAATGAGCTCTAGATAGGTGAAATAACTGTCCAAGCGAATGTATCATGTCTCCATCTTCATTTACACAGAGAGGATGTGTGCAAGTGATCATGTAGGAACATAGAGAAGGCATGGGATCAAAGAGTGCGAATGAATGGGCTCCATGGGTTGATATAGCTTTCAAAGAATCCAAGAGATCACAAATAAGCACAATAGTAGACTCATGGGAATATACTGGTAAAGAATCCTCTATGGTAGAAGTATGAGAGGAGGAAAGATAGTGATGTTCAAAATATTCAAGGAGGCTCTGAGAATGAGTGCCAAGAACAAAAGAGGAGCTGTAGAAGCACATGGGATCAAGTATGGTAAGTAGCAAAACACTGGAAGGACTTGATTTGGCTAAGCATACATACTGGAAATCACTGGGTTGCGCACCATCAAGAAAAGAGGCATGCATAAGGTGTGAGAGGTCTGGCATATGGATCTCAGAATCCATGATAGAAGACATAGAGAACACTGAATGTGTGAGTGAATCATCAATAGAAATAGCAGCTCCATTAGTCACTTCTTTTTCATCAATAGCATCATGAGAAGATGAATCAAGATCTTCTTCTTCAAGAGACACATAAAAAGATGGCTCTTCAATATTTGCTTCTTGATTGAAAGAGGAAGCATTCGAATCAAAGAGAGTAGTAGCAACAGGAACTGTATGAGAAATTTCTTCTTCATGATCAACTTCATTAGAGACTGTAGAGGTCGAGACATCTTGAGAGAGAGAAATCATTGAGGAGCTAGAGGCACTCTCCACATAGCTAGAAGGATCCTCATTGTCCTTTCCCAAAACTCTATCCAATGTTGTCCAGAGATCCTTTAGGGAATCAATAGAATCAATAAGGTAGCACATGCATGGAGAGATTGATAGGAACATAGCTCCAATTGCTCTATCATAGTCATTCAACCAGTCACTTGGCTCTTCATAAGATTCTTCACCAGCTCCAATAGATATATCATAGAGACCTTGTCTCTTTAGATATGAAATCATCTTCAGTTTCCACTCTGAATAGCTTGTGAATGGAGAAAGAAGAGGAACTGATATTCTTGAATCCATTCGAAGTTGAACCTGCAAAATAAACCTACAAATCTAAAAAAAGGAGGATTAATTAATGAACTTCAAAGATCTGATATCATGTAGAGCTTTGATATCCTCAGCTCTAATTGCATGAAGAACTTGAACTTTGAGAACCTTAGCTCTGATACCATGTATAAATTCTAAAGCCCTGATGGCATAAGGAATTTCATAAACTAGCTAAGGATCTAGGCACACAATTAACCTCACAGAGAATTGTAGAGAATTGGCATAATGAGAGAAGAAGAAGAATTAATGAACACACATTAATGAATGATCAATAAAATGATAATTGATATTATTACATAGGTAATACATCCTTATAAAGGAAAAAGGAGTTGCATGAAGAAAACTCAAGCTAGCTCATAAAAGTAGGCTTACTAATTATGATAAACCCCATAAAGCACTTTCCAATCTACCAAGCACCTCACGAGTTGGAAAAAGCATGAGTGAGTTGTCAAGGAGATGGAAATAATATGCTAATGGAGAAAAACTAATGGAGCATGGGTTGGAAACAAAAGCACCCAGTGTCCTAGTTGACTAGCTTTTATCTTATCCATAGAAAAGCAGGATAAAGCAGAAAAAGCAGAATCTGCTATATGGTCCTATATACTAATTCTAGATGAACCCAGAATCGGAAATAAATCATTCCTAGGATATGGATGGCATGCATTGACTTTAAGTTCACTACTACATTTCGATCCAAAATCCGACGGAAACATCCGACGGCGCGTGGATTTTTTCTTTTAATTGTACCAAAAATCACAAAGATAATTTTTTTTTTTGAAATTGTGGTCATAAGCGTCTCTTAAGCGACGACTAGGTTCAATAAGCGTCTCTTAAGCGACGGATAGGCTCAATAAGTGTCACTTAAGTGACGGATGTCCTCATAAGTGTTGCTTAAGCGACGGCGCTTCAAATTGATCAATCATTTAAATAAACACACTTAATTGGTCAATTATTCAACATGGAAGAAGAAGGTGATAACCGTCGCTTAAACGTCGCACTGATATATGCTTAAATGGTTGAGTAAACATACAAAGATATGATTAAGTGATTTTGTATATAGTTGAAGGATGAACCAACCACCGCCTTCACAAATCAAAGATTCGGTCAAATCTTACAAAAATAACTAATTTTTCCATTTCATTACAGATTGGGTGGGACTGGAACTCTTCTTGCCCTAGTGGGTTGGGAATAAACTCCCCAAAAAGTAGTATACATGAAGGAAATTTTTTAAGTTTATATTACTAATGTGCATGTGCTTTTGAATTAAGCAAATATTATGTAACTAACTTACCGAGGATCATTACTTCTTAGATTTAGCCCGGCCCTAATTGACTATTTTTGGTTTATTTACACAGACTCGTGGGCGGGGGATCATACTGTTTACCTTGGGGGGAAACCCTATACTCACCTCATTCACATAGACTATAAGGTGAACTTGCGTCACATTATGGCGCCAATCTCTACTTCATTTCCAGTAGTCTTGTTGGGGAAGGGAAAATTTCTATATTTCAGAATTTCGATCGACTTTTTCTGCTGTGGTTCGAGGTCGGCGTGTAGTTTTTGTTACAGTTTGTGAAAATCTGGTTTCCAAGATCCCGGATCGAGTATCTTCAAGGGTATTTTATTCAGGATTGGGGGAGAATCTGAAATCGACCCAGGGCCAAATGGGTTTTTCGATGGCGGGCAGATCCATACAGATGAGTATAGCTAGCGTCCTGTTTATTGTTATTTTGTCATTTTCTAATGTCTGTAATGGGTTTTATTTACCTGGAAGTTTGTGATGTATCTAACTATTGTCAGTGTTATTGGCCATCACTACGCTATTAGGTACAATCAAAGTATTCCAAGAGGGATGCTGCTTGTTTTGTGGTTGTTCTAGAATAACCTAGGTTAACCTTAAAAATAATTCTCTGCTATCTCCAATCAATGTGTCTGTAACTTCCTCAATTATATGCAAAAGAAAAACAAGATATAGGATATAGAATTGTATGCACTTCCCCTGATTGCATGAATAGTAGGTGGAGGAAAGGAAATCTTGATGTAATAGTGGTATTGGAGGTATTTTTTTAGGAAATGATAATTGCATTTGCATCCCTCACAGTAATGTAAGTAGGTTCTTGTGAAAGAAACTATGCACAAGCAACGATATTATATCTTGTATGCCTAGTTCTGACTTAACACCTCACATATGTCAAAAAGATAGATGATGCAAATAGAATTTGCTTCTTTACTTGATCTGACAAATGTAAAAAATAGAATGCACCCATTTCAAATGACCAAAAGTCAAGAAAAACCAAAGTCTAAGAAGACCTTAGAAAACATGTCATTCAGATGGACTTCAGTTGCATTACCCAAAATCAAATAATATGGCAATTAGATCAGTAACTTGTTTATTTATTTACAGTTGTAACATCTGAAACTGAAACATTGGAAACTAGCACGCTTTCAACAGACATGAAGTCACTCAACAGCCTCAGTGGCGATATTGGAAAAGCTTTTCCTGTCATAAGAATAGGCTTCAAGTGAGAAGGTCCATCAGATGCAAAAATTAATCTAATATTGGCAGCATGTTTCTTTTTCCATTAGATCCTTGGTAGGCTCAGCATCTATCATAAGCTTCACTGATCCATATTAAACATGTGCATCCTTTATTTGTAGTTATCATATAAAACTAAGCAATATGTTGTCCATAGAGCTTTCATATGACTCTCCACATCTTTTTTCTGCTTTGACTACTGCTCTGAAACGAGATGTGTGCAGGCAGCAGGAGTTTCTACAGTCTTATTCTCCTCTAAATCTGGCTTTCTCCAACCCTTCCATCTGCTGGTAGTTTTGTTTTCACATGAGGAAGTAAGTACAGATAAGCCATGAGACTCTCCTTTGAATCCCAGGTACATATATATTCTCATCATGGAGACGAACTATACTATCACTGACACAGTAACCACCTTACAACAACGCCACCTCAACCAAAATGTCCCGAAATTCTATGCTTGCAGCATCGTACAGAAACCATTCCTTCTACAATCCCCCAAGTGGAACGTTGAAATTCAGGGTTCATTGGTTTCATTCATTCAAAATAAAATATTGCAGTATAATAAAACCCAAGGAGTCCATGCATACAGATCAACATCTAGTGGTGAATGTACAAACTTTTGATGCAAGTGACCATTCACTGTTACTTTCATCATCATCTTCTTTATCCATACTAGCCAGTTCTCCATCAGATGTGCCATCATCCTCATCATCATCTGCTGATGTGGCATCACACTCAATTGCACTAGAATGGACTCCCTGATTGACTGGATTAACCAAAGCCTTTGAGTTCTTTCTAGGAACACTAGGCTTCAACTTACAGCTAGCAGAATCATTGTCAAGACACACACTAAATGAAGTTTAAGACTTGAATTCATAATCGTAACATGTCTTCTAAAATGGGTCTTGTAGTTGCATTATCTTTAACAAGTTTGACAGCTCTTTGCTATAATTGCTTTTTGAAATAGGGATCTTCATCAGCATTTACCTTCCTTTTCTTACCTGAAGGATGAACCTTGACTTGGAAGGGTGCATTCCTTTATCTCCTTTCCCTTGGCTTCTGGATTACAATATAGACAAGGTTTTTGTCCACATCAGAGCTGTCTTCTGTCTCTTGAGTCTGGTTATTAATAAGGTGCTGGATGGTTATGAAAACCCTATTGAGAAAGGACGGAAAATAAAGGTGGAATTGATGGGATTAGAGTTCCAAGACTAGGATGACCCAAATCGGGAGGTATCTCCCTTCAATAATTTTGGGATGATTATATATTGTATTGAAATATATACATACTTGGTGATATGGATTCTATACTTTGTGCATATTATTCAGTCAATGGAAAATTTATAACATATCACATCTCATCCCATAAGTTAAGAGTTTTACTTACAAAAGGCAGGCATCAAATTTACCTACTCTGTTTGAATTTACGTCCTCTCTTTGATTCTTTAAGCTTCATAACCAAACCTAGTTTCTATATTCAAGAACTTCTTAGAGGAGTTAAACATGGGTACAGGTTATTATTGTGATGAACATGAATCATATTGTTAAACAATAGTGTTATTTCCTTCGCAACCTTTTCTCTTATTTGTCGTGTGTGATTAATTGTGTTAGAAATTTTGACTGCTTCTACCTCCAACCTGGTTTCCATGCTCCTAATTCTTCTTTATGCCCTTTGTGATTTGATTAATTTGTGTTGTTGTAATGTCCTAGTTTTGACCCCATTGCATTAGATGTATATGATGTATATATTGTAAATGATCATGGTGTGGAGCTAAAGGACAAGGCCCCACCATTGATCGGTCACGTTATGTTTAGGATTTAAATTTGTCACCGGTGGTATATCGGGGCATGCGGCATATATTATGTTTTCCATCATGTAAATATGCATCTATAATTAAAATGAACACAACCAGCTACGGTCGCGGCAACTAAATCGAAGGGGGCATGATTTTCCCAAGGATAAGGATGTGGGGGAAATTTGTCAATCTTGAGCCAAAAAGGGAAAACCCATGTGTCATTTTCTTTTGTTTTATTCCCAACCACCTGCAATTAATAATTTCTGTTGTTAGTTGAGGAAGTTATTGATTTTGGGAGTGGGGTGGCAGGACTGTCAGTCCTCTCCCTCACGCACACTCCACCCCAGCAGTTGACTTCAGAATGGGAGGAAAACCTTCAGGCACACTTCACTCACGGAGACATTCTTCCTTCCTCACCACGAGTTGCAAAAATGCTCAGGACTTGCAATTCGCGTCCTCCCCATTGTTGTTCATCCTCACGCATAGGTTCTTGGCGTTTTTGGTCTCATGCAGACATTCATCTTCACTCCACGAGTTGCTGAAGCCCCACGCACCGAAATTTCGCGTCCTTCTTGTTGTTTGGTCACCCACGGGTAAAATCGGAGTTGTTTTCTCCTCACGTAGGGCCTCCATTGCTGTGCATTCTCATGCAGAGGCTGGGGAACTGTAATTTATTCTCTAGCTCGGTTTGTATACATTTTTCTGGGTGATTTCATTGCCCAGGATGGGCGGTGTTTTCCTACGTTTTTGGCCATGATAGTGGTGGAATTTCTTATGTTTTGGGGACTGTTGTAAATTCGTTTGAAGAGTCATTTTGGCCACGATAGGGCCAAGAATGACTCAGAATTCATTTTCCTGATTTAAGCTGTGATAGCTAAATTGATTGCCTGAGTGCAATGGTTGGTCTTCGGACTGTATTGGGAGCAAGGATGTGGGCTTAGTTTTTGCTTGATAAACCTGGTGGCTGGAACCACATAGACAGAGCTAGAGGGCTAGCCTTCTTCTCCATCACCCCTGAATAGCACTGGAAGGGAATGCAGGGCCTGAGGGACTGTGTAGCAGAGAAGGGACTGATTCCTTGTGTTGGGTGTGGATGGGTGTCTTAGAGGTCAGGCTAGTTATGGTGTAGGTGTCCTTGGCTTTGTAATGAGCTCACCAGCTTAGCAATCTACCTTCTCCAACTCCTAATGGCCCGATAAACCCAACTGTGTTGGCTTGGCTGTGTTTTGAATATCCCTGGCTATGTGTAAGCCTACTAGTTCCCTTATTCCTTGGAGAATCATGCCCAGCTCGGGGGTGGTAGCGCTGCCGAGAGATTAAGGAGCACGCTGGCCTATGGTTGGGTGGAACGTTGCAGCGACGTAGCTGGTTACGGAGCAAATTCATCTTAAGATAAGTGGTCTTGTATATTTTACCTCTGCAATTCTATATTTGCTGTTAATTAAAATGAAATGAACATGTTGAATGAATGCATGTATAAATACTTTTATTTTCCACTGTGTATGATAATTAAAATGCATCTGTGTATAATAAACATTCCTGTGTGCATACTCGAGTTCCAATTCTCTTTCAGCATTCTGTTTTATACAATTATTAAGCCTGTACATGTTCATGGGACGGTTAGCCCGGTTTGATAAAGCTTGGAGTCGCGTCCTCTTTGTCGGCCGAAGGCATGGGGACATGACGGTTGTCAACACTTTTCTGTGTTAGATGTTAACATGTCATTGGCTGTTACTCGTCATTGGGACATGACATCAACAACATCAAATTTTTTCACCTTTGTGGACATCAATCTCTTGTAATGTTGATTTACATTCTTTTGGTTCTCATGATCCACTTTTGGAAGTTCAGGTTCTGTTGATTTGTGAACAATTGTTACTTTTAAAAGTATCCTTGTATCAAGCCTGTGCAAGATGAGTTTTTTTCTGTTGTGATTTTCTATAATCAAATTGTACATGTTGTCTTGGACTTGGCATTTTTGTCACTTCTGTTGACATCAACTTCTTGCATTGTTGGGTTCTTTCAATCTACCTTTGGAAGTTAATGTTCTTCATGGCCATGTCTTGTCATTTTGTGAACATTTGTTCCTTTTAAACGTATCCTTGTATCAGGCCTTTGGAAGATGAGTCTCAGATGGTCTTAGTGATTTGTGTAAGCTCAAAAATGCTATTGGCTACACACTTCTGTTACAGAGTAGTACAATATTTTGAATTTTCCAAACCTAGGTTCACTTAAAGCAATTTTTGCAGCTCTGGCTCTGCTCTATCCAAAATGTGTCCTCTCTTGAAACTGGGATCTTTCTTAGAGACACTTTCCACAAACCTGCCTGGAGTAATGATAAAATTAAAGACAGCCATGCACTATGCCTTAAGAATAACCAACCCCTTTCCTTCACACTATGCTCTTTGTATAATGTTTGAAGCTGAGAGAGTATATCTAGAATGATATTTGCCAGCTGTGATAGCTCCCTTGTATGGCCAAAATGAACATTATGGCGTAGAATTCTGCTAAAACTTATGAAGTATTCAATTTCAAGCAACTTGTCTCTGCCCAATTCAAGACTCCATGGCAAAGCACCAGCTTCCTTAACATCAATATCTGATAGAGTGATCCAGCCAAGTACAAAACAATATCTTTCAAGTATACGCTCATGACTAATATGGTGGACATTATTTAATAACATAGTGGGTCTTTTGTAATGATTAGGCCAACTTACATTAATTAGAATCTTAATTTAATGACTAATATGGGGGGACTTATTTAGTAGCATAGTGGGTCTTTCTAAATGATTAGGCCACCTTACATTAATCAGTCACCAATTCCAACTAAGAGGTGTTTGTCTCCAGCTTATAATGTTGTTGGAGATCAAGAAGAGCAAGCAATGGTGTGATCCATAATGCATACTCATGTTGCTGAGAAGCTTCATAGAGAATTGTTTATGAATCGTATGTCAATAATAGGATGAGGAACATGAAGATCTGAAAGTATGTCGAGCACAAGCACATTAATGATACCTTCTGTTGATGATTTTGACCATCTGAAAGTATGTCAATCTTCTGAAGAAGGACTCAGTAAGAAGCTACAAATAAACAAGTCATCATCAACAAGTGTTCTTTCTGAAGGCATCAGAGAGAAGCTACGACGGCAGGACATTACCTTTATTGCCAATGCTACAGATTTGGGTAGTGGTAATTTGTGGTAGCATAGTAGGAAGTCAGCTAGGAATTTACTCTTGGAGGGAGAGGAGGCCATCCAATGAAAATCATATTGATAGAAAAGCTAGTGAAAAATTACACTCAACTTAGAGAAGAAGATGACTCGGCAGAGGTATAGTCTTGGAACCCAACAATGTATACTCTGTCAGTATCGGACACAAAGCTATGTTTTTTTATAAGGCCCCAACTGAGTGTTGGTGGTCAAAACCACTTTGGAAGTTAAGGCTTCAA
>LPNX010217003.1:0-41311 GCA_001517045.1 Pseudotsuga menziesii | reverse complement strand
GTTGCTGCAAATGCACATGTGTAACCTTGCATCTGTAACTGTCATGAATGAGATGTATGGCGGCTAGTCTATACCGAATTTGGAGGTATTTAAAAAAAAAAAATTCACGTCCGTCGCTTAAGTGACGGTTATAAATGTCGCTTATTCGACGCTTGATGTCTATTTCCATCGCTTAAGCGATGCCTGGATCTGTCGGTTAAGCGACGCCTATGTCTGGGAGGTGTCGGTTAAGCGACGCCTGTAGGTGTAAATGTTGTTAAATTTTTTTGTCACCGTCGCTTAATAAGTGTCGGATAACCGACGATGTACATTCAACCAACGGTTACTTAGGTGTCGCTTAACCGACGGTTACTTAGGTGTTGAATAACCGACGAAAAGTTTCCGATGCTTATAAAAAAACCAAAGTGTCGTACATGCAACAGGGAAGTGTCAAAAATCTGACATGAAGGCCGTCGAATTTTTGGTCGAAATGTAGTAGTGGGTGCAAGTGGATGCCAACTAATTAAGCTAGTGGGTGAATAATTAATCATTATTGATTAATTATTTTATCCTAAGTGTATGGGTGGGTTTATTATATTCCAACAAAATCTATATAAAAGCACTGCTCTGGCGGCTTTTGACCACTGTTTCCAATGCAACCCAAAAATCACAAGGGACATGAACCTATCTGGGTCCCTTAATAGACTTACCAATCTACTAGATTCAGGTGACAACTGGGGTCTTTGACCAAATAATGCACGAACCAATACCTCATTAGAGGAAATTTCAACTCAAAATGGGCCTCCCAAAATGAATTAATAAAATAATAGTTAAAATAATAAAATAATATTTATAAATTTTGGAGGAAGAAAAGAAAAAAACTATTTTTTTGTTTGTATTTTTGACATATCTCCCCATGTTTTTACTCAAATTTCGATCAGGAGAGCTCTTTGGATGTGGAATTAAATTCCTCATCCAACGAGTACCCACTCGGCATACTTTTGACGGACCCTGCTACCCCAAAAACAAGAAATACCTGAAAAAATGGAATGATGATGTCGTCATTCCGTTTTTCAGGTATTTCTTGTTTTTGGGGTAGCAGGGTCCATCAAAAGTATGCCGAGTGGGTACTCGTTGGATGCAGAATTTAATTATGCATCCAACAAGCTCTCCCGATCGAAATTTGAGTAAAAACACGGGGAGATATGTCAAAAATACAAACGAAAAAAGTAGTTTTTTTTATGATACCTATCCCCAAATTTATATTAAAAAAGTGTTTAAGACCTATACAGTATTTCAAATTTAAAGCAATTTCATTGGCTAACACATGATGACATGGAATTTGAATAAAAGTAAAAGGCCCATTTTGAGTTGAAATTTCCTCTAATGTGTATGAATCTCTTTAATGCGATGATGTAGTTGAATTCGACCACGTGAGACCCAACCATCCCGAGAGGCACTAGAGACTCCTCTCAATTGGTCCGAGGAATTCATCAATGAGGTTTATGAAACTGGGATAAAAGGACCTCTAAGTCTATCCTCTGGAATAGATGTGTTTTCATCGACAAAGAGAGACCTACAACTTATCAAGGAAATAATGTTTCCTTGACAAGAAGCATGAGGGGTATAACCAAAGTTGTGGGAAAATCTGGGGATTGGCACACTAAGTGGGGAAACAGGGGTAGGGAATCATGGGAGATTTACACTTCCTTTTTTTTAGAGTAATGACAGTAGGGTTGACCTGGAAGCAAATGAAATAGACTCATGGGAGAGGGATCATGGTATGATACCAGAAATGTAATTGCATATGGGAAATACTTGGGGTGGGGGGGGGGGTAACTTAGACTTTTGATATCTGGGGGATCCAAGGAAGACTCATTCCAGAATATTTTGAACCAAGGTGACCCAATGGGGGAAAGATGTTGAACTGTAACATATGGGGTGGTGCCTAAATACATCATTATGACATGATCTCGTGAAATTTTAACGAGCTTGAGAAAGTAAATGTTCGGTGATGATTTCAATTTTAGAGAGTCTGAAAACATGAAGAAGACTCTAGTGCGGTATTTCTTTCAAATAGTCTCCTATTCCCGAAAAAGGATAAAAGTGTACATAGGAGAGCTCGCCCATTTTTTTTAGGGGATGGGAAACTTCTTTACCATTGGTAGTCTGATCAGGCCAAAAAAGGTTAAACCTATACTAACTAGATGGTCATTCAAATAATTTTAAGAGTATGAACGAAAATGAGTTTGCTTGACAATATTTTCTTGATGAGAAGGTTGGAAAAGAGCTTAATGACAACCCATAATGAGAATTTTCATAAAGTCCGGTCCCAATGCCCGAGAAAGCATAAAAGGATGTAGAGGGAAATGTTCTTGGATTGATTGTGTCGAGGTGGTCCTTGTCTTGTGGTAGTCTACATGGTATGCAAAAGGAGATAAACAAGGCTATGTAGATGCAATTTCCAGTACTCTAACAAGCAGGAAAGGAAGCAAGTGCACTTGACAATCTTTTCATTTGTTTAGGAGTCAAAAAAGAGCTTAACAGAAACTCCGTAATGGTCATCAAGCAAGGGGGAAGTGTTTGATATATGGATGATGGACATAAATGAAAAACACTAATGGTGCCCCCTTGTGGGACAATGGATGGCGGTCAAAAGATGTCTGATTTTGCAGTATGGATGGAGCAAGTGGCTTGTGAAAATGCCAAGACATACAGAGGAAGTACCACGTGGAGGCACACAAATTCATGCAACTTCCAGTAAATGGTATAGAAAATTATAGTGATAACATGAGACAAGGGTCTCATCAAAAGACATAGGACAAAAAAATGAACTTGGTTGTGCGAACAACGTCTCAAATGGACTCAAATAACTCTGACTAGTAGCTAGTGATGTTTCCCCTAGTGCAGTGGTGCACGGGGAAAAATAGACGAAATGGAGGACCATGGGTACGGAGCTAGCTCAACCTACAATGTGTGATTCACATGGAGGTATGCAAATCGACATGACTATGGAAGGATGGCCCTAAGAATCGGCAAGGAGGGAGGCAGTCTAGAAGGTTGTTTCTTGACCCAAGAGATTTTCACACAATGGTGGTAGCTTCCTATTCTTGTATAGGATGATCCATACACAAGAATGGAAAAATGTGGAGATATAGAGAGGATTAGACCTCCAAGATGGGTCTAGGGACTTGATGGTATGATAGCATGGTGGTAGCTAGAGGATACATGCAACATAATATGTGCATGTGCAGATGTGGGACCAAACCCTCTAGTGGACTCATTGTGACTATAAGAGAAACTACTACTAGAGGGGGTCACCTACTCATGGGAAAAAAGGATGGAAAACAAAAATAAAAACTATTCCCCAAGTGTTGCATGGTGGTTATATCATGCATAAAATCTCTTGAGGTAGAGCTCATTGCAAGGATTCTTCAAGAGGCAACCATCTACGTCAGCGAAGAGGTATGCCCCCTTGCCGAGACGAAGGTTGTTGGAAAGGCGGGGTGATGAAATATGGAATTTGATGGGAAGAATCAATTCCACACTATGGTTTAAAGGGAATGGGGTATAACCGGTGGTGACCTTATAGATCTCTCCATCATTGCATAAGTGGTGCCGGGATAGATTAGGTGGATCTTCCAGACTCGATGAGGTAGAAAGAAAACTGGTGCTAGAGATCATGTAAATAGTATTGGTTATCGAGGAAGAAACCATGGGGTAGATCTATTCAATGACAATGATATTGGATTCAAGGGAATGTTTTCGAAGATTGATAAGGGTGGTTTGAAAGTTGGCCAAGTCTTGGTAGTGGTGAGAATAATGTTCATACAATCCGCAAAGTGTGCATGCATGGTTTGTACTCAAAGAATTGTTTTTAAATGTTGGTTGAGACGGGAGGATGACTACTGGAATGTTCTCTGTTGTATCCATGGCATCTAGGTGTGTACGAAGGATGGGAATTTCTAGACAATTCTAGGTTGTGTGGCCCTATACGTCACATAGGGCATAAGGTGGAGTCGGTCATGGTTCGGTAGTTGTTTTAGTTTTTTTTCCTTGGGTCCTTTTTTGAGGAGTCGGGGATAATGCAGGTGTAGAAGGAGGTTTTTGTGGGGAAAGAGGGGGGCATGTCTCAAACTCAATGGGTTGCATGGGAGTCAACACAACCTGGGGCATCAGAGGCTGGGTAGGTGGTTCAAGGTCCCACATAGGAATCCCCAACATAAAGTTTGGTAGTTTTAAAGTAGCCATAAAAGGCTTACTTATGATACTGGATGGTGGGAAAAATAAGGGAATTGAATGGACTAGAAGAGAGCCCCAATAATTCCTTAGTGATTTCATTTGAGGGTATGGTTTCCGCTTTGGTTGGGGTTTGGGTGCAATGGTGCTGGATGAGAGCATGCAAAATTCCACGATGTCGCTTGATGTTGATGGAGGAAGTAATGGTGGGAAGGAACCCGTCATGGGAATGTCAACAAACAATCTAGGGCCTACAACCAACAAGGAAGGGGTGGCTTCATTGTCGATGGAGGTATCAATGGTAGGGATGACATTGGCTGGTGCGGTCGGCCCCTACAGATCATGGCAAGTTAATTGGTCCACAATCACAATATTCTCATCATGAGGGAACATCATAAGGTGGAAAACAGTGGATGCCATGAATCTCATAGCATACATGAAAATTCATCCAAGGAGAAGGTTATAATATAGCTCTGTGTTGACAGCCTCTATGTCAATCAGAACCGTCTTATCTGCTGATGATATGGGGACATGCAGAATAATTCCTTGGGATTTGGTGGGGTGGCCATCATAGGCACGTAGTGTAGTGGTAGATGGTTGGAGGGTAGGGGACCTAAGTTTTTGCTTGACAAATGTGGAAATGAAACAAGTGGATTCCCCTTCATCAACAATGCATCGATGCATGACCAAATTCTGAATTGATATTGGAATCTGGAAGGAAATGGTTGATGGAATTTTGGGCTCTTCATTGTCCAAATCAAATGTGATCAATATGGAGTCGGAGGGATCCACGATATAGAGTGCAGACAATAATGCTTGCTACTGTGGTGGACATGTTTTCAACACTTCTAGAGTGGACATGGCCATAGGTGACTGGGCCCAAGTCATCAATGATGCTATAGTTCAAAGCTACTCTAGTCATGGAGTTGTTGGCCATTCAATGCATGGGGAATCCCCATCTGCTCTAGTCGGGGCTACCCCATCAATGGGGGGTGTAGGTAGGTGAAATGGTATGTTGGTTGTGTTAGATGTGGATGTCGTTGATGGGTCAGTGGTTTTAGTAGTGGACCCGTACTGATTGCACCTAGTCTGCAAGTTCAACTCTTCAGTTGTAATTGCCAATAGGTGATGAACACCTGTCTCTATAAGTGGGGCCCTGGAGGGAGCTGTGGGAGTAGGTGGGGGAACATGTGCAGTTTCTAGAAATCCTTGGAGTGGTAATGAGTTCTAGAGCATAATGGGATAAGGGCCTAGTGGTTTTGGATTGGGTTGATCTTGAGCTGCCACATTGGTACTGTGCTGAGATTTTTTCTAGAGAACCTACTTGGTGTGACCCATGAGGGGGAATTCATGTATGTAATGACCGTAGACATCACATAGTTTGCACGGATGGTTGGTCCGTAATGGAGCATTTTGTCCAAGTGGATTATTCTGTTGGGGGCTTTTGAGCCAGAGGGTTAGCTCCAATGTTGTTGGGAGGATTTGGCTATTGGTTGCCTCCTTGTGGCTGGTTTTCACCCCGGTTCCTAGCTTGGTTTTTCTTACCTTGCCCTTGTTGGTTATTGGGGGCCGGTTGGTTGGGATGATTCTGCTG
Source organism: Pseudotsuga menziesii (assembly GCA_001517045.1). Classification (NCBI taxonomy): domain Eukaryota; kingdom Viridiplantae; phylum Streptophyta; class Pinopsida; order Pinales; family Pinaceae; genus Pseudotsuga; species Pseudotsuga menziesii. The sequence continues at coordinate 35,499 of LPNX010217003.1, read as the reverse complement.
AGCAAAAAATTATCTCATGGATGTTGGAGGAGCTCAGGCGGGGTTCAAAGCAGCTTGCATGGGTGGTGCATTGTATACTAGAGAAGTTGAAGGGGCTACAAATTCGGTCATTGGTCCCAAATACAGTTTTTCCAGCCAAGTTGGTGCATGGGTGTGATATTGTGGCATGAGATGTGCATGGGAGGTTTTGGATTTGAATTGAGCTATCATCATAAAGTAGTTGGGTACTTGGTTCGGTTACACAACACTAGGGATGTTTCTTGGGTGTGGTGGAATCTTAAGAGGTTCCACATAGTAATGTGGGTGTTGGGAGACAGAACCTATGATTCCATCCGCAACATGGGATTCCCTCAGTGCATCACGGTGAGATGTGTCGTCATGGGGAGCATTTGGAATGATGGTGTAGAGGTATCCAAAATGAGCATAAATCAAGTCAAACTGTTGGGCCTTCAATATGACCTCTTCCTCAGATTGGGGATGTTTGGAGGTGATGTCCTTAGCTATAGGTGGCAGCAAGTTTTTTAAGAACCAATCCAGAAAGATCTTGTCATCTAGTTGAATCTTGCAAAGGATATGGTGTCGCCACCACTCATGGATGTGGTCGGTCTTATGAGTCGTAGTGTTTTAACAATAAGATAACAAGATATCAATGCCATCGTCATATCTAACAGGGAGTTGGAAATATTGCAGGAATATGAAGGCTAAGGAATTGAATTCTGGGTAACTTGAGGCTTGAGGTAGCTCAATATACCATTTGGATGAGGTGCTTGTGAGGGTGTACTGGAACAACCTAAGTTTGAGAGAATCATCCACAATGTTGTTTGAAGAGCACCATAGATGAAACAACATGATGTGTTTTTGAGGGAACTCACTTGTCTTCCATTCAAACTTTGGAATGTATGTTGAGAGTTTGGTTGGAATAGGGGTCCAATGGGGTTGATGGTTGATTGGGTCATTGGTTAACTTGGCCAAATCAGGAAAGTTGAGGTGAGCCATGAATGGGAGGTTAGACCCAAGGTTGGTGTGGGAGGGAATATCAATGGTGTCGATGTTTGCAGGAGCGTGATTTCCATGCATGACTGGGGGCACTTGAAGTTTGACTTCTCGGAACGGAGATATCCCAGACAGTCGCGGAAGGGCCACTACCCCTAGTTATGAAAGGTGGTACTATGGGAATTGTAGGAGTTGGTGTAAGACCGCCACTAAGGGGTAACAGACTCACCATGGGATGCGCAATGGTACTAGGACCACTGGCCAGGATGTTGGTAATGATGTGAGGCATGGACATGGGTCCTTTTCCAATCACCCCTCTAGAGAAGGGATCGATATTTACACCAGCCATGGGGCTAGAAGGTGTAGTGAGCATTTTTGGCTTGGATTAGTAGGAATCCAAGTCTAAATCAGAGGCTATGTGACCTTTTGACGGTGAGGAGGGTTGTCGAGGAGGGCCTCGACGATGTTTCTCTAAAGAACCAAACTGAGGGGGATCTCCCCTTAGGTATGAGGAAAAGCATGATGGATAAATGGTGGATTTTTAGTAGTAACTGGTAATGAAATGTGGACCCCAGTTTAATGGCTTCCTATTGGTTCATAGGTGGTCACTAGACCACCAAGACTGCTAGAAGACAATGCTTTGGATTTTTCCTCACAAAGGTGTTTCTAGTTAACTGGAAGGGTTCGTTTCCCATTTCACTTAGAAAATCCTCTCATTGGCCAGCTACTTTTGGGTTCTTGTGGTAATCCTCATAATGAGTTTTATGGCATAGCCCAAGCACTTCCCATAGTTAAGGCAGTTGAGACTTAGGCTGTCAAACTGTAAGATTTCGATTAAGTAAATTGGTTACTTTTAAGGTTCGATTAGGATCATGAACCGAGTTTGGTTGAATTATATGGTGTGAATGTCTGCACTTTGTGCATGATATTTGTTATTTTTTACTTTTTCAATTATGTGATGAGAAAATAATACTGTATTTTTTGCACAAATCAAGCAATGGGATTGGATTAAACAGAGTTGAAAAATAAAACGGAGCCAAAGTGCAATATAGATTGTCAAATGTGAATCAGTAGTGTGACTACCCCGATTTTGTGTCCCTCAAGTCCAAGAAGGAGTGTTGGGCTCTCATAAAAGTGGGAAGAGGGCCCATTCGTAGATCTATATGTCACTCCTTAAATTCCTAGTGCTCAACGAGGAGGATGCGAACGTCATGAAACCCCCAATGGTTTCCACTTGTTGTAGCTTCCAAGGTCACTTGTTTATAGTGGACAAGAACAATGACAAAGATAGGTGCCTATAACTAAGCTTGCCCAACCCTCTGTCTTATCTCAGAAGACATCGGAGGATTATGATTGAGTACAAGAGGAAGGGATAAACAAGACGATTAATTTCCAATGTGTTTTAATAATGAAATACTAAAATTAAACTTACAGAAACTAACATAGCAGTAGGAAAATTTGCATTTTAACAGTCAACCAGACAGGGAAATGAATGTAAAACTGACTAAAAAAATACAAGTTGCTTCAGGCTGCTAGACAACGGCAATTGAGTCACACAAACAGTCCAAACATTAGCGAATGGGTCGCCTTTGGGCCAAAAAAAGTAACGACAGTGACTTGGGAGGAATATCACTCCTTTCGGGGCTGAATAAGTGACTGGGTCGCTCCTTTTGGGGCTGAATCAATGAATGGCTTTCTCCTTTCAGCTTATAATCAACAACTTGTCCCAAAAATAGAAAAATTTAAAAAACAAAGTCTGGAACGATTGACAGTAACTAGTACTGGGGCCGAACGAACTTAGATCGACCTTATGAGGGCTCGACCAGGGACTACTATGAAAGAAAACCTGCAAAAAACTTATAAAAACCAGGGATCTTTTGGGATTGGCCCAACGTGGTCACCGGACTATGGCTAGGTAAAATCCCTGGCCAAGTGCTAATTTACCTCCCTTTCACCAAAGGGACGAAAGGGTAGAGTCTATAATGAAAAAACTAGGTGCAACAAAAAATGTTAGGAGCAAAAATAAACACATACATACAAACTACAAACTAAACAAAAATGGTGAGATTGTTATACCTCAAATCTGTTTGAATAGGGGTCCACCATGCCCTAACTTAGAAACATCACGACCTCTCAACAGGTTTGGGTAGTGTGGAGGTTGAATCAACACACAAGAGGGGGAGCAAATGAGGCAAATGGAATGGTTGGAACGGGTAGCTTGAGAGTTATGGTCTCTCAAGGACTCATGCAAGTAATATAACAATGGAGGAAAATAAGTCATGTGTGATGGGGACCTCCACCACTCTATTTATAGTTTTTCTCTCATTTAGGGTTTTGGGCCCTACTTAGGGTTTTAAGCCCCTTTCTCATGTTTTTAGCTCTTTTTGTGGTTTTAGGTCCTTTTAGGGTTTTTAGGTCCTTTTGGGGGGATTTACCCCCTTTGTGAGCCTTTTAGTTCTAGTGTGAGCTTTTTAGCTCTCTTGAGAGATTTTTGTCTCTTTTTGTGGGTTTTAAGGCCCTTTTATTATTATTTTTGAGCTTTTGAGAGAGGAATAAGGTTAAACATAAGGGTGAAGGTTAGGAAATGGATGTCTATATGTGGTGTAGGATGTATAGAGCAAGTTAAACAATTTTTTGTGTTAATAGAGAGGGAGAGAGGTCTATGGAGTGGACTTGAACCTTTTCATTCTTATGTTGGTAGAACTGGGATTCTCATCCTCCTACCTTTTCCCTAGATTCTATCCTCCTATCTTGTAGAGCTAGGAGGATGAGATCCTTGGAGAAGAGAAACAAAAGAACCAGATCAAGGTTTTGTGAGGTTCCTAGAAAGAGAAGAAGGTGAACTCTGTACTTACGCCACTTGATTAATAAATATTTGATGTCCTTGTTCTTCCCAAATCATTGTTCAATGTGTATTGAATCTTTGTTTTTATTTTATGATGATGCTTATAAGATTAGGTTTTCATGTTTTACTGAACATAATCTCCTTTCATATAGTCAATTTGGTTTGAGGAAGGTTAAACTTGTTTTGCAGGTCTCTTGGAGCAAGAAGAGAAAGAGGAAGTGCTAGAGAAATATTGGACAAGCCTTCATTGAATCAAGTATGGACCTTATGTATATTGGAACCTTTATTATATTTGCTTGTTGAAAAATGTACATTTGTCTTTCAACCCTAGTATGTTGATGCCCTTTTTAACCCCCATATATAGGAACGCTTTCCTCTACAAGAGAATTGATGACTCCGATGGGGAGAGCTTTGTCTATTTGGGGTTTCTTTTTATTTCTTCTAGTGTATTTAAAGGTTTCAGGTCCTCCTAAAAACTTAGGAGAAACCTTTGAGTCTGATAGAACACCTCCCCTACCTTCTTGTGGCATTTTTTGAACTTTTTTTGGTTGTTTGCCACCATTTTGCAGCTTATGGAATGAAAAATTGCGACTTTAGAGTGCACTAACGAGCCTTCTTTCTTACATCCTGCATTTCATTCGCGACCTTCCTTAAATAAAATTGTGAATTCCCTTGTACGTGCCTTTTGTCCTCAATTTTGGGGTTTGTTTAACTGTTTGAGGGATTTTTGAGGGGTCTTTTAGTGTCCTCTATCTGAGTTTGGCCCTAGGTGCTGAGCCGCCTCTGTTTATAGGTCTAGATTGAATCTTGGGGATTCTTGACCCTTATTTGTTTCAGTTGTGTTGTTTAGTATCTTTATTCCAAAGTGGTTTCCTTATTTACCATTTCAAGTATTCCTTCCTATGGAGGTTGTTTCCGACTTCAAGGTAACCTAGGGTTTTCCAATGGGGTATATAACAGTAGTCTATTTACTTTGCTTAGATTATTTTGCATTCATTAGTTAATAGGTTGTTTTTCTTTTGAATTTATAAAAGAAAAAGTAAAAAGAACATATAGTTAATTTATATGCATGTATATTAGGGTTTTAGTCTTAAATGAATTGCATGTTGTTGTTCTTGGAAAAATAAAAATAAGTTGTTCTTTCATGGATTTCAATTTTTAGTTTGAAAAGAAAGAGAAGCAGGTTTGCTTTTGCATTTAATTTCTCTTTAGGTTATTCATATTGTTTCTACTGTTGAGTTAAACACCATTGGTTTCATATCTGTCACCATTTGAGTAATCAACAACCCTTTAAAAAGAACGTATAATATCTAAAATATATTGGTAAATGTTTATTTCTAGGGATGACTCACACTAGTCTAGGCTAGTTTTTTGGGTTAGGGACATCTTAACTTCCCAAAAATTTAAAATCAAACATAGTTTCCTATTTTTTAGAAAGTCCAAATTCACAAAGTAAGAAAACAGAAAGATCCTCTAACATAGGAGTCAAGCATGAGGTCATGTTATACTAAGCTGTGGAGATACCCCTCCTATACTTGGTAGAGCATACACCAGAGCTGTTACACATTTGGGGACTTACTGAGTAACTCCTTCTGGCCTTTTGTGGTGCCTAGTACTATTTAGGTTTTGGACTTAGCTACCCTACCCATGTGCATCAGCTAGACTGATGACTATTCCTCCTTACTTACTTTGTGATTTTAGTAGCTTTAGTATCTTGTCTTCTAGGACTCTACATAGGTTATGATGGAATAGTATTTCCACTATACCTAGGGTAGACTTGGGATGTAACCTAGGTTGATAATTTAGGAGGGATTTTTGGTGATTCAAATGCTTGCACCCAGAAAAATCATCACAAGACACCAAGTAACTACTCTCTAACCTTCACTAGTTTTTTCTGTGTCCTAGTCATCCCAGATTTTCCTTTGGAAGGTACCTTTGTTTACCTGGTTTGATACTTAGTATTTTTTTCTACTAGTGGTGTGCTCTTTGTACTATTGGTTACCAATTGACCTAAGTTGTTGTTTAATTCAAAACCTATGGCTAACACCCCTATGGAAACTAACCAGGAGAACCCCTTTCCTAGGTATTCTTGTTCTTTTCCTTTCAATACGAATGTTGGTGTTCCTTTGACAACCACTTTGAATCTACCTGGATTCATCCTAGGGCTATCGGTTCGGTTGTTTACCACTCCAATTGTCCTGAATGCTCTTGATGCTTCTCAATAAACCAACTTAGATAAATTGCATCAAGATATTGTCTCCCCTTCTACTATAAAATCCTCTCCTCCTCCTTCTCCCTCGTGCGGTGAAAGTTCTGATACGAGTAACCTGCAGTATAAAAGGAATAAAATAAGGAAGAATAGGGAGAAAACTTGAAAGCAAGGGGGAACCTGTTAAACTTCTTCAGGTCAAGTACCACCCATCCTTTGGAGGTCATGATGGGGGCACTTATCTAACATTTGCTGGTCATGTTGGACCCAAGCACTCAACCTCTGCAAGTCAAGTTGATCTTCACTACTCAACCTCTGTGGGTCATGCTGATGGAACCCTTCCAACCTATGTAAGTCATCTTGGACCCAGTCACTCAGCTTATGCAATTCATGCTAGGGACACCCTTCCAACCTCTCTAGGTCATTTTGGACTCCAGACCTCAACCTATGCAGGTCAAGTTGATCCTTACCACCTAGAATATGGAATTCATGGTTGGTGCACACACTCAACCTCTGCTAGTCAAGTTGACCTTAATCACCCAACCTCTAGAGGTCATGGTGGGGGAAAGTAGTTAGCTAATGCAAGCCATGCTAACACTGTTGAGAAAAATAACTACTCAAAATGTCAGCCAAAGTTCCCATGTAGGCTTTGTGAGGGAGACCACCTTACCCATTAGTGCCTTCAATTACATAGGTTCGAAGAGTATGGTTCCAAGGACATCTCATTCTTGAACAACCTAAAGTTTCTCAATAACTTATTCAACCTTTATTTGGTCAAGTGGTTGAACGAATTCCATCTTTGATTGATCCCACTCTCCCTTAGGAGTGTGAAATTTACCAAGTTTTTGAACCGATAGAATCTTCGATCAATCTCACTCTCCCTTTAGAGAGTGATTTCCATCAAGCAGTTGAGTCGATGCCATATTTGATTAATCCCACTCTTCCTTTGGAGATTGAATCATATTCTAGTCATATTTGCTTTACTACCAGTTCAGAACCTTCTTGTTAGAGCAATTAATCTACCTTAGTACCATGGTCTACACTTAGGAGGCATTTTTCATTTGTCTAGTACTTATGTTATATGATCCTACTTAGGTTATATTTATCAATATTGGTCTATTAGCATATTTCTGGCTCATTAAATCATAGTTGAGGTGCTCCATTTTGATCATCCTAATAGTTGAGGCACTGTAGTTTGATCATCTTGACATTCCAGGTGACTGCATTGATTACAAATGACTTCTGGTTTGACTAAGGGATCTAGTGTGTGAATGTGGTTGTTTATGGTATTTTTGGTCATTTATTGGCTCCTAGAGACCCACCCACTCACACATGTGTACATCTATTCCTTGCATGCCTATATTTATTCCTCCTTACATGTTCACACATGTATTCATGACTATTTGGTTAGGTTTGGCAGCCTATTGGTCAACCTAGGGGGGTTTAGGGATCAAATCCTATATTGGCACTTGTATGCATTCACATGGCCTTCAAAGGCTCACAAATTTTCCCCATTGTATTACAAATATGTACCATACACATCTACAAGGTGTACTGTAATATAATGATAAGTTATTGGCAACATTCATATGTGTTATTTCATTCTCTTTTGTTGTTCTCTTGCATACTTTGTCAAATACTTTGATTGTGAATATTTCTCTTGATCCTATATCTCACTGTGAATCTATTTTCACATGGTATCAGAGATTTTTGGAGATGTAAATAAATCTAGAGAGGTTTGAGTTGCTGTTTAGGGCATATTTCCAAAAATTTTGAGTGTTTCCATTGCAGGATATACAACGTTTTTGTCACAGGTTGCACAAGAAGAATGGATCGGATTCGAGTATTGTTGAACCCATTCAACTATTTGAATGGAAGGTTGGAATGGTGATCCAGGTGAGTTTGAAAGGCTTGTATATAGTCACCATGGGGACTAGAATCGATCCCAACTATACTGTGGAGAAATATAAGTACTTCAATAGACTTGATGAAGCATTTGGAATGCTCTGTCTCAGTACTTCAAGAGATCTCCTCTTTCATGTATACATTATTGTCACACCCAATGAAGTTTCTCTCAATCTTGAGTCACTATTTGGGAAGATGGATGAGATGAGAGGCCATCAACTTGAAAATGAGCTAATCTCATTGAGTTCATCTCACTATGAGATCATCCAAGACTTCTTTACCAAGTTCAAAGAAATAGGAATTGAGATAAAACAATGTGGTATAGAGAATAAATATGACCAACTTATATTTTCCATCCATTCCAATCTAGGGCATGATTATTTTGTGTTTGTTTAGACATTCCACTCAAGCAAGCTTACAACTATAAATTGGAGGATTTCTGCAGTAGCAGACTTCATGGAGTCTTTGACTGAGGAGTAGGACATGATAGTACAAATGGGCACCATCAAATCCACCAAATATCAATCCCTTTCTTCAGGTGTATGAAATCAAGCCAAAGGCAAGAAGAAATATTTGAAGCAAAGAGAGAAAGAGAAGAAACATTCAAGTACAGAAAGCTCCAGTTCTACTGATGGAAGTTTGAGATCGAGGATGAGGAACAAGAGAGAGGGATTCCTACATGTGGTTATTTTATAGGTTCACATATTTAAATATATTTCTTTAGAAATAATATGGACATAATGACCAATATCCTTTAGGAGAACCATATTGATCTTCTAGAATTTGCAAAAGAATGGGAGCGCAAGCAAGGAAATGGTAAGCCTGAGCATGAATTAAGTGCATGGGTGAAACCCATTTATAATATATCTATTGATTATGTATCTGTTTCTGATTTGCCTTCTTATATATCAGAATCTGAAGCCTCCATCCCTTCCTTAGAATAAACCTCAACTAGTTCACCAAAGCTTCCTCCAAAAACTAGTCATTTTTCACTAGTTTGTGATGTTCCTTCTGAAAGCTCTTTCCCAATATAATAATATATTTTCCATTGTGATTCTGAAGGTGATATACAGGATTAAATACATATTATTACAGTCATAGAATCATTTCTCCAACCACTTCATGACCAAAATACACGACAACCCTTAAGTTCACTAGTTGGAAAATCTCAAAATTTCCTAGTTTCCAATGCTATGTCACTTGTGTATGTTTCTTTTATGCCTTGTATGTCTTTAATTGGTTATATAGACATGTAATTGGGCTTCATGGGAATTCCATTCCATATTTATGACTTTATTTTACCACCCATGTTTCAAATCTCACGTCTCTAGACCCTCGAGGTTCGCTCAACTATAAATATGATATAGTTGCTCACTCTTCTCTCTCTCTATTGACCCATTCGCTCATGGAGACACCATACCTCTGATATTTTCTGATTTATATGACATATATTCTAATATTTCAGATCCTTATGATATTTTTTACTTAGTTTTTAAGGTGATTCATCAAATTGGGAAGAAGATTCATGGTTTTATTCATGATATGGCAACTACACATGAGGCAGATTTTGTTGAATCTAGTGATGTTATTTGGGAAATAGTTTGTAGAGATATATTTTCCATGATTGATTATGCTTATATATCAGAGTATTATTGCATAAAAATACATTCTGATGATGATACTCCATCATAAAATTATGACCATCAAAGGGCCTCTCCACATGATCTTTGTCTACAACACTTTGATGCATTGATGCATGATCTTGGAATCAACAACATCTTCACCAAGTCCATCACCAAGAAGTTGTTCTTTTAGCTCATTCAAGTGAATAAGAGGACCTGTTGAATAAATTTTTGACCATATCTATCATGTCCATTTTTGAGGGGAGGTTTTTTCCCATCAGGTTTTCTTCCATACCTCGGTTACATGGACTAATAAAATTTTGTTGTAAAAGGTGACTTGTGCCTTAGTTGCGAAGGCCTTAATAAATAATTTTGTATAAGTTGTACTAATTTGGTCTTAAGGTGGGGTGTTATATAAATTAATATAGCTTAGTACCATGGTCTACACCTAGGAGGAATTTTCATTTGTCTAGTACTTATGTTATATGGTCCTACTTAGGTTATATTGATCAATATTGGTCTATTAGCTATTTTCTGGCTCATTAAATCATAGTTGAGGCACTCCACTATGATCATATTGATAGTTGAGGCACTCTAGTTTGATAATCCTTACATTCCAGGTTCCTGTATTGATTACAAACCAATTCTTCTTTGACTAAGTGCACTAGTGTGTGAATGTGGTTGTTTTATGGCCTTTTTGGTCATTTATTGGCTAATAGAGACTCACCCACTCACACATGTGTACACCCATGCCTTGCATGCCTACATTTATGCCTCCTTACATGTTTACACATGTATTCGTGACTTTTTGGTTAGGTTTGGGAGCCTATTGGTCAACCTAGGGGGGTTTAGGGGTCAAATCCTATCTTGACACTTGTATGCATTCACATGGCCTCCAACGGGTCACAATTTTTTCCCAATGTATTATAAATATATATCATATAAATATACAAGATGTATGGTAATATAATGATCAAATATTGGCACCATTCATATGTGTTATTTAATTCTCTTTTATTGTCTTATTACATATTTTGTCAAATACTTTGATTGTGAATATTTCCATCGCTCCAATATCTCACTATGAAGAAATAATCACACTTTTGGACAAGGGGGAATTGACCTCTCTTTGGATAAACCCCCAACAATCTCTCATATTGCTTTCTTTGATTGGCATGCCCAACTGAGCCGCACCTTCTTTCTGATGCACCTTTCCAGAAAAAAGGCCAAAATTAGTCCTTACATGATTGCTCGTTGGATTGCTGATGAAGGAGCCTCATTTAGTATTTTATCTGCACATGCTTGGGGAGGCATGGGATCTCCCAACCTTTTGTCGACTGCAAGTCATTCATTGGATTTTGATAGAAGAACTAGTACAACTTGGGGAATTCTTAATCAAACATATGTTACTTTCGGTAGGAATACCGTCTTAGTTGATTTCATGGTGATAGAGGCCCCCTTGAACTTGAATATGCGCATTGAGTGTGATTATGTTTATGCTATGCAAGATGTGGTGTCAACGTTCTTTCATGTGATGTATTATCAATCAGTTGTATTTTTTTAATCCCTCTCCTGACCCAACTAGAGACCGGGTATTTCCTTTATTGCTTTCGAGTGTCTCAGTCGACTACCCCACCATGGGTGACCTATGTGGCCTCATATCCCTCATGTTCAATTAATATTGAGAAGAAGCCTCTGTGTGCATGCTTATCTTCTTGGGACTTGATCCTAGCAGTTGACCATGTGATCTGTCCTATATATATTGTGGAGCTCACTCTCCACTTTGTTGATCCAGTTGAATGTTTAGAAATGTCTTCTATCTGGGATGGTCTACTTCCTTCTGATAAAGTCTTCCTAGAGTCTTCAATACAGTGTGACCTTCTTATGGATGTTGGTTCAGTTGTGACTAAATATAGCCCTGATTTTATTTGTAAGCCTGATCCCATTGATCAATCTTCTTATGTTGGTTTTGTTGAGTTTTTAGACTCTTCCTTTGAACAACAAGTCAGTGATCTTGTTGAGTTTGATTTTACTTATAGATTTTTAAACTCTTGTGATACTAATTTTGTTCCTATATACTCTATCTCTCCTGTTGATATTTTCTTTTCTTTTGAGGTTGATCTTATTGATTATAAACCATTAAGATTTGTCACTATAGAGTCTTCTTTGGTTGATTCTTCCTTGACTATACCTTTTGGGGAAGATAGAAAAGTTGCACGTGTTTCTTCCAAAGTGACATGCATCAGATCTTTTATTTTGAATATGATCCTAATGTTGTTGTTTCTTAGAGACAGGATTTGTATTTGGATTCACAACTATTTAATGAACTCAACTTATTGTTCAATATGTAACTGAATTTTCATGTACCTTGCTCATGCTTTTGAGCCTTATTTCAGATTCCACGCTTTTTTCTAGTTGTATAAGCCCTCATCTATGCTCTCCTCATCACTCAGCTTTGTACCTTTTTTCCTTTGCAACTTGATACCTTTTACCTTGAGGAGATGTTTCTCGAGTATATTTATCTTTCTTATGTTACTTTCATTATGCTTAGGTTTGTTCCTTGCACTTGAAACTAGTTTCACTTTCCTCTGACACTCATCTCCTCGCATTTAGAGCATTCTTTTTTCTCTCCTTCAAGATCGTTAAAAACAATAAGGAGGCCGCGAGTTGAATTTTGGAGACTCATTAAAAATTTATGGGAAAGATATGATGTTATATTCAAGCCCTATTCCGACTCCTTAAATGTGACTAGATCACCGAGTTCACTTATCCATTCAAACTCGTTAAAGGATGTGAAAGAACATCCATATAGGTATACGTTTAACCCTTTTTCCAGCCATGTGGATTACTTAGGAAAAGGAATACTCTACTTTCTTTGAAATCTAGAAGAGTATCTTTAGGTATAGGTTTATCTTTTTTCCAGAACTGGAAGACTAAACTTGCGAAAAAGGAACCTTTTCGAGCTTAGTTTTCTCTTTTTCATGCTCTGGACCTAAACATGAAAATGTTTTCGACTATTTTTTATGTAATTTGTCATGCTCGCTTAAATACTAGTAGAAAAAAATCGAGTTTACTATTGTATGTACAATTCTTGTAAATAAATGAAATTTTTTGAGTGATCTTGGTTCCCTTCACACTCATTAAAACTAAAGAATTTCTACTTGCTTCTGAAGGAGTATCACTCTGGTGATACTTTGCCCCTTTTTCAGACCTTACTGACTAACTGCGAAAATGATAGAATTCTCCTTTGGATTGTTTTACACTTTTTCGGACTCAAGAGACTAAATTTACGAAAAGGCACCCACCTATAATATTCTTTGGAGTTTTTAGACTCTCAAAAATATGAAAACACGATCAATATTCCACTAATTGGGTCTCATAAAATCCACGAATCAATGCTTTATCAAGCATTCTACTTGCTTCTGAAGGAGTATCACTCTGGTGATACTTTACCCCTTTTTCAGACCTTACCGACTAACTGCGAAAATGATAGAATTCTCCTTTGGATTGTTTTACACTTTTCCAGACTCAAGAGACTAAATTTACAAAAAGGCACCCACCTATAATATTCTTTGGAGTCTTTAGACTCTCAAAACTATGAAAACACCATCGATAATCCACTAATTGGGTCTCGTAAAATCCACGAATCAATGCTTTATCAAGCATTCTTCTGTTTCTTCTTCAAGATTTCCAACAATGAAGAAGATATCTAGTTTTATTTCTTGGACTCGTTAAACCTTTACAAGAAATAGGGGAAAGGGAAGTTCATTCACATGTCTTTTACATCACAGAAACAAGTCTTCTCTCCTCAAACAAAGCACCGGCTTTGAGTCTATCAACAATTGGGTCCTAGTTTTTGACCTTATCCTGATTTAGAGTTTTCACTCCTCCAGTTGGCTTCCTTTCCAATTATATGGGGAATCTGTCAATGTATCCTACATTGTAGATTTGCATCGTTTGTCCCTTTGTGTCAAAATACTCCTAAGAAACTTTTTGTGTCATTCTCACTGTTCAAGGATAAACCCTTATCAGTTTCCTTGAACTTTTTTGTCATCCATTCCCGGGTATTAGTTCATTACATCCAGTCTTCAGAGGTCCTTGCTCCAAAAATTTGTTCCAGTTCCATATCCAATCATTCTTTGACTTACCTGGTGTTGGATGATGAAGGATGGATTAATTCCTTTCTTCCAACAGGTCTCTTCATATTGAATTCAATGCACCTTGTTCTAGGAATGAGATTTACATTTTATGATAGTACCTTGGGGATTGCAGTCATCAGTGAAAATTTCCCTTGCTATTGGGTAGTGGGAATACCTTAATTTCTCCTACTCGATGGATTCTTCAGGTGTGTGACTTCAGGACCTTGTATTCACACATGATAGAATGAAGTAGGTACATTGGGGAACATTTTCATTATTGGTGGTTTCCCTTGCATTGTTAACAATCCTCATAAATGAATGGTAATCAAAAGACTTACTCCATGTTCAAATTCAACTCCTTTATTCATGTGGTTAGGATTAGTATCTTTTTGGCAGTTTGGATTGAATACCTTGGGATGACAATAGCATTGTCATTTATTGCTATTTCTCGAGTTGCGCAAGGCCTTGTCACATTTCATATGACATTTACTGAGACATAGATCCACCTTGTATTCCTATGGCTATGATTGATTATTAAGCATGGATCCACCTTTTTCATTTGTGGACATGACTTGTTTAGATTTTATATGGTGCCTTTTTTCATATTGTGTGATCATGATAGTTACATCAGTTATACACATGCTGGATCCACCTTTATATTTATGGAAATCATTTGTATATGGAAATGTATGTCCCATGGATAAGTTTTTTCTGATATTTATCTCTCTTTCAGGTACCTTCGTTCATGCCTATGATATTGGATTCTACATCTCTTCGACTCCATGACTCAACTGTTTTCTTTTTATAATGTATTTCGGCTATCGTCTTCCCCTCTAACCTCATACATTAGGGGGAATCTATTATAGCCTACAATGACACATTCTCTACCTTTGATCACTTTCCCATGTTTTCATCACATGTGGACACTTCCATGATGACACTTCATGAAAGCCACTGAAAGAAAACCTAGATTGGAGGTGCCATATCTATAATTTTTTAACTTCATTTAACCTCTTCTCTAGACTATTGGAAAGGCATATGAGTAAGGAATTTTTTTTCATAAGAGACCAAATCCTGGAAATGCATGGAAGTACCCTAAAAATGATATTTTTTGAACCATTTGTGACTTTCCTTAAGCAAACCCATAATTTTACCTTGGATTCTCGACTCTGCTTCATTAAACCCACGATTTTCACCTAAAGTGGAAAAAAAAATTATGATTAATTCTAGAATTAGGGTTGGTCTGGGTGGTTTTGGAACTGATATAGAAGTTGTAACTGATCCCTATTCGACCCTTACTCTTCATGAAAGTATATAAGAGAGGGAGAGAGTTCTTTGGAGGGGACTTGAACTTTTGCATTGTTATGCTAGTGGAATTGGGACTCTCATCCCCCATAACTTTTGCCTAGATGTTATCCTCTTGTGTTGCAGAGATTGGAGTCTGAGATCCTTGGAGAAGAGAAACAAAAGAACTAGATCAAGGTTTTGTTAGGTTCCTAGAAAGAGGAGAAGGTGAAATATGTCCTTCTTCCACTTGATTAATAAAGATGTGATGTCATTCTTCTTACCAAATCATTGTTCAATGTGTATTGAATCTTTGTTATTATTTTATGATGATTATTATCATATTAGGGTTTCATTTTTTACTGAAAACAATATCCTTTCATATATTAAATTTGGTTTAAGGAAGGTTAAACTTTCTTTGCAGGTCTCTTGGAGTAAGAGGAGCAGGAGGAAGGGATATAGAAATCTTATACCATCCTTTAGTGAATGAGGTATGGACCTTACTTATCTATGGATCTTGTTTATATTCCCTTGTTGAGCATTGTACATATATCTTTCAACCCTAGTATGTTTATGGCCTCTTAACCCCCAGCCATAGGAGCACTTTCCTCTGCAACACTTGGAAACTAAGGTTGAAGTCACCTCTTACAAAAATTTATTTGTCCATATAACCAAGGTAAGAAGGAAAACCACATGGGAATAAAACCTCCCCTCTAAAATGAACATGGAGAAAAATATGAATGTGAATATTAGTCCTAATCATGTGTCACCCACTCCAAGGAGTGACCTCATATAGGTGATGTATTCTCTATGAATCTCTTGGTGAAGATGTCAGCAGTTTTCTCCGCAGTTGAAAAATACTGCAATGATATCACCTGCTCATGTACAAAGATCTTGATGTAGTGTATGTGAATCTCAATGTGCTTTGTCCTTTGTATCTTTACTAGATATATGGATATATTTATTTCACTTTTATTGCCACTCCAAATGACATTGGGTGAATCAAATGAAAAACCAAGTTCTCCAAGAATTCCTTGTAACCACACACAATGTGTAGCTACATTCACTGCTCCTCTGTACTCGATCTCAGCTGATGAAAGGGATATAGTGAGTTGTTTCTTACTTTTACTAGCATATGGGACCATGTGTAAGAATGAATACATAACCTTAAGTTGACAACTTGTCAATGGAATATTCAACCCAATCCAAATCAGTATATCCAACTAGTTCTAGTGGAGAACTAGCAGCAAAGTGTATCCCAAAGTGTTTGGTTCCTTGCACATAATGCAAGTGGTAATAACAAAAAATTGTTCACCTAGATCTATATGGTACAAACCATAACTATACATCATATTTCCATCATTATTTCCTCCATTTTGACCTTCACAACTAAAACTCCACCAAATATGGTCCAAAACATTATTATTCCTTCCCCATAAATGAAGGGAAGTTGAACATTTAATGTGATTTATCCCCACTCTCTCCAAAAAGGATAAAAAAACCCTAAAAGTGAGAATGGTTCAAAAACCATAGATAAATACCACGCACAATAAAACACCATGTGTCAAAAAACCTTGGACCATCCTATAAATACATTATGAAGGTCTCACCATCATAACACTTTTGAACTTTTGTCATCCATTCATTCACTCTTAAGACTTTCGCCATGATCATCACACTTTTCCATATCATTCCCATGGTGTATGTTGAGCTTTGTCCATACCCATTTGGATCCATTCCCCCTATTTGAAAACCACTAGTGGAGTATACTCGAGACCCAAACCGTGGAGTTGTGAGACCATTTCCTTGGACGGTTGTAGTGGCCCACTTCAAAGAAAGGTATGCCTATTGTTATTACATTTTGTTAGTTAGATAATAAGTCAAAATCATAAAAATATTTATTTTCTTGCTTATTGTCATTTATTGTTGTAAGTCGAGGTTGAAAGACACTTCCCACCATTGAACTCTACCCTATGATCCGTTTAATCTAGGGTAGGTGATTTTTCATGTGCCAAGGGAGAAATTCCCACTACATTTGTAGAGAATCCGTTGGGTAGATCCTTTCGGATATTTTCTTTTGCAAGAATTTCTACTTGTTTTTTTATGCTTGGATACCTTCAGCCGCAATAGATTTGAACCCCTCACGGGATCTCTGAACCATTCTTACCTTAGTGTCTACCCCCTAGCCCAAGTCGACAGCCTTTTACTAAAAAATTCTTAGTTCCGGTTGGCTTACACTTATTGGTAGAAAGATATAGCTAGGTCACACATTTCACCCTTATAAGTGTGGCTTGGAACAGAAGTACAGATCACACTTGTCTCAGCGCTCGGAGTGACCCTAGTCGTTACTGCGACCCAATTTTGTGTGACCCGTCGCGCATAAACCCATGTTTTGTGTGACCTGAGTCTTCTGACATTTACTTTATCCGGTTCACAATTGTTTCATAGTTTTGTGTGATGTCGATCACACCTATTCTACCGATAGGTGTGACCTGCAGTTTTTTGAGTTCTTTTCGGTGGTTGAAATCATTGTTCCAGACCCCCTATCTGTGTTCCACCTCTTCTCGACCTGTTTCTATCCACATCTGATGCATTACAGCCCATTGGTTCATTTCGTGGTCCTATTTTCCTTGTATGTGAGTCCTTTGAGTCAAGATTCGTAGTTGAGACCCCATGTGTGTTTTATACTTCCTTATCAATTCTGTATGCGCTAATTTACTTGTGTATATTTGATTTTCTGGAAGAATTAGTTGTTATGTTACATGATGTTTACTATCATTTACTATTATTTATCTACATTTTTTCATCTCAACCATTGGATCGCCGGGGTTTATACACATCACATGTGCACACATCTCACACCCCAAAGTAAAACACTTGGTTCATGACCCCACGCTAGCCTAAAAAATTAACTTAACTCAACCAACATTGTAACCTCATTTGAGGACCAAAGCAATATTGTAGCTAAGTTAGGATTATAGGGTTAGGAATCCAAACAACACCCCTTTGTCACTTACATTTGAGACATAGATGTTTTCCATTAGGGGAACAAAATCATCTTGTACTTGTTGACATGGTCACGACCAGTCTATCAAAGGCCCCCCTGCTCCGCGGAAGTAATCCACAACTGTAACACACCGATTTTGACCCCATGGTATTGAATTGCACATGATGTAAATAATTTTATTTGATCATGGTGTGGAGCTCAAGGAAAAGGCCCCACCATCTATTTAGTTTCTCATGTATCGACGATTAAAATCAATGCCGATGGTTTATGTGCTAGCCAGGCACAATATGTTTTGAGACATCATGTAAAAATGAAAATTAATAAAAATACCACAACTAGCTATGCACCGCAACATTAAAGAGATGGGGGATGATTTCACAAGGAATAGGGAGGGGGAAAAATTCAAACGCTTGATCCAATAGGGTGAAGCCAAATGTCAAATGGAGAACCCATAAAATTGTCAAATTCCCATTTTGTCTTTTTGTGTCCAGTCATTTAGAATTTGGTTGAGGAAGTTAATGCATGGGGATGGGAAGAGTATGGGAGTCAAATTCGAATTTGGGAAGCCACCCATTTTGTAAAACGTGTTTTTGAAATCTTGGGCAAGTAAATGCCTAGAAACGCATGCCCACCCCATTATCCACCCATATGTTTTTCCTCTCTCATGCAGTTGGAGCTCCTGTTCATTTTCCCCTCATGATTCTTGCATTTCCTCATTCTGTCATCACCAGGAAAACCCATATTCATGTTTCTGAGTGAATGTGCAGCAGAGATTCACGTTCTGATAGTTTTAAGAGGTCATTTTCCTCCCTCACGTTTTTCTACAGTTTTCCCATTTTTCTCCATGGCTAGGAAGTTGTTTTGCGTTGCTGAGTGAATGTGCAGTCGAGATTCACATTTTGTGTGTTTGTTGATGTTGATGTATTTGTAAATTCAGAACATATTCTTCTATGTATTGTACTTGCAAAATATTGTATTACTGATGGAGATGTTAAATTCCTCCTTAATAAGATGTGTCGTCATTTGTATTGTAAGTGTTGTAACTTATACTTGATGGGTTATTAGACCACAAAGAAGGGGTAGGCACAGTAGATTACATGTGGATCTGTTATTAGACCTCCTTAGGAGGTTGGCCCAATTAGGGTTAAAGTCAAGTTAAGTCAGTGTATAAATAGAGAGGTTGTGTCTCTCATTCTATTCATTCACTCACTTCACACAAGTGAGAAAGAGGAGTGCGCACGAGTGGAGGAGGATTATCTACTGGAGAGAATTATCTTTGTGGGTTGATCCTTGAGATATTTTGTATTGGGGATTATTCTATATCTGAGGAATTTGCAGGTTTTTTCACCTTCTTGGTTTTCCTCGGTGAAATGCTTTGTGTCCTTTGTCTCTTGTAATTTTTATGTTGTGCTTGTTATTCTCTTCGTGATCCTTGATAATATGGAATGAAATTATTGGAAAATTTAACATGGTATCAAAGAAGACCTAAGAATAAGACATTGTGAAGCTGCATAAGCTAGGTCTTCTTGATTTTTTGGTTTTCTCTCCGCAGTTCATCAAAGGCAAGAGGAGGCTAGACTAGAGAAGTGTTTTACATTGCAAAATCTAGTCATCTTGGAATTTTCGCAATAAGTCCATTTTTGCAAAGGTTCAAGATCAAACAATTTTACATGCCAAAGGTAACATCTCCCTCTACCTTGTGTTTGAATCACAACCATCTGATTCACTATATTTATTGTTTTATGATCCGTACAAGTTAGGGTTTCTTCCTTTTCCAAATCTCAGTCATAAACAGGTGACCAAGGGAAAAAGGTCAAAAAATGGGCTAGGAATATACAAATTGAATTCTGTAAAACATTTCAATGAGGGAACGGAATTTAGTTTCACTAGTCCAATTTTCATAGGCTGAAGTTATACCAGTGATGCGTGGCACACCGTACAAGTTCTCTATCTTTTTTTATGCCATAAACAGGTCACATTGCGACACTTAGCATATATCTCTCCTAGAGAATCCATTTGAGCTCAAAATTATGGGGTTTGAAAGATAATAGAAAAGGATACCACAGACCGAAGTTTTAGATCCCAAGGATCTGAAATAGATGAGTCACACTAGAAACATTACAATTAATTCTGGAAGGTCAAATTTTGGAATTTCCACACTAGCTTGCTCGTCCAATTTTCCATTTGAAGTACTCTTTAAGATGTCTCACCACACCAAGCTTGAATATAAGCTTGAAGGAGCTGATAAATTTTGAGCATGGAAGTATAGGATTGGGTTAATCCTAGAAGAAAATGAATTGGATACCTACATAAGTGAAGAGGTTCCAGTTCCAGAGGGAGATGAGGCTAAGGACTTACAGAAGAAGAATTTCATCAAAGCCAAGAGAATCATTACTGATTCTATTAAAGACCATCTCATACCACATGTGTCTTCCCTAAAGACACCCAAGGAGATGTTTGACTCCTTGACCAAGTTGTTTGAAGGAAAGAACATAAACCAGAAGATCACACTGCTGAACCAATTGAACAATGTCAAGATCCAGAATCAGAAAACCATCCAATCCTACTTTACTAGGGTCTCCCAAATCAAGGAAAAAATTGAAGCAATGGATGAAGTAGTGGAGAATGGATAAATTGTCATGACCACATTGAATGGCCTACCTAGGTCATGGGACTCATTCAGCCAAGGTATTTGTGCTAGGAAGAAATTGATCTCTTTCAGTAGACTATGGGAGGAATGTTCACAAGAAGAATCTAGGATTGTGGCCTGAGAAGAAAATATGGGAAGTGAAGACCAAGCCCTCACATCACATACTAAGGGAAGTAAGTTCAAGAGGAAGAATTATTATAACAAGAAGCACCATCACTTCCATCAGAAGAAGAAACATCTCTCCCATGTAATGCTTCACTTGTGATGAGAAAGGAAATTATTCCTCAGAATGTACCAATAATAAACAAAGCATCAACAAAACCAAGAAGAGGAATAACAAGAAGAGATATCATGCTCATGCTGTCGAAGATAATGACCCTCCCAAGAAGAATACTAGAGAAGAAATTGAAGACTCTTCAAGTGACGATGAATATGTCTTGATCTTTGCTCTCATAGGTACTATCTTTCATGGATGTGATGATTGGATTATTGATAGTGGGGCTTCCAAAAACATGGTTGGATTTAAAGAATCCTTTATAGATCTATCTAAATGTGAGTCACCTCATAAGGTAAAACTTGGGGATGACTATCAATATCCTATAAAAGGAAGTGGTGAATCCTCCTACAAAATAGACTCTGGGAAGTCCTTAAAGATACAAGAAGTTCTATATGTACCTGGAATCAAAAATAATATTCTCTCCTTATCATCTTTGGATGCAAAAGGGATGAGAGTTGCATTTATGGATGAACAAGTACTTATGTGGCCTAAAGGTAAGACCATTGATGATGTAGTAGTGATTGGAGAGTAAGAGGGAGGATTGTACAAATTGGAGGGACAACTTGAACATGCCATGGTTCATGAATCCATGGAGCCAAGTGAAATTTGGCACATAAGACTTTCACATGTGCACTATAGAGCACTACCAATTGCAAGAAAAGCAGTAGAAGGTCTTCCTAAAATCAAGTCAAAACATGAAGGTATATACAAAGGATGTGCAAAAGGAAAGAACACAAAGAAGGCATTTCCAAGTAGTGAAAGCAAGGAAAAAGGAATCTTGGATATTATCCACTCCGATATATGCAGTCCAATGTCATCCAATTCTCTGAGTGGGTATGTATATTATGTTTCCTTAATTGATGATTTCTCTAGAAAGACTTGGGTTTATTTCTTGAAGAATAAAGATTAAGTGTTTGATAAGTTCAAGGAATTCAAATCCTTCATAGAGAATCAAACTGATAAGAAGATCAAGATCTTTAGATCCGACAATGGTGGAGAATTCACTTCAGGGAACTTCAAGAAGTTGTTAAGTGATTCAGGGAGTAAGAGGGAGTTGACCACTCCTTACAATCCACAACATAATGGGGTTGTAGAAAGGAAGAATAGAAAAATCATGGAAGCAGCACATGCAATGCTTCATGACCAAGATCTACCCATGCACCTATGGGTAGAAGCAACAAGGACAACTGTATATGTACAAAGCATAACACCTCACAAGATACTTGACAACAAGACACCAGAAGAAGTATTATTTGGTAAGAAACTAGAGATTATCCATATTAGGATATTTGGTTTCCTAGTATATACACATGTCCCAAAAGAAAAGAGGATAAAGTTAGATCCTTTAGAAAAGAAGGGTATATTTGTGCGTTATAGTGAAAGCTCGAAGGAATACAGAATCTACTTTCCAGGATTCAAGAAGATTGACATCTATAGGGATGTGAATTTTGATGAAGATTCAACATAATTCAAATCAAGGAAGACACATGTTGAAGACCATGAAGAACCAAGAGTATCCAGAATACAAGACACCACCATGAATGAAGCAACTCTAGAAGTGGATCATGAAATAGAAGATCCCCAAGAACCTGTAGATCCACCTTGTGAGAAGAACTCTCACAAAAGGAAACCTGCATGGGATAGAGAGATCATTCAATATACAGAAAGGTATGGTATTCCATAATAAGAACACAGAGAAAGTAAAAAGACAAGATCACACACCAGCTATGTTGCCTAACTCTGTGACATTATGAACAAAGAACCTTCTAGTTATGAAGAAGATGGGAAAAAGAAAGAATTGAAGGATGCCATGGTCGAGGAATACCAGTTGATCATGAAGAATGATGTTTGGGAAGTGGTCCCAAGACTAAATGGGAAGTCTGTTGTGACTTCCAAGTGAATCTATGAGATCAAGCATGCTACAGATGGTAGCATAGAGAAATACAAGGAAATATTTGTTTCTCGTGGCTTCTCCCAAAAAGAGGGGATAGATTATGAAGAGACCTTTTCTCCTGTAGCTATATACACTTCCATCAGAATAGTACTTGATCTGGATGCAGTGATGAAGGGGAAGATACACTATATGGATGTCAAGGTATATTTCTTGAATGGTGTAGTCGAAGAGGAAGTGTATGTGGAGCAGCCACTTGGTTTTGAGACATATGACAGCGAGTCATAAGTGTGCAGATTGAAGAAAGCCTTGCATGGCTTGAAGCAATCTCCTGGGACATGGTATGGCAGGATTGAAAGCTTCATGTCAAGTTTGGGATTTACCAAGAGTAAAGCAGATTCCAACCTTTACTACAAGGTTGAGGAAGGAAATCCTGTGATACTCCTATTATATGTGGATGACCTTTTTGTGACAGTTGAGGATAGATTGATTGTCGACACGAAGAGAAAGCTTGCTGCCGAGTTTGAGATGAAGGGCTTGGACACGATGCACTAATTTCTAGGTATGGAGGTATGGTAGAGTTCAGATAGAATATTCCTTGGACAAGGGAAGTATACAGTAGAGATCCTGAAGAGGTTTAGGATGATGGACTGCAAGGCCATGGCTACACCTATGGCATCGAACCTAAAGCTATTGAGTCATGCTTCATCAGAGTCAGTTGATGTCATGATGTATCATCAGATGATTGGGTCCTTCATGTACCTAAAAAACATGAGACCAGATATTTGCTTTGCGGTGAACACCTTGAGCCAGTTTCTGACAGATCCTAAACATGTTCGCCTGATTGTTGTAAATCATATTCTGAAGTACATGAAGGGTACGATTAATTATGGGCTAAAGTATGATGTGAATCAAAAGTTTAACCTAAAGGGTTATGTTGATTCAGATTGGGCAGGTAGTGTTACAGATAGAAAGAGCATCACAAGGTGCTGCTTTAGTATGGGATCAGGCGTGATCTCTTGGTTTAGCAGGAAGCAATCCAGCGTAGCACTGAGTACAGTCGAAGCAGAGTACATTGCAGATTGTTCAGCTATTTGTGAGGTAGTATGTCTCAAGAAGCTATTGTATGAGTTATTTGATCTCCCATTGGATGCTACCTCTATCTTCTGTGACAACCGAAGTTGTGTGAAGTTGTCTGAGAACCCAGTGTTCCACGACAGGTCGAAGCACATCGAGATCAAATATCACTATATCAGGGATATAGTGTAGAGAGGAGTAGTGAAGCTTCAATATGTTGCGACAGATGATCAGATAGAAGATATGTTGACCAAACCACTAGCCAGGGTGAATTTTGAGTACTTTAGAGAGAGGCTTGGTATTTTTCAGATAGAAGATACATCAAGGAAGAAGTGATGGGACACATTCGTAGGATCCATTCCAAGCATGGTAGGAAAATCCTTCCCATGGTTGTGGATGTAAGCGTTGTGTGATGAGCATCGAGATGATTCTTCAGCTTCTGCTATGATGATAATCAGTATGATGTTGTGATGAGTATCATGATGATACTTTATGGATAGATTGTACAGATAGCATGTAAAATATCCTAAGAAATCCGATAGTTTGTGCTCAGATGCTCTTTCGATGTTTTGTTATACATTGACCGTGGACAGGTTGTGCTGGTAGCATAGAAAATATCCTTGGAGATCTTATAGTCTATGCTAGGATGCTCTTTCAAGGTTTTGTTGACGCACGTAATCAGTCCCGAGGATTCCATAGTATGGCCAAAGATGTTGAAGACCTACAGAAGGGGAGGCCTATAACCCTCATGAAAAAGGGTTGGCTCTGTAGAACTTCCTATGATGAGAAGAATTATGAGATAGCCCAGTGATTGAGGTGTTGATGTACAACAACAGTGACGATGATGCTTCGTGATCCAGTGATGATGATCCAGCTCTAGAATTGAAGACTTGTTTCGACATATATTGATGACCTTTGTCTAGAGAATACCTTCCTAGTTAAGAGGGAGTTTTGATGAATTTGTAATGTCGGAGTATATTCTTCTATGTATTGTACTTGCACAATATTGTGTTACTGATGGAGATGTTAAATTCCTCCTTAATCAGAAGTGTCGTCATTTGTATTGTAAGTGTCGTACGTATCGTAAGTATTATTGTAAGTGTCATAACTTATACTTGATGGGTTATTAGAAAACAAAGAAGGGGTCGGGCCAGTAGATGACATGTGGATGGGTTATTAGACATCCTTAGGAGGTCAGCCTAGTTAGGGTTAAAGACAAGTTAAGTCACTGTATAAATAGAGAGGTTGTGTCTCTCATTTTGTTCATTCACTCACTTCACACAAGTGAGAAACAAGAGTGAGAACAAGTGGAGGAGGAGTATCTGCTAGAAAGAATTATCTTTGTGGGTTGATCCTTGTGATATTTTGTATTGGGACTTATTCTATCTCTGAGGAATTTGCGGGTTTTTTCACCTTCTTGGTTTTCCTTGGTGAAATGATTTGTGTCCTTTGTCTCTTGTAATTGTTATATGTGCTTGTTATTCTATTAGCGATCCTTGATAATATGGAATGAAATTATCTCAAAATTTAACAATTGAAGCTGGATTTGCTCCAGAAATTCCCATAGGCATTTTCTGATTTTGGGAGTCATGATTTGGGTGTCAATGATGGTTTTTTTGCTCCTAAATATCCCTGAACGTTTTGTGAATTCAATTTTGGTTCCTAGTATTGTTTTTCCCCTTGTTCCCATTTTTATTTTGGATCAAAGGACATTTTTTACCATACACAGAACTTGTATTTGGATGTGACAATGCATCCTCATGTTGACTTAGTCATGTAAGTCCAAGGAAAAAATATGTTAGTGGATTTGGCTGTGTTTTGGTGTGAAGGTTAGCTTGGTTGTGAAATTCCAAGGAACCCATCTATTAATTAGATGACTGTGTTTTGATGTAAGGGTTTTCTTGGTTGAGTAAGTCCAAGGAACTAATGTGCTATTGGTTTATTTCCTTAGTATCCCATGAAACCTAATTGTTTATTGGTTGGGCTGGAAAATCTGTGAAACCCAACTATGTGTTGGCTTGAATGTGTGTGTATGGGATTGTTGTGTGTAATATTATTGTCCCTAGTTCCTTGTGGAAATCATGCCTAGCTCGGGCATGGTAGCGATGCTAAGATATTGATGAGAACATTGGCCTATGGTAGGGTGGAATGTTACGGTGACATAGTTGTTTGTGGGGAAGATTCTTCTCAAGATAAGTATTCTTGTGTGCTTAATCTCTCCAAACGATTTGTTTTATTAATTAATATGAACATGTGGAATGCTTGAATGAATTTGTTTTTATTTCACTGTGTATTTACCTATATAATGCATATGTGTATGTATTTTATGTTCAATTCATTTTCAATTGTTATGTTCATGGGACTATATTTCCCATTTTAATAGCGGCAGTGTAGGTCACGTCCTCTCCTTTGTCGGGATGAGAGGAGGGTACATGACAAAAATGAAGGGGTTAGGGAATTCAGGGTGGAATACCGCACTCCATTATGTATTGAAGGCTAACCCTTAATAGTCCTCCTCATGCATTCGAGAGTATACCGGGTGTCAAGAGCCAAAGGGATGAAGTTCCAACAAACCACTCTAGACGTGTCGTGAATGAGGTAGCCTAGTTTCCATTCTATCTAGGGATATTTTACCCAATTTCCCTCTTGGTAGCAAGATTCTCTTAGCCTTTTGTTCTTCCATTTCATATTTTTTTACTGGTATTTCATCACCCTGCAGAGGATACAATTTGCAAGGGGATTCCAATTTGTATCTAGGAGTTTTCTTGCACACATATCCCATAGGTTAGTGTGTCATTTTATTTATAGGTAGTGTCGTTTGTTGGATTTCTTGCCACTTGGTTTTAGAATTGCATGCTATAACACACCGTTGCAGTTTAGTTTTAGAGCTTACTTTTTGGCCTATGAGCCACCATTTTTATGCTCTCCTTCTTCACACTCAGTTGTAGTTGGTTTTTTGAGCCCGTGTTTGATAGTATTACACCTACATTCATTATACCATACCACCATTCATGGATGGGGGTAGTGGCCCTTCCACGTCCATTCTTGCTATTCCTAGCATCCTAGTGACTACTCCTATTGTTGAAAGTCAACCTTACCAACCCCATGTACCCATGGTAACTATATTCCTACTGATGTCGACACCATTGCTGGTCCTTCTTGATTCACTCTTGGTTTTAGTCTAACTTTCATGGCTAGTCTCCACCTGCCTGATTTGACACGGTTAACCAATGAACCTATTCATCATAAACTCCTCATGGAATTTATTCTTTGATTGATATAAATAAAAAAATGGATCTGGTGCAGGTTGTGTATTGATAGATCCTAAAGGAACTAAGATAATGATTTCCTCTAGACTAGAGTTTGAGTGTACTAATAACATTGCTGAGCATGAAGCTCTTGCCCAAGGGATCAGGAAAGAAATCAATTTAGGCACTCAGGTGATACAATTCTATGGATATTCCATGATTATTGTAAATCTAGCAAAAAACAAGACCCATTGTATATCACCTTGTCTGATAAATTACCAGAAACTTGTTAGGGACATGACCCATTCATTCAAAAAATTTAACATTAAGTCTCTCCCTAGGTCCCAAAATTTTGATGGAGGATTATTAACTAATACTCCATTTAATCTCATTCCTTCTCAGAGGTTTGTCTCTTGATACTTTCTCGATAGAGTTAATATACATACCTTCTATTCCAAACAATGTTATCGATTCGAAGGTGTTTGATGACGATCAAAAAATTCTCGACTTCTTGACAACCCAAGATACTTTTAAAGATATAGCCATTGATGAGGTTGATCATGAAAAATATATATGTGATCTTGACTTCCCTTCCAATATTATTCCAAAGTCAGTAATCAATTTGGAAAAGTACTATGACTTGCAGGACAAATTCAAGAATACAACTAACTATAAGATATAATTCTTCTCTAAATTACAAGACTGTTAATTTGGGAAATGATCAAAATCCTCAAATGATAAATATAGGGATTAACTGTCTACTCGATGAGGAAAAGAACATGATTAAACTCTGCAAGGATTTTAAATATGTTTTTGCTTAGACGTACGTCGACCTTAAAACCTTTGACACTAAAATCATGGAACACAACATTCTAGTGAAGCCTACTATCAAACTCTATCAATTGAAATTGAGGAAGATGCATCCTAGTCTTAAACCTTCGGTGAAGAAATAAATCGAGAAATTGTTAACAACTAGAATTTCATTTCTAGTGAGACATATACATTGGATTTCAAACATAGTCCCCGTCCATAAAAAGAATGGGGAAATAAGATTGTGTGTGGACTTTCAAAATTTGAACAAAGCATCTGAAAAAGACAATTACCCTATTCCTTCAATGGAGAAAATTTTGCAGAAAGTTGTAGGTGTTCAAATGTTCTCCCTATTAGATGGTTTCTCCAGTTACAATCATGTATTTCTTACCCCTTCAGATCAACTTAAAACTGCTTTCAGAACACCTTAGGTAACGTATTATTACAGAATAATACCCTTCAAGTTGATTAATGCAGGTGCCACTTTAAAGTTTACAAAGAGATATGGATATATATTTTAGAGGATTAATGTGCAAAATTTTATAGTAGTCTATCTTGATGATATAACAATTTATTCTAAAAGGAGGCATGATCATCTATTTTCTCTTAGACAAGTTTTTGAAAGATGCAGGAAGTATGATATCTCACTGAACCTGAAGAAGTCCATTTTTGCAATCACATAAGATAAAAATTTTGGATTCATTGTTTCAAAATATGGTATGATTATATATCCCAAAAGAACATACACAATTTCCAAAATTGAACTACCAAGTTCGAAGAAATCCATGCAGCCCTTTCTGGGTAAGATTAACATTGTCAGAAGTTTTGTACCCAATTTTTCCCAAATTGTTAGGGAATTACAAGATTTGATAAAAAAAATATATACAATTTAAATGGTATGACATTCAGAAATATGCTTTTGCTAAAATTAGGTAGGCGATCATGGATGCTCTTTCATTGATGTCTACGGATTTTGAAAAAGATTTTATTATGTTGAATTTTGCCACATACTTTTCTTATGTTGTTGTCTTAACACAGAAACAAGACGAGGACATTGAAATTCCCATTTTGTTTATGAGTTCCACATTTAAAGGAGCTAAGCTAAATTACTCTAAGATTAGTGAACATGCATATACAATTTATAAGTCTGTAAAACATTTTAGACCGTATTTATTGAAATCTAGAACGAAGGGAATTGTCCCTTATGCAGCCATTAGGAATGTATTTATTTAGAAATAGCTTGGTGAAAAGAATGCCCATTGGATGACTCCACTTCAAGAATATGACTTGGATATCAATCCTTCCAAAATTGTCAAAGTACGAGGCTTGTCCTTTCTAGCTGCCCAATCTAATGATCCTGAGCAGGAACTAAAATGGAAACAAGAGGAAGATATATCTGAGGATACTGCAAAAGTTATTTATGCTCCAACTTTTCAATGGTATGATGACATTAAGTTTTTCCTTACTCACGGGTATGATCCTCCAACCTTAGAATTCAAGATGCACATAGCTTTAATATTAAAATCTGCACCTTATCAGTTTATTGATAGTGTGTTTTTCAGAAGAATCTATGATGGTGTTTTCCTTAGATGTCTAGAAAAGGAAAAAATTGACAATTTCTTATTGGATTTGCATGCAGGGCCTGCAGGTGAACACTATTAAGGAGAAAAAACTTCTCACAATATCCTCAGAGATGGCTATTATTGTCCAACGTTATTTAAATATGCGTATGCTTTTGTTAGAAAATGTGAAGCCTGCCAAAGATGTGATGGTAAGGTAAAGACATCTTCTTTTCCCCTCCAACATGTCACTATTTAGTTTCCCTTTCAACAACGGGGACTGAATTTTTTTGGTCCTATTACTCCTCCTTCTTCCTTGCAACACAGGTTTATCCTTATTGCAACATACTACTTCACTAGGTGGATAGAAGCAATTCCCCTTAGGATTTCCAATACTAACTCAGTTATATCTTTTCTCAAGAGTAACAGTATCACTAGGTTTGGATTCCTAGCATCATTGGATTTTTATAATGCATCTTATTTTTCTTCTATTGATCTTACTCAATATTCCCTTGAAAAGGGGATCAAAAGTAAATACTCTACAAATTATTACCCATAAGGAAATGGATTAGCAGAGTCTTCGAATAAACATTTGATCAATATTATAAAGAATACTATGGTCACTCATCACAAGGATTGGCACACCCATATTTTTAATGCTCTTTGGGAGGACCGAATAACTCATAAAGCTTCCATTGGTAACTCTCCTTACTGCCTCGTTTATGGAAAATAAGTTATTGTACCGTCAAACCTCTTACTTCCCTCATTACAATTGGCTCAATACTTCCTACACGATGAATCTCCTCCTCTTCAAAATACAATAGATACATTACTTAAATTAGAAGAGGAAAGAGAGAAGTCCAAAAATAAACTCTACCGAAACCAACAATTAATTAAAATATGGTTTGATGAGAATTCTTCGACCAACTGAGATTTCCAGGTTAGGGATTTGGTTTTGAAATGGGACAAATAGTGTTAGAATAATCAACCCATAGTTTACCCACTTAGACATTAATTCATTTATTTTTGTCTTATTTTCCTAGTTCATGTGTCCCACCTTGTGCAAGTTGCTAATTGCCTATCCATAGAGGTCAAACTTGCCATATCTGACTCATGTAGCACTTGGAAAAGCCTTAGGAATCAAATCTATTTTATTCCTAGCCTCCTAGGCACCTATCTGGTTTTTCTGCTTTATTGCCTGCTTTTTCAGTGTTTTAAGGCACATGGGAAAGCTAGACTAGGTGAGGTGAACTTGTTTTTTGTCCTACACATCCTCCTCTCTTTTCTCCATGCAAAAGCACGTATGAGCTTCCATTCCACCACTCTTTAGCTTGCCTATGCCTTTTTTCCAATTCGTGAGCTCCATGACAGATTTGGGATCCAACTTTTACACCTATGGGGGATTTGCTTATTTTTGGTAAGCCTGCTTTATGCTAGATTTGGATGCTTCCTCATGCATTCAATTTATTCATGTATTCTATTTATTCATTAGCCTATGATATTACAGGTTTGGCTAGTGTACACTCAGTTAATATAATTTTGTGTTACAGCTCCATATTCAGTCTCCATTGTTAGCAATTTTGCATGATCAATTGATAATTGTTGTGGGTAAAATTAATCTACTGCTAGCCTGAATTTATACATGGTATCAGAGCCATTGTAGGTTTTTACTCTCCTTCAAAAATTGTTTTGCAGGTTCAACATCAAGACTGGGAGCCTTCTACTGACAGTCGGGACAGATTTTCTAAAGCTATGGATTCACAGAAAACTATCTTGACTCCCTTAAACTATTTTGAATGGAAAGCAAAGATGGAGATCTTGCTGAGAGAGAAATGCCTCTACAGGGTGACTTTGGCTACAGAAGCAGAGCCCAATGCTGCTGCAGAGAAGATCAAATGGCACAATCGGAGAGATGAGGCCTATGGCCTCCTATGTCTCAGTATTTCCCGAGACCTCCTTTTCCATCTCGATGGATTAAATTCACCGGATCAAGTATGGGAGAAGATTTTTGATCTTTTTGGAAAGACAGATGAGATGAGGGGACATCATATCGAAAATGAGCTGATTTCTCTGAGTCCCAGTAGCTTTGAATCCCTACAGCTATATTTCTCCAAGTTCAAAGCACTAGTTTTGCAGCTGAAGCAGTGTGGTATCGAAAAGAAAGATGATCAGCTCGTATTGGCCATCCTCTCGAAGCTAGGACCTAACTACTCAGTCTTTGTTTCGACCTTCTATGCCACAAAATTCACAGCTTGAACCTGGAAGATGCCTAGCCTTGCAGATTTCATGGAATCTCTCACACAAGAACAAGACAAGCTGGTGATGATGGGCACCATCAAACCATCCAAAGATCAAGATTTGATTGCTGGAGATTCGAGGGTGGATTCAAAAATCAAAAAGAAATCTAAAAATCCACCTGAGCAAAGGAGAGACAAGAAACAGTCTCCAGAGGATCAACAAGGTCCCAAGAAAAATACCCAGAAGAAGAAAAACAAAGGTGAAATGAACAAGTGCTCATACTGTTCGAAGGGAAATCACACTGAAAGCTCTTGTATGAAAAAGCAGATTGATATGCTGACCAATCTCCTGGAGAAGAATGGCATCTCCCTTCCAGAAAGCTCAAAGAAGAGAGAAGGAGGATCAAGTTCAGATGACAGAGAGAGAGTTCATGCTCTAGTTGCTGGCACATCAAGCTCACCCAGTTTTATCATAGATTCTGGAGCTTCAAGACACATGGTTTCGACTAAGGAGGCCTTCTCCTCACTGGATATGTCAAAAGGACCATCTATTGTACTGGGAGATGACTCTCTCACTGAAAGTAAAGGCAAAGGAAGGATATATCTTGATCATGGTCAGTTCAACAATGTGTTGTATGTCCCTGGTCTCACCTCCAACCTCCTGTCAGTGTACCAGATGACCCACATTGGGTCTCCTAAGAAAGTCATATTCTCCCCCAATTAAGTTGAGATCACAGAGATTTCAAGTGGTAGAGTCATTGCAAAAGGAGTTGCGAATCATGCTCAAAAGGTATACATGTTCTCACACTTCCTACCTTACTCAAACCCCTCTGCTCTTCTTATGCATGCTAATGAAGCTAGAAAGCTATGGCATGAAATATTTGGCCATCTAAATTACAAGTATATGTCTGATCTTAGTGAGAAAGAAATGGTCATAGGGCTGCCCAAGATAAAATTTTCCAAAGGAGTCTGCCAAGGTTGTATCCTAGGAAAACACCCAGACCACAAATTTGAGAAAGCTAGTCATGAGAGAACCTCTGCACCCCTCAAGCTGATTCACAGTGATGTTGCTGGCCCATTCCCTCATATGTCCATGAGTCAGGCCAAATATGCATTGAACTTTATTGATGATTTTTCCAGGTATTGTTGGGTTCACTTCATGAAACACAAGTCTGAAGTTTTTGGCCTATTCAAAGTCTTTAAGGCTTTGGTTGAAAACCAGTGTGGAAGGAAACTCAAGGTCCTCAGATCTGAAAATGGTGGTGAGTATGTCAAGTCTGAGTTTATTAACTATTCTACAGATGCAGGTATTCAGATGTAGCACTCTATCCCCTACACACCACAGCAAAATGGTGTTGCTGAGAGGAAGAACAGATCACTGAAGGAGATGGCAACATGCATGATGGAGGCCAAAAATTTGCCACCAAAGTACTGGGCCGAAGCTATCAACTGTGTAGCCTATATCCATAATAGGGTGCCTCACAAACAGCTTGATGGCATGACTCACTTTGAAGCATGGAGTGGGCACAAGCCAGATGTGACCCATTTCAGGATTTTTGGCTCAAAGGCTTGGGCTAGAATCCCGACAGAGAAGAGGAAGGCTTTGCATCCCCAAAGCCAAGAGTGTCTTTTTGTTGGATACTCTAAAGATTCAAAAGGGTACAAGTTGATAAATTTGATCACAAACAAATCCTTCATTGAAAGGTGTGTTCAGTTTGAAGAAGAACCCCTTGCAGAAGTGGAAGTTGCTGAAGCCTCTTCACCACCTGAACCTCAAGAAGTAAGTAAAGAGTTTGTTGAACATGCTGATTCTGATTTTTCTGATGGAGATGAGTTTATTTCAGACCCAAACAGCCCCACAAGGCCAAAATGGGCAGCCAAGACACTACATGCAGCAGGAGAGCTAGCTGGGGATTCCAATGACCCAAGGAGGACTAGATCACAATTTGAGACTGGTCTATGCATGAAGGACCCTATGTTTGCTGAAAAATGCTATTTTATGGTGGAGCATGATCCTCAAACATATGAAGAAGCAGCAGGAGATCCAAGATGGCAAGCTGCCATGAAGGAGGAGTTCAGCTCACTCCAGAAGAGCAACACATGGGAGCTAGTGGATCTTCCTCCAGAAAGAAAGTTAGTCCAGTGTAAGTGGATCTATAAGACAAAGTTTGTTGCTGATGGTTCACCACTGAAGTACAAGGCTAGATTGGTAGCTAAAGGCTACTCACAGGTTCATGGCATCGATTACAATGAGACCTTTTCCCTAGTGGCAAAGATGGATTCCATCAGGCTAGCTCTAGCCATTGCAGCCTCAAGGCAATGGGAGGTACATCATATTGATGTAAAATGTGCCTTCCTGAATGGAGATCTCACTGAGGAGATATATATGTAGCAGCCTCAAGGTTTTGCTACTAACCCTTATCTTGTGTGCAGGTTGAGAAAGTCATTGTATGGGCTAAAGCAAGCCCCCAGGGCTTGGTATGCCAAGATAGATAGCTTCTTGCTATATCTGAATTTTGTTCAGTGCAAATCAGATCCAAATGTCTATTTGAAGTCTATTAATGGTTCATTAATGATCATTGTGTTATATGTTGATGACCTCCTCATTATAGGAAGCTCACAGGCTGAGATTGCTTCCTTAAAAGGAGCTATGAACCAAGCCTTCTCCATGACAGATTTGGGGCTTGAGATTGCTCAAACCAAAGCTGGAATAAAGGTGCACCAGTACAAGTATTCCTTGTATTTTTTGATCAAATTCAGAATGCAAGTCTGCAAAGCAAGCAAAACTCCTTTCCTTTCAGGAGTGAAGCTGGAGGAAGATGATTCTCCACCGATGGTAAACAATACATTGTATAGACAATTGATTGGATGTTTATTGTATTTGACACATACTCAACCTGATATTTGTTATGCAGTAAGTGTGGCTTCTAGATTCATGGATCAGCCTCATGAGATCCATTGGAAAGCAGCCAAAAGGATCCTTAACTTTGTTCAGGGAACAAGGACACATGGGATCCTCTATAAGGCAAAATCTGATCTTGATTTGATTGGATTTACTGAAAATGATTGGGAAGGTGATAGCACAGATAGAAAGTCCACTTCAGGATATGTGTTCATGCTTGTAGAAGGACCAATCAGCTGGTCAATCAAGAAACAGAGTGCCATTGCACTCTCATCTACAGAAGCTGAGTACAGAGGAGTTGTTAATGCAGCAACTCAGTGTTTATGGTTGCAGGGTTTACTTGGAGAGTGTGGTTTCGAACCTGAGTACTCAACTGTCAAAACCCCAAAATTTCAAAAAAATTTAAACTTTTAAAAGTAACATAAATATATGTTAATACGTTCGTTAATTACTGATTAGTTAATGCTATTAAATTTGTAACTGTATGATCTTCACTTAGTTTTGAATCCTAGATGAGTTTCTCTTCAGTTTTCTGAATGTTTTCTGTTTGCAACAGTAAAGGGATATGCTACGTTAAACTGGGCTTACTTAGCTGCAAAGCTAACGCACACAGTTTTCCTTTCTCTTACAGATCTACAGGTAAAGTTTGGGATTGCTGCTAACAAATCATTTTAAAGTAATAGAATCATATGCTGTTACCAAGTTCATTAAGTAACGAACTATATAAATATATCGCATATTAGCCAGACTATTCAGCTTCTTACAGGTATATCTTTCCTTATTTAACTTTTTATAAGAAGAAAAATTCGATGAGAAATGGTTTAGAGACACTAGAGAAAAATAG
>LPNX010216991.1:396107-423593 GCA_001517045.1 Pseudotsuga menziesii | reverse complement strand
CAACAATATGGGATGTTTAGTCCATGGCTCTATTTTTTACCCTAAAAAAAAAACGTGTATACTGGTATCAACACTTTTCTATTTGGGGGGTGTTTTTGGTATTTTTTTTGCAAAAATCATCATTTTTATGGGTAGAGTTCTCGTTCATAGTATATAGTTCTCGTTTCATAGTATAAGTGTTTGGTATTGATGTTGAAGATTTTGTGTCACTCCATCAAATACCTCCACCTCAGTGAGATATCTAAACTTCCTGTTGTGAGGTACTAGCCCGTTATGCATGTGCTAGCTATTTGAGTCAGTAGGGCATAACTTCTTTAGCTCGCCATTTGCTAACGCACGCTTATCAATTCCAGAAAAGTAAGAAGGGAAGTAAATAAGGTTATACCAGAATTGCATTTCACGCAGCGTGCCTTTTCTCTAGTTACTGTATTTTTTACGCTATACTCAAATGGGTATATCTACGTATATAACAATTTGCTGTAACTCGTAATGGGATGGTACTTTTATAGGTTAGTTTAGATTTGGTTAGGTTTGATTAGTTCTAGTGTGTTGGGCTTGGTGATCCTTTAGTTCTAGGCTTCTGTTGACTGGATTTATCCCTAGGTGTAGGTTAGGTCTAGTGCCATAGGTTTTGTTGGACTTATTGTATAGTTCTAGGTTTCTGATTCTCTGAAATGAAAATTCGTAAACACATCTGCAATTTGTTGCAATCGTAATTAGATTCCATCTTTAAGAGACATAAATATTCAAATCGAGAAGCTAAAAGACCAAAAATCACATATTTACACAACATTTTTTACTATAAGCATTCCAATGGCCTCGAAAAATCAAATTTATCTGTAACCTAAAAACTAAAACCCAAATTTAAAAAAAACTCAAACTCGCGCCTGGCAATCTTCATGTGTTTATTACGCTTGACGGGAGATCTCACACGACACCCACCAAAGACCATATGACTGTATGACAACTGTGGATCTCAAAATTTTGGAACTGTGGCCATAGTTGTGCCGCAAATTTGCACTCGACAAATTGAAAGATACGAAGTTGAATATAAACTCTTTTATTGGGGTTAGTGCTTATAGAAAAATAAATCCTTCAGAATGGAAAAATTGAAGGGCCACCTAACTTTATCATAAGTTTTTCGAAGTACATCTTGATATAAGCGATAAATACATTATATACCTTTCCAAATTAAAATAACATTATTTGTACATTCGATATCCTTCCAAACTAAAATAACATTGTCCAATGTATCTCTCATGAATGAAACCAATATATTTTTGGAAGAATATGGTTTATGGATCAAAACTAGGGCCTAAGCTAGAATCTTGTAATAAGTATTGAGAAAGGGAATGGACTACTAATTCATAATTACCTTTAGCTCCCTACTTTAGAGATAAATCTAATAAGTTGTCCATTTATTCCCACGACTAAATAGCATTGGTGCAAGGGTTAATGTTTCACATCCTTGGATACATAAAGTAAATTAGGCCCAACATAGTCCAATGTATCTTTCTAAAACTCGAAAGGGAATCCATGGACCCCTAAGAAATTATCATCCACAATTTCATGAAGGGGCATGGATAGCGCATCCAACAGTAGGGATAAGTCAAAGGTTTTCCTTTTATCTTTTGATTTCTTGCATGGCACACCACCAAATTATTTACATGTAACCTTTTTCCTATCTATTGCCAATGCGCTAAGATTCAAAGGACTCAAAATCTCTCTAATGGTTGTGAATACCAATAGGTGCTAAGTTCCAAATCAACTCCCAAACGTCCAACCTTTGATCCAATATTTATAAGTTTGAAACAAAATGAAAATAATGACAAATTATCAAGTTATTATTGTACTTCAAAGTTTAGAGCATTAGCACATAATTTGTATAATGATACCAAATCTAGACAAAATATTGCTAATGTACATAGTGAGAAAGTGTGCTTGCACTTATCCATAGTGATTCAAACACCTCTCTTCTGGTTATAACAACTACAGTAAATGGGTTTCCATTGGGTAGGACATGAACTGATCTTTGGAATGCGTTGGATATATGCCCCGGGC
This sequence comes from Pseudotsuga menziesii, assembly GCA_001517045.1. Taxonomy (NCBI): domain Eukaryota; kingdom Viridiplantae; phylum Streptophyta; class Pinopsida; order Pinales; family Pinaceae; genus Pseudotsuga; species Pseudotsuga menziesii. The sequence goes on along the minus strand of LPNX010216991.1, from coordinate 421,532 downwards.
TACCCCAACTAGGCAATCATTGCTGGTCATGAATGAGAAATATTGGGGTTAGCCCCAACCTAAGCATGTGTATGTCCTTGATGACCTAAACATAGGCCTCTCAACCCCATAAAGATATTATATGGACCAATTCCTTCATATTGGACCATGGTGTGGTAAATATATTGTTGCAATTATGACCGTAATTAGGGACAACTAATAAATAGTTTAATTTTCAATCAATTTAAAAAAATTATGTTGTTATAATGGACTTTTTCTGCCAACATTAAAAAACAATGTCAAATTTTTCACCTAATTATGGTAGTCATTAGAGACAGCTTGAAGATGCCTAGAGCCATTTGTTACCACTAACAAACTATTAACTAAGAGGTCATTTTTTTATAAAAGTAAGTCTTAGTTTCATTAAGTTAACTAAAAATAGAAACTTAATTGAATAAAAATTGGGACATTACATTTAAGAAACCCACAATACCTAACATCTTTGTTGCAAGTCCAAGAGAGAGAGACAAAGCTCAAGTACATGTTTACTTGAATCCTGAAACAATAGAACAAGTCTACAGAGTTTGTCTTCAACATATTCCAATGCAATATTAAAAGTGGCAAGGAGAAATAAGAATGTCATAGCTTTGAATTATTTGTCATTTCCAACACCGTCATGATTTTCCAACATAGGCATTACACGAAAAGACGAGTCATTTTTTTTTGCTCCTACCATTACAACAAATTACCCCTTTTCTAGTGATTTTGCTTCATGATGGTCCCTTCAAAAACCACCTCCAAACATTTTATATTAAGTAAAATTATATTAAAAATATCCCCAAAAGTATTACTAGTGATGACACCTTTTATTAGAACACCCCAAAGAGTTAGTGAAAACTTCCTTTTAGTGATGACTGTGTACAAACCACCACAAACCACCTTGCCATCTCCAAGTTTAGGCATGTGTGGGGTGGCTTTAAACGCCACCTAAAACTCTCTAATTTCAAGAACTTACAGGGCAGTTTTACCACAATAATTGTTGACTTAACTTTTGGAAGTGCTTTGATGAAAAAACAACCCCAAATATTCTCAAATTATTTTTAATGGTGGTTTCTATAAAATAGACAATATGGCTAAGCAGGTGTAGAGCCATGAGAAGGTCATGTGGAACCTTGCATGTTTCTATAGAACCAACCACAATCAAAATGAAACATGGTTCCACTCATTTTGACATGTGGCTAAGAAACAATGAAAAGAAGTAGCATATGTATGGGGAAATATTGTACTTAAAGTCCCATAGATTCTAGCACCAACCAACAAGATTCTTAATATTAATTTTCCCAATGTTAATGTTAATTTGTTAATATTAAAATTAACTATGAGGCTTAAAAAATTATTCATATGAATTAAACCAACTCAAGAACCAAGGCTAGTCATGCACATCCCTAATGGATAAAACATGTTCCATATTTCTAGTTAGTTGCTAAAAGGAAACTGCAATAGCTCATTTTTTTCTACACATTGGATTGTGCTTCAGGGGGAAATGATGAAATTGCTTCTAGTTATAACTAGTATTTGAAATATGCAGTCTTCCAATATTTCTATAGTGATATCCCATACCAGTTCTAGCCAACTACGTTGGTGAAGGTTTTTCCAAAGTTTTATTCCGCTTTAGATCAAAACATCAAGGCTAAATGCATGCAAAATTTCAAAGTGGGAATGCAATGACATAAAAAAAATGCCTTGTCAATCATAATAAGGTAAAATTCAATATATGATATAGAAAATTGTGGATCACGATTAATTACCACCTGCAAACAAATTAAATAACTAGTCTTTTACAGAAAAAATACCCAACATATAATATAATATTGTTAAAGTTTCTAATCAATAGAGAATTGTTTCTTAATCAACACAGATCTAGAGTATATCTACGATGGTTGATTTTATTATTATATTTTTTACATTAGAATAATAATCCACTTTTTTCTTTTCTTTTTTTTACATTATGAAACTCATTTTTTTGCATTTTAATTATAACCATGCAAAGTAATGAAATACCTTTATTCAATAGTGTTAACTTAGCCACGGGACATGTGCAATACTTTTTATGTGAAATGCATTTCACGAGAAAGCTGAGGGAAAACCACGAGCCACTTCCCTCATCCAAGAAAGGTACCCAAGGTAAATTAGCAATGCCTAAGTTTTAAGCACCTCGCCCCAAGGAAATCAAAGAGAGTCAAACCCACAACCTCCCCAACTTTGAGGGAGATATATCACATATATGACCACTTGAATCCTAGGGACTTGAAATGTACCTTCATATGGGGGAAAACAAAAAAATACTTGCAGCACTTTAAAATAATCCTCATCTCTAGTCATTGCATGCCCTATGTAAAGGAGATCCAAAGTGTGTTTTAAAGTGAACTTGGATTGTTGACATACTAGACTTACTGATATGCCTTGTAGAAACCTCTTATGCCTATTAGAAATGGCTATGGGTGCCTTGTGAGACTTGCCTTGTAGAAAGTGAGAATTCCCTTGCAGAAACCTCTTATGCCTATTAGAAATGGCTATGGGTTCACTGACAATTTGACTTGCAATAGTTGGTGTATCCCACATCAATCCATTGCTTGAGGGATTCACAAGTACAAGGCTCATAACTCTACTAGGAGTCGAGGGGTGTGTTGAGACTCGAACATGGGTTAGTTGTTGTAAATTATTATGCAATAAATTCCCAAAATAACATAAAATTAGAAGAGAGAGTAACCAAATATTAATTAATAAAATAAATACTAATAAAACAATTGAAATGTAATTCCACAATATCTAGGGATTAACATAAACTCCCCTCGATCTACTACATAAATATTTTATAGTAGATATCATCCATGCCTACCAAGAGTGGTTAGAGATGCATTGAGAATGGGGCCTAAGCTAGTTCTAGTAAACTCCCACTGCTCTATTGCTATGGGGATTCACATGTTATGCCTTCCTATGTCTAGTAGGACTAGTTAAAGGTGCATAGATATTAAAAGATTAACCATTTTGGTAAACTCCCAATGATCTACCTATTTTAAGGATTTCTTTGTATAGCTCTCTTAAGAGTAGCTAGGGGTACATTAAGAATTAACCATGGGTTAATTAGAGTGATCTATCGCCATTATATCACCTTGAACAATCTTAAATCGAGCATTCCTACACATACTAGAAGCAATGAGGGGTAAACTAAAAATTGATCTTGAAGTAGTTATGATAAATTTCCATTAATTTGTGTCGACTCCACAACCTAATCAATTCATGTGCTTGGTCTTGATTGCCACTACATTTGAAAACATTTCTATTAGCATTCCCTCCCACTCTTCATGTTTGAATTAGAATGTGGGTGTCTACATTTAAAATCTTAATTTTTTAATATTAACAACTTAAGTTTTTTAACATAATGTGACTCTTCATATGTAAAAATATTAATTCAACAATATCTTCAGGCTAGATTGAACCTCATAGTGAAAGAAGAATGAAGGAGATTGATTTTATAGTGAAAAAATCATAAACATGCATGGTGAAATTGAACATAGAAGTAACACTCGATTTGGAGCAATAACTGGACTGAATATTCATTAATATGTATGCAATACATCCAACTTATCATCGAAATGTTGTCAAGGAAACGTGCCATTAAGGTCACTCAAATTTTTTCGAGGACAAGTGAATGTCAACGTCAAGTACATCATACATTGCATCATCATCATCGTTGACATTGTCAACATCAACATCAACATCAATAAGTACATCATCAACAAAATCATGGTCATCATTGTCCTCATCAACCACATCATTGTCATCATCATTTATAGGGTCACTGATATGCCATTATAATTCATCACTAGTCATTGCCATTTGGATCCATGTCATGTTGTTGCAATCACTCAAATTCCATTAAGGTCACTAAAATGTCGTCGACAACAACTAAATGCCATTACAACCATTTAGGTGATATGAATATGTCTCTCATATGTCATTATGAACACTTAAGTTCCATTAGAATTAGTCAGTATCCATAAGTATTATGGCATGCATCATCATCGTGGACATCGACGTTGTCATCATCATCATCATCAATGCCATATGGTACATTAACTTGATCGTCATCCTCATTATCATCCTCATCTTCAACATTAAGTACATCATTAACAAAATCATCGTCATCATTGCCATTATGATCAATCATATGCCATTGGTGTTCTTAATCACTCATCGCCATTAGGATTCATGTCATGTAATTGTTAAGGTCATTTATATGTCATTATAGTCATTGCGATGATAATATGGTCGTTTAGATGTCATTACATACATTTAGGTGACATTAGAATCAATTAGGATCCAAAAGTTCTACCACATGCATAATCATCGTTGACATCCACATCGTCATCAACATCATACAATAAATCAACATCATTGTCGTCGTCATATTCAACATCAATATAATTGTGATAATATTGAGCAAGGAACCCTACTACCTCACAGAAATGGATGATATAGTCTTATACTTATCAAATCGTATCCATACACTCCATCATAATTATCATAATGCATCATCGTCATGTTGTTAGGGACAATCAGATGCCATCAGGGTCTATCAAATGTTTCTGGGAACACTCAAATGCCAATAGAGCAATTTAGGTGACATTAAGGTAATTTACCCCTCATTATGATTAATCAATATCCAAAAATGCCATGATTACGATCATTTAGGTGCCACTATGATAATCAAGATCCAAAAGTACTATCACATGAATCATGATCATTGACATTGATCATTGACGTTGACATTGATAAATCTAATGTTATGTCGGATTTTTTCCCAAACAAAATTCCTAGCTCTAAACCTAGTGCAATTCCTAGTGCTATTCCGGACGTTTTTTGGGAGGCTATTATGGGCATTATATGGGATGTTTTTTTGGACGATAATTAGGACGATAATTCGGATGTTAATTGGGATGCTAATTGTGATGCTAATTGGGACTATAAATTGGGATGATAATTATCGTCCAAAATAGCACCAACTTTTAAATTGGGATGCTACGTGGCAAAAAAAATTGGATGCTAATTGGGACGATAATTGGGATGCTAATTGGGACGCTAATGATCCATCCAAAATAGCGCCAACTTTTAACTTGGGACGCTAATTGGGACGCTAATTGGGACATTAATTGGGACGCTAATTATTGTCCAAAATAGCGCTAACTTTTAAAAAGGGACACAAATAACGCCATTAAAAGCGCCATCCCATGGAAAAGCATCCACTTTGTACAAAAAATGATGAAAAATACACTAAAAGTGATAGTGGATGCTAAAAAGGAAGCTAAAAGAGATGCTAAGTAGATGATTAATCATATTGCTGAGGATGAAGTGTATGTGGAGATAAAGGACAAGTTGCAGCAACAAAGCCTTGAAAAGAAGTATGAGGGATATAAATTGGAAAAAGATGAACTTCTTGCCTATAGGAACAGGATTTATATTCCAAATGTGGCAGACTTGAGGAGAATTGTTATGGATGAGATCCATCAAGCTCCATATTCTGGTCACCCACGGTATCAAAAAACAATTGCTACAACCATAAAGCAATATTTTTGGCTAGGAATGAAAAAGGACATTGTTGAATATATTTCTAAGTGAATGAAATGAGTAGGTGAAGGTTGACCATCAACACCTAGCAGGTTTATTGCAGCCTTTTCTAGTCCCAAAATGGAAATGGGAAGTTATTTCCATGGATTATTACATGATTACTAATGACTGTGAGACAACATGATTCCAGCATAGTTGTGGTGGACAAGTTGACAAAGGAATCACATTTTATACTGTTCAATTCCATGTATAAGGCTGATGCCATTGCAAAAATATTCATGAAGGATATTTTCAAATTGCATGGATTGCCTAAGGAAATCATTTCTGACGTGGATACCTAGTTTACTTCCAATTTTTGGAAGGGTTTGTTTGCAGATTCGAGTACAAAGTTGAACTTTAGCACCTCCTACCATCCTCAGACTGATGGGAAAATAGAGAGGGTGAACCAGGTGCTGGAAGACATGCTTCGCATGTATGTGATGGATAAACCATCCAAGTGGGAGGATTATTTACACTTGGTAGAATTTGCATATAATAATGGACAGTAAGCATCATTGGGAATGAGCCCATACGAAGCTCTGTATGGAAGAAGGTGTAGGAAACCTCTGACTTGGGATAATCCAGTGAACAGGATTGTTCTTGGTAGAGAATTGCTCAAGGAAATGGAGCAAGAGGTTGCAAAGATCAGGCAAAACCTGAAAGCATCCCAAGATAGACAGAAGAGCTATGCAGATAAGCATAGAGTGCACAGGGAGTTCAATGTTGGGGATCATGTTTATCTTAGAGTGAAGTCGAGGAAGAGTTCCTTGAAGCTTGGGAGTTGTGCCAATATGTCACCTAGATATTGTTGGCCTTTTGAAGTGCTTGAAAGAATAGGGCCAGTTGCATATAGACTTGCATTTCCTACTAGCACTAGAGATCATAATGTTCTTCATGTTTCTTTGCTTAAGACATATGTACATTATCCTAACCATGTGATTAATTGGGATGTGATCCAGGTGGAACCCGAGGGAGAGTTCTAAACCGATCCATTGCGTATCCTCAATAAGAAGGTCACAGTTCTCCAGAATTGATCCGTTGGAAAGGTAAAGTTGCAGTGGAAGCACTACGATCTGGATGAGGCTACATGGGACCTGGAGAATTCCATGCGATTGGTACATCCATTTTGCAGAGCAATGAGGACAGTGCTAATGTAAGAGGAGGGGAATGTAATACCCCAGTTTTGACCCCATGGTATTTAAATTGTACATGATGTATATATTGTATGTAAATCATGGCAAGGAGCTCAAGGCCAAGGCCTTGCCATTGGTTTGGTGTTTTGTGTATCCGTGATCCAGGTTGATGCCGATGGTTCTAGTGCTAAGTCAGGAACGATATATATTTTGAAATATCATGTAATATGAAATTTAATAAAATACCACAACTAGCTATGCACTGCAACAAAAGAGATGGGGCCATGATTTCACAAGGAATAGGGAGGGGAGTTAGTCAAACTCCTGAGCCAATAGGGTGAGACCAGACGTCAATGGGGAAACCCATAAACCCTTAGCTACATTTTTATCCTCTGTCCTCAATCATCTAATTCTTCTAGAAGATCGGTTGAGGCAGTTAATGCCTTGGGCATAGCAAGGGATGGCAGTCGGTTTCGTGACTGAGCCATCCTATAGTCTAAGAAAGTCTACAGTCTAGGGAAGCAACATTCTTGCTTCTAAAGAAAGTAAGAATGTGGATGTGTTCCAGTCCATCTTTGCCCTAGTAGCGAGAAGGTTTTGTTGTTGTTCTTTGTTGTTGATGGTTCATTATGTGATTCACTATCCAGATTTGTGAATGAGTTGTTCAGCACCGTTATCCTCACGCAGCGAGAGCTAGAAGAGTATTTCTATGTGTTCTATAGTGTTTGTTTGTGTAGAAGTGAAACCTTGTTTCTTTTGTGTTACAGAGTGGAGCCCTATGTTGCTATGTCTCCTTGTGGTTTGTTATGATGTGCACCCTGGTTTGGGTCTGAACTATATGCAAGACTTAGGAGTGTAAGAGATGTCGAATGGGCTTGATAAACCTAGTGCAAAGAGAAACCTCACGAAAAGATACGAGTGGATGGTGAATATTCTATGCACATCTTGAAGAGCACTAGAAGGGAAGGTATAGCCCAAGGGACTTGGGCAGTCTGATAAACCCAATCGTATATTGGCTTGGTTTGAGTAGCCTGATATTCCCAACTGTAGTTGGCTTGGCTGTGTATTGTTGTGCATTTGGCCATGTGTGACCCTTGGTTGAACAGCCTGATAAACCCAATAGTTAGTTGGCTTGGCTGAGAAGCCTAATAAACCCAACAGTGAGATGGCTTGGCCGAGTAGCCTGATAAACCCATATGTTGGCTTAACTTCTTGCATTCTGATAAAACCAAATGTTGTTGGCTTGGTTGAGTAGCATGATAAACCTAGTAGTGAATTGGCTTGTTTCCTGCAGCCTAATAAACCCAATTGTGTATTGGCTTGGATGGACAGTATAATAAACCCAACTATAGGTTGGCTTGACTATGTTTGATGTGTTCTAGATATATGTGAGCCTGATGTTCCCTAGTTCCTTGTGGAAATCATGCCCATCTCGGGAGTGGCAGTTTTGTTGAGAGATTGATGAACACAACTGGCCTATGGTTGGGTGGAACGTTCCAACAACATAGCTAGTTGTGGGATAGCTTTGTCTTCAAGATAAGTATTCTCTGTTGTGGTATTTCTGCAATGTATTTGCTTATGAAAGTGCTGATTATGTTGAATTCTTATTGAATATTTAAGTAGAATTTACTATTGTTAAATGTCCCTACATTTTGCATCTATTTATGCCTTGTATCTCCACTGCATTTTTCTCAAGTTCATGGAGGTTGGAAGCATGTTTACGGACTTAGAATACATCTGACTTAAGCATTTTCCCACCCCAAAATCCTCCTGTGGAAGGAAGAAGGCGGGAGGTAGAAACAGGAAAAAGAAAAAGCAGAATGTTGGTTTTCCACAACCCGGAATCTGCCTATGGAAGGCAGAAGGAGGGAGGTGGAAACAGGAGAAAGACAAGTCAAAATGTTGGTTTCCACACCCCAGAGTCTGCCTGCAATAGGCGGGAGGTAGAAAGAGAAGTTAGAATGGGGCAGAATGTTGGTTTTCTACACCCCAGAATCCTCTTGCGGAAGGTGAAAGGCGGAGATGAAAAAGAGTCTAAAAGTCTAAGGCAGAATGATGGATTTCCGCACCCCAGAGTCCGCAGAGGAAGGTGGAAGGCGGAAGCAAGGAGGTGGAAATCAGAAAGAGAAATGAGGTCAAGTGCTGGTTTTCCGCGATTTGAAATATGCCCGCAGAGTGCGGAAGGAAGAAGGCGAGAAGCAGAAAGTGAACAAGTCAAGGTATCAATTTGTTGGTTTCCCGATTCCCGAGTTCCACAATGGAATTCAGAATGTGGCTGAATGATTCTGTTAAATGATGAGTTTCTGATTCCCGAGTTCTGCAGTGGAAGGTGGAAGGTGAAAAGTGGTTAAATAATTCTGTCGAATGATGAGTTTCTGATTCCTGAGTTCCACAGTGGAAGGAGGAAGGCGGAAAGAGGTTAAATTATTCCGTCGAATGACGAGTTTTTGATTCTCAAGTTTCGTAGTAGAAAGCCGGAAGGCAGAAAGTAGTTAAATGATTCCATCGAATGTTGGGTTTTTGATTCTTGAGTTCCACGGCAGAGGGCAGAAAGGTGAAAGGTGAAACATGGAAAGAGGTTGAATGACTCCATCACACATTATGTTTCCAGTTCTCGGATTCCGCAGTGAAAGGCAAAAGGGGGAATGTGGAGTGTGAAAAGGTTGGGTTCAGTGCGAAAATGACTTTTTCGATTACAGAGTGGATCTGTTGATGGTGAAATGAATGTTATAGTGGGTTTTGAGCCTAAGAATGAATGTTGAAGGATGTTACATGACCCATGATTGTATTAAAGAGAAACAAATAACAAGTTTTAAATTATTCTACATATCAGTTAGGTGTAAGGGCACCGGGTTCATGGACATCATGGTATATCAGAGCGAGTAGTGAAGTTGTGTTCCTCCCTTAAGTGTCAATGCTGAGAGGAGGGTATGTGACAGCGTGGTATCAGAGTAGGACTAGTGGTCGCATTTATCCTCCAAAGCGGGAGGGGACGTGAAACGATTGTTGACATCACTGAAGATGGAATCTAGATCTGGGTATGACTAGTTGTATCACCAACAGTAGACTCTAACATGGTTGGTGTGAGTCCCCAGAAGGAAGATCCCAAGAAGGTTGGTTGTATCTTTGAAATAGGAAGATCCCAACGCAATGTGATCCGACATTCATTTCCAAACATTGTGGTCCTCTAATCATTTGCATACATTATGGCCCTGCATTCATTTGTGGATGTTGTGGTCCTACATTCATTTGCAGACTTTGTAGTGCTACATTCATTTGCGGACGTTGTGGTCATGTATTTATTTGTAGAGGTTGTGGTCCTGCATTCATTTGCGAATGTTTTGGTCTTGCATTCATTTGCAGACATTGTGGTCCTAAATTCATTTACGGCATTGTGGTCCTACATTCATTTGTAGATGATGAGATCCCAACATTCTTTATGTTGTGGGTGATTCTACATTAATTTGCGGATGTTGTGTTGTTTTTTCATGTGTGTAATTGCAGGAGATACTCAAGACGATGATGCTTCAGATGATGTGATGTGATGTGATGCTCATGATGATGTGATAAGATGTGATGCTTGTGATGATGCGACGAGATGTAATTCTCATGATTATGCGACAAGATGTGATGCTTTTGATGATGTGACGAGATGCGATGCTTGTGATGATGCAACGAAATGTAATGCTTGTGATGATGCAATGAGATGTGATGCCTGTGATGCTCATGATGATGCGACAATAAATGATGCTCATAATTATGTGTCGATATGCAAACCTCGTGATGATGTTCCAATATGTGATGCTCATGATGATGTGTCAATATGCGATGCTCGTGGTGATGGGTCCAGATGCAATGCTAATGGTGATGGGTTGAGATGTGATACTCATGATGATGCGATGAGATGCGATGCTCCGTGAAGATAATGTTCCACAAATGATGATGATGTTGATGTAGTTGTGAAAACTTCCTATGACGTATAGAATTACCAGTTAGTTGTATAGATGTATTGTTGTGTTATAAAATACCTTCCTTGTTAAAAGGGAGTGTTAAAGAAATGTAACTATGGCAAATATTCTATTTTGTATTATTATTAATGTTACCCCTTTTGGAGATGGTATTACTCTGATTAGGGATGCCATTGATGTATTTGGTTATTTAAATACTTGAGATAAAAAACTTCGTTGTATGTCGGGTCAATAGTACCCATAAAAGTATTATTAAAATGTAATTTTGAGTCTCCAAAGGCAAGTTGGTCCTGATTGGGAGGAGAATTCAACAATGTTGGGTTACTAGGCCTCTCCAATGATCAGTATAAATAGGGGAGGCACCTCCTTCATTTGGAGACATTCAGAACTCAAGAAGTTACACTAGAGAGAGAAGGAGAAATCCGTCTTAGAGAGAGGAAGAAGTCCATTCTTATTCTTGGAGTCTTACAAGTATTATTATTACGGTTTTACACTGTACTTGGCTGAAGTCTGTATCAAGGAATTTTTGTTGGTTTTTCTCCCTCATGAGGGTTTCCCAAGATAAATCTCTGTGTTCTTTGTGTGGTTGTGTTTTCCTTTCTTTCAGTGATCCTTTTGCATCTGGTTATAATGTTGTGATGCTAAATGTTTTAAGATCTTGTATAACCATTAAAATATTAACATTGTTGAGGATTCCTTTTTATGGATTTATATACTTAGCTCAAGGGTAACCTCTGTTATAGAGAGAAATGGTGTAATAGAGTGCTTATTGCTAGGACGAACATCCTAATTTTGTAATCAGTTATAGGATATTATAAGATAAAATCCCAACTATGTATGAAATGCCATGTATATATATTTTGGTTATGTTTACTAGTCTAAGTTACTATCATTTGAGTATCCTCTTGCATGGATTTATTGGCATGGTATGAGTGAATTATTGCCATAATTTATTTGTAATGTTTTAATGTGTGTGTGTGTGTGTTTTGGGTGACTACATATTTAATTTCTTCTATAAATTAATAATTAAATTACGAAAAAACATTTTTTGGTAATCGATTTGAGTACCTTGTGGCCCTGAAGGAATAGTGTGGTTGTAGGGTATGTGACAATTAATTCCTATAAGGTGTTGGATTGTCCCATTTTTCTCTCTTCCTCATAGTTGAAAGGTCTTTTCATCATCTCTTTCTAGCATGAACTTTCACCATCCATACTTAGAATGTTACCTTGGATAAAATAGTGATCTTTGTTATTCAACCCAAAACTGGATAGAAATGTTTATCACTTTGTAGAATCCAAAAAAAATGAGTCCTTTATTAAAAAGGATTTGGATGACCCTTTGAAAGTATATAAGTTAGAAACTTTGGCTCACTAAGAATAAAAGAATATTTTGATTGAAAGAAATCTCCCATAGACATGTAGTGGTTCAATTCAAAATTCTTTTGAATGAAGTTATTATAGATAAAATAAATTTGACTCTATCTGAATCTATGCTTGAAGTAGAAGAGAATATTTGGTTGAGAGATATTAATGTAGGGAATGTACTCCAATACAAAACTATCTATAAGAATATTGGTACAAATCACTTGTGGAAGATCAAATTAGATGTAGTTGATTTTCAAAAATTATTAGTTTCACATAAAAATATCATTTTTTCTTTTATGGAGTCCCAAATTGAAACCTAATGGTGGTAGGAGTTTGGGGAGTAGGGTGGTGGTCAAGGGGTTCTAACTTCTTCGCAACCCTAAAGGAAAAAAATAATTGAGCTTCATGTGAGGATTAGAAGTAGCAACAAATAATCAAGTAGAGGTTATTTCCTTGTATCGAGGAATGGTTATTTTGCAAAATTTACAAATTAAGAATGTCTAAATCCTAGATGATTCCTCTCCCATCCTTGGTCAAGAAAAATAGATTGTCAAATTGTTTTTTCCATTTTGAGAACCATTACTCTATTAAAGGAATTGAGATAGAGTTTGAAAGCATTAAATATTTCCCATATCACACTTATCCTTGGACGATTTTTATTAACAAAGACATGCGGTGGAATTTAAGTGACAAATGGAAGTGGGTGTGGACCAAGGATTGTGACATTAAGTACCCTTCCTCCAAAGTACTCATCACACACTTGATTATGGAGTATGATGGTAAGATTTATAATATGTCTCAAACGGTGGATTTTGATGAAGGTAGGATATCTCTAGCTTTCAATACAATAAAATTTTATCACCTAGTCAGATGGCTTAGGCTAGAAGATAGTCTTAGGTTGAATTATAGCTTGTTGTGGTGGTCACAACCACTGGGCAATAATGACGAGGATGAAGACAATAATGTGTGGTGTATCATACTAATAAAAATTAGTATGTTGGATGATTATCCTGGACTCCCTACCTTAACTTTAGATGTAATATTGAACTATATATTGTTGGAAAATCTTTTATTGTTTGTGCTTTGGGTCTTTTGAATGAAGAATTGGGATAATATTTGGTAGTTTGGTTTAACACACAATATTCTTGAATTGTCACTCTTTGTTGCAACCTTTGTATGGTTCTAAGGTCCTTAAAAGAGTATTTCTTAATGTGTTTTCTTGTGGTTAATCGAACTCCTGCTATTTGATTAGGTGTTTAAAAGAGTAGTTGAATTCTTCACAATAGAAAAATATACATCTCAATCATAGCATAGGAAATCATTGTGATGTAATAGTGGTCAAGCTAGAAAATATGGAAAGGAAATTTGCTAAACATAATGAAAGGTTGGGAAAGATGGATACTGATTTATGCATGCACTATAAAATTAGATTAGTTTTTTTCTCAAAGTTCCTAGTGCTTGGTTGATCACCTTGAAGTTTCTACTAGTTCATTAAAGGCTATTCCTCTAGAAGATTCCAAAATCCAACAAGCAACTAGAGATTATAAAGACATAAATCAAATAATTAGCTCCAGGCATCAAGACACTAAAGACAAGGAAATGAAGGATGCTCATAGTGAGCATGGATATATCTATTTTTCCCGGGTTTTCATGTTTTATAAGATTTTGTGATTAGTTGGCTAGTTTGTAAGAATTTATAAATTTTGTTTGATATAGCTATAAAATCCACTGTAAAAGGAAGCCTTTATCAGAACTTGTGATTTTGTACTTTTTCCAGAAGAAAAATAGCAGTTCCTTGTTATTCATATGTGAATCAAAGGTAACCAGTTACATCTTCATGATATAAATATCATTCATAGTCAGATTAACAAGACATACCTATACTAACATGAGCATACCAACACTGTGTCAGCTGAGGCAAAAAGGTGTCACTCTTCAATCTAGTCCACTCTAGAAGAGGGTAGATTGTCCAATACTGTCCATAGCGAAGATAAGGAGAGCCCATAAATATTATCCAAGGACAGATCTGGGAAGTGACTAAATCAAACACACAAGGTATAATCAGGGGCATCAAAGATGCCCCAAACAGTGAATATCAATACCATACTCAAAAGAACCCAAAGGTTGTGGAGTAGGAAGATTACAACATACACTCTTCAAAATAATTGCATAGGTGTTTCCCTAATGACTATAACTTCATAAAACTCTTTGAAGGATCGTTGGCCTGAATCCAATTGGAGCGCATCCTTGGATAAGATATCTTCCCTCTCATTATATTCTCTATAGACATGTTGGAAGTCAATAGATGTAAAGAGTGTTGTAAGTTCTTTGATGTTTTCACACCAAGCCTCCAGATCTAAATAAGTGAGGCTAGATATGCCTTTTGCCCAATTGATAATGACTGAAGAGTTCCCATACATTTGAATCATAGGAATCCCAATAGATTTAGAGAAGAACAGAAAATCCCAGAGAGCCAATAGCTCTGCTCTAGTATTGGTACTCTTACCACAACCCAGCATAATATAGAAATAATGTATCTAACCAATCTGAAGGAAAATACTAGCACCCCCAATCTGATTGCAGCAACACCATCAACGAACCCTGTAGGGTAAGAATGTACAGGAGCAGTACCAATGTTCTTGATTCTAGACTTTCTGGTGTGTGAAACATGAAATTCATTGACATGAAGCATAATATAATGACCCAATCTGTTCATATCCAATTTTTATTCTTCAAAGATGGAGGAATTCTGAGTCTTCCACATGTTCCAAATGAGAAAGAAGGGCAGATAAAGAAGATCATCCTTTCTCTTGAGCCAGGTTTCAAGGTTTTCCAGTACTGAAATGTCATACCATATCAAAGAGCAGATAAAGTACCTGTGGAGGAAGCTTATGACCTCACGTGTGAATAAGCAGTCAACAAAGAGGTGTTGGACTGATTCTTCCGGACATTTACAAAGGCAGCATCTGTTGGGTCCAATCCAGCCTTTTTTAATAAGATTATCCTAGGTACTGACTTTGTTTTCAATAACTAGCCATATAAAGCATTTGATCTTCTGTGGAATGTTAAAATACCAAAGATGTGTGTACAAATTGTGCTGAGCAAGAGGCAAGATGGAAGATACATTGAGATCATAAGCCAAATTTGCAGTCACCATACCGTTTCTTGGATTGTGCATCCAAGGAGGGAATCATATGATTGTTTAATTATGATGCCTCCATGTGTTAGACCATTTACATATTATGTCCATTGTTTCCTCCATATACCTCCCAAATGTAAATCATCAGCTGTATACCAATACTCGTGACTGTCAATCCCATAATCTAAGTTTTGTTTCTATTCAAGGTATGTGATGCCAAGGACCTCAAGGTAATATCTAAGTTCATCTGAGAGTATATAGAGTGCATTTGACCTGGAAATGGGACAATTCCCAGCTTGATGTGAAACCCATTTCCAAGCCTCCAGCCAAGTTTGCAAGTGATCCAGGATAAAGTTCTTATAAACTCGTTCCACATATATGAAGTTCTAGTAACAGGAAAGTGTCGTAAACGTAACCAGTCAATAATATAAGTTTGATTCTTGAAGTATTTGAGTGTAATAAGGCTCTAGATTCCATTTCCATTTAGAATCGACCACATGATTTTTAGTCTGAGAGCAATCCGTAACCATTCAAGATGTTTGATATTCTAGCCATCCAATTCATATGGTGCAGTAAGGTGTGCCAATCCATAAGATGTAATTTCTTCTTACCATCAGAGCTTCCCCACAGGAAAGAAAATAAACATCGCTTCAGAGAATTCAATATAGATTTAGGAATATGTGCCAATGCAAACCAATATACAACTAGACTAGTGAGTACTAATCTAATGAGGATCACTCTTCCTCCGAGCGATAGCAATTTGTAGGTCCAGTTATTGATTATCTTTCCAAACATAGAGACTAACCAATTCCAATCAGAAGTTCTGTACCCCAGGGGTTTGAGACGGTAACCCAGATATTTGAAGCCCGTGGTAATTGGATCCATTTTAAAAGGAAGTATGGCAGAAATGAGCATTCTAGTCTCCTCATCAACATCGTTATATAAGAAAGATGAATTTTCAAGACTGACAGTCATACCATTACTAGAGAAAAAAAGATCAAGAGTCTCCTTGTAAGATTGACATTCATCCACAAAACCAAGTCCAAATCACATCCAAATAAGATAACATCATTAACAAAAAAGAGGTGTGTAAAAGCCAGGCTGGGAGAGAGCTGGATCCCTTTGATTTTACCCTTTGTTTGAGCATCTGATATAATTAGGCTGAGGATTTCAATGAATAAGATGAATAGGAGGGGGGACAAAGGGAATCCCTGACGAATCCCACGTGAAGCAAGAAATAAATTTGAAGGAGTCCCATTGACCAGTACAACAAAGTTGGATGAGCACACATATCCCATTATCCAAATTAAACCATCCACGGGGATGCCAATATGCAATAGAACAAGTCTCAGGAAAGTTCAATTAATCCTGTCAAAATATTTTACAAGGTCAAGTTTGAGTACCATAACCTTCAAATGTTTGGTCTTTATGGTATGGAGCAGCTCATGGATAAATGCCCACAGGCTCAGTAATTAGTCTGTCTTTGAGAAAACCAAATTGTTGGGCTGATATTCCCTTATCTAAGAATGGTTTAAGAGGTAAGGTGACAATTTTTGAAATATTTTTATAGACCAAGTTACATAGTGATATGGGGTGGAAGTCAGCAAAGGTGTGGGGATTCTCACACTTGGGGATCAATGTGAGGAAATTAGAGTTTATAGAATTTGTAACCACACCTTCAAGTCTATAATGTTCAACCACCTTGAATAAGTCCTCACCCACCAGGTCAAAAAAGGTAAGGAAGAATTCAACAGGCTAGCCATCAAGGCTAGGGATTTTATATTTTTTAAAACCCTTGAGATTTGCTTCTACTTCAGAGATAGTGGTTGGAGTGAGGAAGCAATCCTTTTTAGTCTCTTGTACATATGAAGGGAAGAGGCCAATAACCTTAAGTTGATCAACAATGTTGGTTTTTTCATCATCCTTAAAGAGATTAGCAAAATGTTGTTCACCCAATTGTTTTAGAGTTGCGTCTGTAGTAATCAATTTCCCCTCATTGTCATTTAGATCCCATATAATCTTAGAATTTCTCTTGGCAGAGGAAAAGGAGTTAAAATATTTAGTGTTTGCTTCTCCTTCACATATCCAAAATGCTCTACTTTTAAGTTTTAGGGTCAACACCTCATGTGTGAGAAAACAATCCTTTTTTTATTTAAGGATAACCAGCCCTTGAGGCTCAGAAACCGAAAGGATACCTGAAGACTTCTGAAGGAGAGACCTGATTTCAGAGTCAATGTTCATCATCTCAAGTTTCCTAGTACGCTTATTATGTATTTCTCAGGTTTTTACGGAACCTTTGAGCCACTTGAGCTTGTGGGAAAGGATCTCCATGTGATCACATGGTTGAATGTGGGAATTAGTAGTCCAGGAAGAGTTGACAATAGAGGCAAAGTCCTCTTCTAGGAGCCATGGCATGTTAAACTTGAAAGGATAACAATGGTAAGTGTCTTGAGGACCCTAGTCTAAGCAGATAAGGAAGTGATCTAAGATCTCTAAAGGTGTAGTCCAGGAGCGGTAACAAGAGAGGGTAGGGAGAAGCTGTTCATAAATGACAAAATGATCAAGTCTCTTACGGATACCATCCTCTCCAGTACGTCCATTTCTTCAGGTGGGGCCAGGAGAGCACATATTAATGTCAATCAAGTTGATGCAAGTAAGGAGCTGGGAGTAAAAAGGAGACAGAGGATCAGGACAGGATTCTGTGCCCCAAATCTCAAAAGAGGAAAGAGTGAAATTTAAATCTCTTGCAAGGAGAAGATTAGGTAAATTAAAAAGGCCACCAATTCTGACCTTCTCCCAGAAATCAGTTCTATGTGAATATGGACCATAACAGTTAATGATAGAGAAATATTCAATGATGACCTTGAAGTTGGCTTTGAGAAGTATGCCAGCAAAGGATGTGAAGGCTTTGCAGTGGATCAAAAGTGGGTTCTAGCCCGCAAGAAGGCCACCAGAGAGGCCATTGGCATCAATAGCACAAAATTCCCAGCCCTGTTTGAGCTTGGAAAACAAAGAGAGAGCATGCGAGAAACTGCACATAGTTTCTTGAATGAGTATCATGTCAGGTTTTAAGGAAGAAAAAAGAGAGTTGAGGGCTTTTTGTTTGGAGAGCCCCCAAATCCACAGATATTCATGGAAAGAATTTTCATCGGGAAACAGACTCTTCATGTGTCATAGCTCTAAGTACCTGAGGGGTAGAGTGCTAAGTGGTCCGAGGATATCTTGCAGCCGCCTTAAGCCAAGCAGAGAGAGGAGTATAAAGACTTGAGGCTCCAGGGTCCGGTGGTGTAGTAGAGGGGATGGCCTTTCAATATTTTCATATGGTCGCATTCTCAAAGTGGATGGAATACAAAGGCAGAGTGGATGGTGAAATAGGTGACTTATCAGTAAAGATGGAGAGTTATTTAAGGAGAGAAGGATCCATGAAGGCAGGTGAATCCCTGGGGCTGGAAGGGCAAGGAATAGAGTGTGGAGGTACAGAGCAAGGAGAAGGTAAGGAGGTGATAGGGGAGGTGGTGGGAAGAGTGGGAAAATTTTCTAAGGTAAAGGGTGGAGGGCCTTCAGAGGAAATGGGAGGAAATTGAGGAGGAGAGGGTAGAGGTAAGGGTGTTGGGTCCTATGGAGAAGGATTCTACAGAGTGGAAATAGAGATGGGTGTGACCTCCAATCTGTTTGATCGAGAGAGGTGAGAGAAAGTTTCCACATCTTCAATATACATTAATTCTCCTTTAGTGAGTCCATCATAGGAAGTGGGCGAGGAAGAGACATGCAGGCCCTCTTGAGAAGGAAAAGGTTGTTCAGGAGAGAGAGGAGGGTTATCAGAGGACAAAGGAGAGGGTAGGGGACTCTGGTAAAAGCCTCGAGGGATCATTGTACAATGAAGGAACAAGGTACATGTGTTGCAAAGGTGTCCAGTATTATGGTAGTAGTTTCATCTAAAAGGCATATTAAGGAAGTCCAGTCTCTAGCTAATGATAATGTCACCACAAACAATATAAATATGAGCCAACAATCCTTTGGAGACATCTAGTTCCACAAGGACCCTTGCCATGCGCTTGTCAAAAATAAGGTGGAAATCTGGTTCCAAGGATACAAAGCACCCAAGTGAGTTTTCCATGCCAGTGAGAAACTCCTTGTTCCAGAGGGGGGAGGGTAGGGAGGGCAAGAGGACCTAGAGGTTCTGCTTAATAACCCTCTCCCGGAGCGGGTCAAAACTAGCGTGCCAACGAATTAAAACCAGAGAGCCTTTTTGGATAGTCCAGAGAGTGTTCAGTCTTCTAGAGGCATCCTTTTCCTTAATAATGACAAAGACAAGCCATTTGTTTGCTAGAAGGCTGATAGTAGGGATATAATCTATAATGGGATTCCAATGTATGGTGGCCCAATCAACCCACTCGTCCTTGAACATCGTACAATATTCAAGTCTACTGATGAGGACTCTACAGCAGAACACCTCGACCTTATTGAGGAAAACGTCACGGCCTAAGACATATTGTCTCTCATAGTCTAGGGCTTTGATAGATTTTTTTTTTCGGTGAGAGTGATATGTTGACTAGTTCCGTGGTGGAGGGACAGTCGCACCTTCATTCCCACCCACCGTAGACATGTTTTAAGTCCACACAAAATAAAAACAAGGGAGAGACCCAAGAAAACCAAGGGAAAACAGGTGCCCGGACGAACAGGAGCCAGTACAAAAACTTATATAACAAATAAAGGATGGTAAGAAGACCGTAAAGCCCGGATACCACGGCTAGGGTAAAAACCAATGGGTAAACACAGAAACCATGTGAAGGGTCTACAAGGTGGAAAGTAAAAGCTAAAAAACAACCACCAAATCAAAACTACTAGACAGAAACCCTAGGAAACCGGACAACAACGAAGACAGGATAAAAAAACCCTAAATTCTCACTTATTTTTGCATGGTTGGTACTAACCCTCTGGTTAAGAGGGGGGACTCCATGTGGGGCAGACCGCCATCCAGAAAGTTGGAAAAACTAAAAAACAAAATCAAATCGCTCCAAATACCCAAAACAGGAAATAGTAAAAAACAATGAGAGAACATGTACCTTAAAATCCGAGTGAAACGGAAGTCGAGAAGGTATTCAGACAATGTAAAACTACAACTGCCCCCACGAAATCACAGGGTTGCATGTGATGTGCCAGTTGACAGTGAGAATAACGACGCCCATCAAAAAGTGATAGAGTGTAAAGAGCATCGATTCTCTGCAAAATGTGGCAAGGAAATAGACAATTGACCTCACAAAGTGCCAAACCGCCGCAAAGGTGGCACAGTGAACCATATAAAACCACAACAAGAGGGGGGGAATAGAATAACTACTATAGGACTTAAGGAAAAAACATCAGGCAATGTCAAGGAGGCAATGTCAAGTCGTGAAGGAAAGCATGTATGCCTCCATTGCTGGCCACGGAGCCAAGAAGCCCATCACCTAAGCTTGAAACCCTGGTTGAAGTCCCTTAGTGCCGTGGTGCTTTGGAACTCTGGTAGACTTATTGTAACTCAATGTTGATTGGTATGGTCACAACTTTTATATATCAATAGAAAGCTAACAAGTTCTTTAAAAAAGAAAACTACTAGGTGCTAATGTATAAATAAGATTCAGTTAAACATTTGATTACATATGGGTTTTGAGTATATGTTGGAGTATGATGGTTGACTAAACAATTTTGCATAGCTATGTTGTTTTACTTCCTTTATTTTATAGTTAATGGAACAACAATAAACATACACACACACACACACACACTTTGTCATGGCATATAAAATTCATAAAAATAAAGTATGGAGCAAAGCCATGAGAAAATATGTTAAGATACAACAAGAAACATGGATTCAAAAGAACTTGTATTATTTATGAATGGTTCATTGATATGCTATGTTTTTTCCATTTATTCAAACATGTATGTTATACTATAAATGTAGATATATTGATGACACTTTATTTATATGCTTTCAGTTGGAACATGAAGAAGCAGAGTAAATCAAGTTAATGAACAAAATAACCCAACTATAATATCTCTTGTGAGTGATGAAGAAATTAGGCATGCCAGTAGCTCAAGTAATAAAAACAATTCACTAGGTGAATAGTGATCTATATAGTTGAATGTGACAAGTTTTGTATTTTGGAATGTTTATTGCACCGAGAGTATCGAGGTGCTATACAACTCGGTATGGGGAAGATGTTGTCATGTAACGTGTTGTTATGTACCTTATCAAACATAAAAGGTGATTCAAAAAATTCATGTTGGCTCATAAAATAAAAATTAAAAGAAAATTAAAAGTAATTAAAAAATGCATATCAACTCATAAAATTAAAATTAAAACCAAATAAAAAATAATTAAAAAAAATACCCCACAAAATTCATAAATATGTCCTACATTTTCATTATGTTAAATTATAGAATATACAATCATTTAACCAATTTAGATGTTATTGATTTTTATATGATTCCACATTACAACATAAAAATAAATTAAAAAACTTAATTATCATTCCTGGCTTTCACGCTACACTTTGTAAATATCAAAGTTAATTATTATGGATAAATTTTAAAAGACGAAAACAACTCAAATAAACTTACTTTTTAACATTGCTTTTCTGTAATTGTCTTTCAGTACATTTGTCAGCCATTTAGTGCTGGCGAGATGTAATTATAAATATAAAATGATTTTTAGTGGGAAGATGTTAAACTTCGAGAAGGTTGTTTAGGTGACTTAATAAATAAAAATATGTTTTCTTTTACCAGGTTATAGGTTTAAAGGTGATGTAAAAGATCAAGTATGTATACCAATTTTGAGTATACGGGTTTTCTTTTACAACATATGGATTTGGGTATATGTTGGAGTTTGATCGTTGATTAAATTACATTTTTTTTTTAAGGTAATGGAATAATATATACTTTGTGGTGGCATATAAAATTTTAAAAAAAATATGAAGTAAAGCTATAAGAAAATATGTTGAGATACACGTTTATTCAAAAGAAAATATGTTGAGATGCATGTTTATTCAAAAGAGTGTATTATCGTTCGTTGTTATGCTATGCTTTTCAATTTATTTAAACATATATGTTATACTATAAATGTAGATATATTGATGATACTTTATTTATACGTGAAGAGGTAAAGTAAATCAAGTTAATGAACAAAACAAGCAAGATTTTCTATGTTGGTTGACTAAACAATTTTGTATGGCTATGTTTATTTTATACTTAATGGAATATATCATTTAATGATGTGTATGTATGTATATATATTTTGTCATGGTATATAAAATTCAAAAAAAAATATGGAGTAAAGTCATGAAAAAATATATTAAGGTACAACATGAAACATGATTTAAAAGAATTTGTATTGGTATATAAAATTCAAAAAAAATATGGAATAAAGTCATGAAAAAATATATTAAGATACAACATGAAACATGGATTCAAAAGAATTTGTATTATTTATGAATAGTTCATTGTTATGTTATGTTTTTTAATTTATTTACACATGTATGTTATATTATAAAAGTAGATATATTGATGATACTTTATTTATATGTTTTCGGTTAAAATGTGAAGAAGCAAAGTAAATCAAGTTAATGAACAAAATAACCCAACTATAATATCTCTGGTGACTGATGAAGAAATTAGGCATGCAAGTAGCTCAAGTAATGAAAGCATTTCAAGAGGTGAATAGTGATCTATATAGTTGAATGTGACAAGTTTTGTATTTTGGAATGTTTATTGCACCGAGAGTAGCAAGGTGCTATACAACTCAGTATGTGGAAGATGTCGTCATGTAACATGTCGCCATGCACCTTATAAAACATAAAAGGTGATTAAAAAAATTCATGTCAGCTCATCAAATAAAATAAAATAAAAACCAAATAAAAAGTAATTGAAAAAATACATGTCGACTCATAAAATAAAAATTAAAACCAAATGGAAAGTAATTAGAAAAATCTATGTCGACTCAACATAAAATAAAATAAAAATTAAAACCAATTAAAAAGTAATAAAAAAAAATCATGTTCACTCATAAAATAAAAAAATTAGGGATCCAATTTCTTGAGATGAAATTCTTTTATGAACATGTAAAGAGTTTAAGATAAAATTTACACATCAAGAAATTAGATCCCTCTTGGTGCTTGATAAATCCTGGTTTAAGAAGGATTTATATTAGTATGTAAAAATCATGCATTTTGTTTAACGTGGACACATTGTCCCAATTGGTATAATGGCATGTTACAAGTAATTGTAATAGTTATTTACTGACATGTTGCTTATCGTGCAACTTTAAGTTGTCTCATTTTGTAGGATAAATGATCCCTTATTCTTATTAATGAAATGAGTTTCTTATTCTATTGTAGTCTAGAGTGTTATAAAATGTTGCATTGTCAATTAAATATATGGATGGTTTACATCACTACAATGAATAAAGGTGTAATCAATTGGTGTATTTATTTTAAACAATGCAATGATTATGTTCGAAATCATTAATTAAAATATACATATCAATAAAATTATTAAAAATATTTTATTTTCTAATGAGTAAGTGAAATTTTATACAATTTTAAAAAATTAAGGTTGCATTTGCATACCCACAACTTTGTGGAAATTCAACACTAAAACATATTAGTGTGTTGTATTAATTGGAATGAAATAGTGTGTTTCATGCATATTTACATATTGGGGCATTTACTTGTTGGTGCATCTAAATAGTTGTTACGCACCAATGCAAGATACATTTATGAAAGTATTGGTGCTAATAACTATAACAAAAAAATCAAATGTTTGTATGCAACAACATCGATATCGTTGTTTTTTTTAACAGAAACTTAAAAGGTTTTATATAAAACAGGTTGTGCACAGCCATACATTACAGAAAAAAAGCGGGAACTGAGAGTTCTTGCAGTTCAAGAAGAGAGTAAACAAAACCGGTTCATGAGAATGACCAAAGAACTCCACACAGAGTTTTTACATAACTTCTAAGGCCTGGGATAGTGTATACCCTTATAAACTGCTGACAAAGAAACAGACAAAAAAACATGAAACTATTAAACCATTAAGGATTGCCTGGGTGCTTCATGGGCTGAATGACCGATTCCTCCTCCATGGGGTGCGCTACGGCTACTGGAGTTTCAAAAGCCTTGCTTCCTTGATTCATGCTTACCAAATGCTGGAGGTCTTCTTGGATTCTGTCCACCTTGCCCATTATTTCCCTGAGTTTGCTTTCAGTGTCATCGATCCTGGAGTCATGATTACTTATCTGATATGAAGTGTAGCTGACCACTTCCCCCATACTTTTAACCTCCTGGGAAATTTCCTTGCTGTCCATAATGCCAATGGCCATCATTTCGTACAAACGCCTGACATTTTTCTTCAAATCTGCTAACCCAGCATTCTCGTTTGCATGCACCATTTTGCCTTGTTCGGGTGAAATTTCTATTCTGGAGAAATTGCTATCCAGAGCACGAACTGCACCAGCAAACACTTGAGCCTGCTCATCGACAGAGAGACCATCGAGAACCAATTTAAGAGTGTTGAGTTCCTGCAGGAGGGAGTCACGGTCTTTCCTATTTCGACAGGAGAGACTGTCGATTGCGCCTTCTTTCCACCCTGAACAATTGCAAACCAAAATCGAAATGTTTCCTGCTATAAAGGACTGATCATCAATGGAGAGGCTGGGCCCAGAACCTAAATTCGAGAACCATAGAGAAACACCAGCTTGTGTAGAGCATAAACAAGTGGAGAAAGCAGCGAGAGCCAGCCTTTCCTTTACAAAAACCCTGGTGAGAGGAAGAGTTTCCCACGGGATTTCCTGCAAAATGCCCTCGTCGACCCCTGCAATGACATCCAATAGTATCCTCTCCGGAGAAATCACATAACGAACAGAACCATTGACGAGAGTAAAATGAGGGTGAGGAAGGCTTTGGGGGGAAGACATAATGGAGAGGGCGAAAAGACCCGGAGCGTGCGAGGTGCAAGAACAATAAAACCAAGGAAGGTGAGCATTAAAACCTACAAGGATTGAGGGATGGTAGGTGCAGAGAAGGAGCCACGCGGCGGAAGAGTGGGGAGGGTCAGGACGACGCGTTAAGGCAGGAGATCCTTTGCGAATGTCCAAAGGATTGTGGCCAGTGGAGAGTGGATGGCACGCGGCAATGAGGAG
>LPNX010216991.1:358125-395979 GCA_001517045.1 Pseudotsuga menziesii | reverse complement strand
AGGGGTGGAGTGATAAGGTTTAGAGCCTTTGTGTAAATCCTTGGAGCCTTTACAAAAAAAATTAAACCCTTCACAAATATCCTTGGAGGTGAGATCGATATTATGGGGGTCTAAACTTGCATCCCAAGGTTTCATTAAGGAATGGGTTTGGCCATTTAGGCAAAATTGACCTTAAGGTAAGGAGGCCCCCGTGTTAGCCAAAGCATCAGCGGCAGTGTTGTTTATGCGAAGGATGTGGAAGAATTCATAGTGCTTGGATAAGAGAGGAGTGATTTTGTCGTGCAGACGACGAAACTTTATAGAGCCTGTGGTGTAACCATTAATCATTTTATATATGACATGTAGAAAATCTCCAAAAATCGCGATCCTGGAGAGGTTTTTGTTGACTAGAATTTTCATTCCCTGAAGGAGAGCCAACCACTCAGCCTCATTATTGGTCCTATAGCCAAGACCCCAAGCGAAGGTTTGTTGAACATGTCCTCTAGGATCCAGAAGGATGCCCCGCACCTGCCACCCCTAACATCGATATCATTGTTGTTATTGTTTATTATTACCATTACCAATACTTCACGGTATGTAGGGAGATATATACACTAGTGCTTAATCATATATAAAGCATTAGTTCATTCAAATATATAACACACACTAATGTGTATTAAATAGTTGTGCACTCATGCACCTCATTGTTTGAAGTATATTTATGTTAAAAATAAATAATTTAAAAATTAAAAAAATAAAATTACTTAAAGCAAACATCAGTTAAAATCTTTATCATCAATAATCAAAATATTTTTGATATAATTTTGTTTAATCTTATAACATTAAAAATCTAATCAAAATAATTTTGATATAATTTTGTTTAATCTTATAACATTAAAAATCTTCCCTAAACCTTCCATAATATTTTTCTAATAATATAGAAATCAAAATATTCCACGACTTTTAAACAATCACATTGATAAAAAAGAAAGGTACCTCAAGTAAGTTGCCAAGAACCTAAATCAACACAATTAATATTCCTGCCAAAAAGAATGAAAACAACTCAATTTTTGTTATGTTATATGATTACTGATTAATCTCATTTAGTTTTGCCACTTATAATTTTAAAGTTATTGGTCCACAGTTTCGATATGTTTGAAGACTAAAAAGTGCAGCCATCATGAGATCAAATGTATATTCTAAGAAAGAGGTGCATTCATCATTACATAAAATGTATTTTCTAAGAGATGTAGTGGAGCGAGCGACCGCATCAATATATTTGTTAAAACTAATTGTTAATAATATTTTTTCATCAAATTATTGAATGAATGTAAATTTGAAAAAGATATAATAATTGAAAATAATAAATTTAAATATTAAAAGATATAATAATTTAAAATAATAAATTTAAGTATTATTAAGTTTTAATTTAAGTATATAGTCATCAATTTATTTATTTTTAAAATTAAAATTATTTAAAACTTTTTTTTATATAATCTTAATCATTTTTATATTTTGAATTTAGAAACTAATATTATGTGTCTTTGCTAGGGTTTGGGATCACCTTGGATATTTGCTTGGCATTTTAATGATATGGGAAGGCCAGGATGTTGTTGACGCTTTCAACACTTGGATTTCCAATTCGATTCACAGGAAAAGACCTCTTGACTCTTGCTCTCTATCATATTTGGTTTGCTAGAAATCGATCTATATTTGAGGATCATACTACTTCACCTCTATTTTGTGCCTCCAAAGGCTACTTGATACTAAAGTTCTTCCCATAGTGTTCCATTGTTCCTTCTCTCCGCGGGGTAAAGGATCAAAGTATTGATCTCTCCTTTCCATGGCTTTATTTCGATGGTGCTACACTTCTCCACCCACCCCGTGGTGGATCTACGGGATCCCTTTTTATCTCCAAGCATCATTACATCACATTGTTAGGATTATTAATCCTCCCTTGTCCAATTTGGTCATATGTCTAAATCGGGAGTCCATCCAGTCTATTTTTAGTCACTAGCACCATTGGGTCCACTTGGCCTAATTGGGGCACATGTTTCAGTTACTAAAGTGTGGGGAACACTAATTGAGGCCTACTGCCAGTGATTGCACTTGCATGCATCAGTTTAGGAGCCTCCTAGATCAATCCCTACAATTTAGGAGCCACTGGGAGTGTCAATACCAACCAAGGTCAGTTGAGTTGAGTTGGTGACTAGTCAAGCTAAGTTAGGAGTTAGTTACATTCAGTTCTAGTCCTCTACATTTAGTTAGCACTAGGTTTGCATGGCTGCATGCTGGAGAGGCGCATTCCTCACCTACCATAGTCAGTTAGCCTCAGTTAACACTGAATTAGACACTTGAGTTGTGTTTTAGAACTCCGATGACCTCCGATAATGATTTAGACAAGGTCAGTTAACTATTGAGTCCTCTGATAATGATTTAGACAAGGTCTTAGTTACCTACAGTCAAGTAGAGTCTAATCAATTCGAATTTCCTCATGTGGATTCGAAACATGAAAAGATTGTGACTACTGTAAAGGCCACAAGGATAAGAGATCTGTAAAAGAAGATCATTGCTCTAGCATCTAATCCTAGTGATGTCGAGCAAACAAAGTTGCATGTGGCTACTTAGCCACTGTATTACATTGTAATTTATCATCTAATTACTTTTTAATTAATGAAAGCATTCACAGTTGCAAGCCATTTTTGCACTGTTTCATTCTTCAATTGCTGAGTAAATTGCGTGTTATATCTTATGAGTTGTGTGTTTGTCCACAGATCTATGTGCTCAATTTAATACACATGTGCAGCCGGCCTAGGTCAAGTTTCAAACAATATAACAGAGTTCCAAGCTCTTCGCCTAGGTGTTTCTATGGTTGTTTAGCGACAAATTCATTCTTTACAGGTTTTGGGCTACTCAAAATATAGGAGCAAGGCACAGACGTTTGGGACGAGAATTGTATAAGAAGCGGAGGCCTTTCAAGTTGCATCATTTCAACATATTTTCAGGGAGAAAAATCAAGAGGGAGGTCCTTTATTTAAAAGAAGCCTTTTAATTGAGGAAGGAATCTAGCACCAATGGGAACACAATGTTTTGGAAATGGAGGAGTATGCTGCGACTGTTTTCCAAAGACCATCATCTTGTTATCTATGTATTTTTGGTTTTTTGAACAATCGGATGCATTATTTGTCATCATTAAAGACTGTTTACATACTTCTTTTCAGCAGCAATGCCATTTCATGTTATTTTTGTAATGGGTTTGTAACATTTATAATTATGTTTTGACGCATCCATGATACATGCCTACTTGGCCATATAAAACTCTATTCATTAAATTTATGTATACAAGTCTTTTAAATTTAGTAGAAAACTATATTTTCTCTTGCGAGGAAATAAAATGCCCCACAAAATTTAAAAAAAATGTCACACATTTTCATTATATAGAATATATAAAAGTTACAATCATTTAACCAATTTAGATGTTATTGGTTACATTTCAACATAAAAAAAATAAAACTTAATTATCGTTCCTTGATTTCACGCTACACTTTGTAAATATCAAATTTAATTATTATGGATAAATTTTAAAAGACGAAAAAGACTCGAATAAACTTACATTTTAACATTGCTTTTTCTGTAATTGTCTTTTAGTACATTTGTTATCTATTTAGTTTTTTTTCCAAAGAAAAAATTCGTAAATATTTTATTCACATTCAACAGATGGCCCTCAAGGTCCATTATACAAAAACCAACTAAGAAGTTGTCAATACAATCAGTTACTTGCCTCCGGAAGAGCACAATAACCATAATCATATCAAAATATTTAAAAATACTGATCAGCATAAAAAACACAAATATGTACAGCCACACAGCATAAAGAAGTATGATCATAGCAGAATTTTTTCATCATTCCTGATCACTCAGGTCAGATAAAACTGTGAATCGGATGATCACAAGCAAAAACATCCCAGAGCAAGACTAGCTGGCTGAAAAAGTCTCTAATTGTATGAAATAATCAAAGCTGATCAAACATCAGCAGCTAATAAATTGGCCAATCCCAGGCCATCCAAAGAAAATCATATCCATATCATCGCCAAATCAGCACCAAAAACAAAGAGGCCATCATGCCTCATATCAGCATCAAAAACAACCATCAGTGCCAAAAAAGAGGCCATCATGCCTCATATCAGCATCAAAAACAACCATCAGTGCCAAAAAAGAGGCCATCAACTCGCATGTCACGCTCTTAGTTTGTATGCTTGATATCACCAGAAAATGAAATATATAGAGATCAGCCGAAGCATCATGTATCAAAGAATCATGGAGCCACATATCAGGTAGATCAGAAATTCCCAAGCATAAATCTCCAGAAAATAACCAGAAAAAGCCTAATAAAAACACAGAATGCATGAAGCCCACAACAGAGAAAAAAAACAGTCAAGTAAACTGCAGTTCAGACATCTCATAGAACAACTTAGAAAACCTGATAAGTTTCCACAATATCTGCCCCTCTCTGTTCACATGTGACCCAAGATCCTTCTTGAATGCTGCCACCTGCTTTAGCCAATGAATCTGCTTTGAAGTTGTGTTCCCTATAAATGTGTTTGAAAGACACATATTCAAGACTGTCAACTAAACAGTGAACATCTTGAAGAATCATGGCTAGTTCAAGATTTAATAATCGATACTTACCCAATGCCCAATTGATAACTAACTGGGAATCCCCAAAAACTTGAATTTTATCCAAGTTATGCTTCCGAGTCAGCCTAAGGAGAAGCTTAAGTGCACATAATTCTGCGTAATTATTAGTACCCAAACCTAAACCTACTTTGAAGGAAACATGATGACTATCAGATATGAACAAAATACCTCCAGCCCCACAGATCATTGGATCCCTAGCTGCCGATCCATCAAAATAACCCCAGGCATAAGTTTTATCAATTTCTTCCACAAAAATTGATCTGATAGAGACCACAGATGAGGACTGTGGTAAATTCTTCAACAAACCCAAGCTATAGCTTGCTACCTGAGCAGGAGATGTGACAAGATCCTCAAAACAGGATCGATTTCTTGCTTTCCATATAAACCAGAGGACAATGATAGGTAGGGCTTTTATAAGTGCCACATCAGAAAAACACCAGTTTTTAAGACAAGCAGACAAAGATTATCTTATCCATTTAGTGCTAGCGAGATGTAATCATAAACATAAAATGATTTTTTTAAGAGAAGATGTTAAACGTCGAGAAGGTAGTTTAGTTGACTTACTAAATAAAAATATGTTTTCTTTTACAAGGTTATAGGTGTGATGTAAGAGATACAACAGCATGTATACCAATTTTGAGTATACGGATTTTGTTTTACAACATATGGATTTGGGTATATGTTGGAGTATGATGGTTGATTAAACGATTTTGTATGGCTATGTTGTTTTATTTATTTATTTAATTTTAACTTATTTTATAGGTAATGGAATAACCTTTTTTTACTCCATTCGAGTCTCCACACTCTATCTCTTGTTTTTCGACTATAGATGGGGTTTCCGTACACAACCTGCAATTGGCCTCTTTTCCTCCGCTTAGGGTTTATGGCATTGATGATTCTCTGACTTCTTACATTTCCCCCATCTCGGTTCTTCGCTCTGCCAATGTGTCCATAAAAAAACCTAAGAAAACTAGCAGAAGTAGCATGAAGGGCCTTAAGGACTTGATTCGAGACCTTTCTCACACTAACCCTAAAGTTGTTCTCATGTCCTATGGGGATCTCCCTCCTGCAAACACTATTGTTTCTGCTTCCAATCCTTGGGCTCTTAGAGAAAGCGCAGCCCCCCAGCAGGTGACCCGATGAAATTTATCAGTTTTAATGTCTGCGGGCTTGGCAGAGGCCCGAAACGTACCACCTTGAAACACTTGCTCGAGAATATTTCCCCGACCGTGGTTTTCTTACAAGAAACCATGACCACGGGGGACCGTGCCTGCAATTTTTTCCTTCATTTGTGTCTTGGCTAGTTAGTATGTGCACATAACACCCTGGGTAATTTAGGGGGCTGCCTGGCTACGTGGAACCCTTTATTGGTTGACCTTCGTACTTACAGTTCGGTCGCTGGTATTCTACTACATGGAACTTTATTGGGAATGAAGCAATTTGTTTATATGCTCAATGTCTATGGGCCTTATGACAACCATCGTGCTTTCTGGGATTTGGTCAAAGCCAGAGGCCTTCTTGACTTACCAAACCATATTTTGGCAGGTGACCTTAACTTCACATGGTCCTTTGATGAAGTTTGGGGAGCGGGACACCCTGATGATCCTCTTGTTGATTATTTTATCTCACTTTTTGAGGAGGAAAACCTACAAGACATCTCTTCGACGGTTATCTCTCCCTCCTAGTCTAACGGGAGAGATGGATCCCTGTCTATAGCAAAGTGACTCGATGGATTCTTCATGGATGACACTTTATGTGAGATGATCAAGAATTTCAGAACGTGGCATTATTCCAATGGGGTCTCTGATCATAAAGCCATTGTACTCCAGTTGGTTCTCGACAGGGATTATATTGTTTACCCCTTCAAATTTAACCCCACTTGGCTTGTGGAGGATGAGTTCAATGCCTTTGTCAAATTGGAATGAGAGGAATTATTACCAACACTCCTGGTTATCTGGGTCCATTGAAGGGTTTTCTGAGCAAGTTAAGAAAACTTCATCCTTTGGTTAAGTGGTAGGAAAAGAATCGGAAATCTTCTATGAATGTTGATTTACAGGCCCTCGATTCTGATATACTTATTTTGGAAAACCACCTGTTAATTGACCCTTCCTCAGAGCAGCGCCAAGAGGATTTAAAAGAATGCTTCTCTACAAAGAACAAACTCCTGAAGCATAAAGAGGAGACAATCTGATAGAAGAGTAGAGCCTCCTGGATTTTAGCTGGTGACAAAAACACCCAATACTTTCATAGCTTCGCAAACAAGCGGCGATTTACAAACTCCGTTTGGGAGGCGGCGGACGGGGATAACTCTATTGTTTGTGATCAAGGTTTCGATCAAAAGAGTGGAATGGTCTCATTTTTCCAACCTCTATAAATATCCAAATCAGTCTAAGATTGATGATCAGCTCAGCATTATCAAACACTTTCCTGCTTTCTTCTCGGAGGCAGATAGTCATTTTTTAAACATCTCGATCACGTTGAAGGAGGTGGATGACACTCTTTGCTCTTTTACCAAAGTTAAGAGCCCGGGTCCTGACAGTTGGACCGTTGAATTCTACTTGCACTTTTTCGATCTTTTTGGGATGGAGTTGGTCTCTGCTATTGAGGATTCGCGCACTTTGGGTCTGATTCCTGAATCGCTCAACAATAATTACCTCACTCTCATCCCCAAGAATGATCGGTTTGTCTCTTTTAATGATTACAGACCTATAGCCCTTTGTAACATTATTTATAAATTCATTACAAAGATTATTGCGATGTGATTGAAGTCTGCTCTCGATCATCACATCTCTCCTGAATAGTTTGGTTTCTTTCCTGACAGGCAAATTTTAGATGCGGTGGGCATTGTACAGGAAGCCCTGCATTCTGTCAAATCCAAGCACTCTTTTGCTATTATGTTGAAGCTCGATCTCGAGAAAGCATATGATAAAGTAAATTGGAACATGATTCGACTCATTCTGTTGCAGGTCAGTCTTTCCTTCGATCTAGTTAAATGGATTATGGCGTGCGTAACCAGTGAAAACTTTGTTTTTTTAATTAATGGCTCTCCTTCACTGTGATTCATGGGATCCAGGGGAATTCGTCAGGGTTGTCCACTGTTGCCCTATCTATTTCTATTAATTATTGAAGGTCTCAGTCTTCTGATCGACGAATCCAAGTCTACCAAGAAAATCAAAGGCATTAAGATCTTTGGTTCTATCTTTCTCACCCATATCCTTTTTGTAGACGACGTTTTAATTTTTGGCGATGGTTGTCTTCTGGAATGGATGCATTATAAGTCTTTGATAAATATGTTTTGTGAGACAACAGGTATGTCCTTTAGTATGCGCAAGTCGACCTTTGGTTCTCTCAATGTCAATCCTAATACTGTGGATTCTATCTCCCAGATCTTTTCCTTTCCTTGGAAATATTTGGACGATGGTCTCACGTATTTGGGCTTCCATCTCAAGCCCAATAGTTATTGAATTGGCAATTGGCACTGGATATTAAAGAAATTTCAGTTTAAGATCAGTAGATGGGTTCCTATATGGCTATCTCTTGGCGGAAGGGTCACCCTTGCAACCTCTGTACTGCAATATATCCCCATGTTTTGGTTCTCACTGTTCATCATCCCTACTAAGATTATCCAGGACATGAGAAGAATTTTGTTTCACCTTTGGATGGGAGTTTTACACTGTAATAAATTCCACCTTGCTAGCTGGAGATCCCTATCTTGACCCAAGGGCTGGGGAGGATGGGGTATAAAGGATCTTAAGAGTTTAAATTTATCATTATGCGCCAAAAGTTTGTGGAGGGCCATGACAAACCTCGGTGTTTGGGGTTCTGTTATCAAATCAAAATATATGGCAAGGTTGCCCCTGGATATCTGGCTTCGTAGAGAAAATTTTAACTTGAGCTTGGTCTCGACAGTTTGGTGGATTCTCCTCTCTACTTTGCCCCTTTTATTTCCCAACTTGAGCTGGCTTGTGGGTAGGGGAAATATGATCTTCATAGGTGTAGATCCTATTGTGGGTATATCAAGCTATACTCTGTCAAATTCCATGTTAGCTTGGCTACACAATAGGCATTTGGTGCTCCTTAAACAAGTGTTTGTTCTTTCTGATGGTCTAGATCCTCGATCCTCAATGGCTCTCTTCAACAGAGCTCGACCTCTCTGGTGCTCTGGCCTCCAAATGGGACTCGTATACTGCTCAACTTTATGCTGTTGGTATATCTTTGCATCCGACCCCAGATAGGATTGTTTGGAACATCAACTCTCAAACAAGGATGGTGAAGGCGGATTTGGCATATCTGGAAATTCTTAAATACGATGAGACTCTGGTTTTCCAATGGTGGTATAAATATTTGTGGAAATTACACATCCCTGGCAAAGTTAAGTATTTTTGCTAGTTAGCCCTGAACCAAAAGATCTTCACATGGGATGCTCTTCAGGCCCGTGGTTACTTCGGTCCCGGGGTATGTTCTCTTTGTATGGTGGCTAGTGAATATGTGGATCATATCTTTGGTTGTTGTTCTTTCCTCCAAAACACTGGTAAGAATATATGTCAATCGCTCAAAGGTGACTAGAGCTAGGATACTCTTCTGTTAGCTGACAATCTGGAAACTGGGTGGATAAGACTGGTTTATCTCTGGAGGTACCTTGCCTTCTGCTTTGGGAGATATGGAAGGCCCGAAACCATTTTCTGTTTGAGAATAGGTAGTTGTCTCCTTTTTTCATCACCAATAGGGTTTGTACCTCTCCTTATCTTATTGACAGGTGGGTTAAGCCTGTTGCAACTAGACTGTCATGTCCCCAATTTTGGACTAAGGAAAATAGACCAAGGTCACCTAGGAAGAATTTAGAAAATTTATTAATGGTAGCAAATAAGGAGAAAATAATTTAATTGGGGAAATTAGCCAGTAATATTATTAAAGCTCAAAACATTATAATTATTGGCTAAGGGGAAGCAATAATTACCCAATGCATGGTTTCTGGTGTTCTATAATATTTTTCTATGGTATGGGTAAAAAGAGATAATAGAACATGGTTTTCATTGGCCCATGGTATTTATCCATGGTATTGGATACTTTTCAAGGATAAAAGGGGGCAGAGGCAAATGGAAAGGACATGCTTGATCAATTGGAGATTTGT
Organism: Pseudotsuga menziesii; assembly: GCA_001517045.1. Lineage (NCBI taxonomy): Eukaryota > Viridiplantae > Streptophyta > Pinopsida > Pinales > Pinaceae > Pseudotsuga > Pseudotsuga menziesii. The sequence goes on along the minus strand of LPNX010216991.1, from coordinate 386,171 downwards.
TCTTGAGACCGTCTAGGGGTTAGCCTAGAGTTTTCGTTTGGGGTTGGCAAACTCCATCCATCCAGTCTGGTCTAGTTTCGGTGGTGTGACTGATCCACCCTAGCTGGACAAAGGGAGAGTATCCATTCAGGGTCTTCATTGGAGCTTCATCATCCGAGTTGGAATCACTTTTCAGGTTCTTGTTGAATGTATCTTGGTAGCTGATATGACAACCATAGTTATTGTACTGTTTACTCTTGTTAGAACTAATAAAGGTATCAATATTATCTCTGATTCTCGCCATTGTGATGTGTTATGGAATGTCTCTAACGTGTTTGAATAAATGTCTATGAGAATGCATACTACTGGTGAAAGTATAAATCAATGTAAAATTGATTAATGTTGATAATTTCATAGATTTTGTGACCATCTAGAATCTGGGATATTACAGTGGTATCAGAGCTGGTTTTCCTACCAGCTTGAGTGGGAATCTATTGGTTTTCCTGCCAGCTTGAGTGGGAATCTATTGAGGGCTTCCATTTCATGTCTACATTTAATTTCAAATTAAGGTTTGGCGACTCATTGGCGATTTCATTGTGGGAGTTGAATTAAATTGGATCATGGCAGTTGCAGCCGAACGATTCTTCAGTTTGGAACATGTCCACAACAAAGCTAGCAATTTGATAGCAGAGGCCGCATTTCCTAATTCTATTGGGTCGTGGATTAGAGGAAAGATGTATTACTCCCTACACAAATCGTGCCTGTAATCACTATTGGAAAGCTGTGTGCATCATTTACTCCAACCATTAAAAGATGTTTACACTATTGTAAATTGTGGTTATAGAGGAGTCGAATCCTCTTATTTGTGACTCGTGGAGCATCGTGGTAACCGGAAGGGGCCGTGTGCAATGAGAGAGGTCGTGGAGCCGATAACTTGAGGAAGGGTCGGTTCTTTCTCTTGTGAAGGGCCGCATCAGTGGAGAGAGACCAATCCTTCAATCAAAAAACCTGTGAAGACTGAGGAGAGGTCGCGTGGGTGTGGGAGCATTCGTGGAGGACCACCATGTTTGTGAAGATCGTAGAGGGTTGATCCCTCTCATACTGCAGATCACAACTTACGTGAGAAGACTCGATTTTTTTTCTTGCATGATCGAGAGTTCAATGGAAGGGTCGTGGGGCCATCCTGGCAGGTAGAATATCCATTTGACAAGGTCATGTGAGAGTGGAAGCAAGGGCCCAATACCTCTCATTTCTACGGATTCAGGAGACTTGGAGTAGGGCGGATTCCTCACTTGGAAAGGTCGGATGCATTGATAAGAGAAGAAATCTCAGTACAGTCCAAATCATGGGCCACCATTGGATATGACTTCTATTGCATACTACAACTGAAGAGTGTTGCGTTTAGAGAAATCTTCTCAAGGGGAACGCTATCATCTTCAATAACAGATATATCATTTGTTGGTCCCTTCATTTCCAAGTAAACACTCTTATTCCATCAATCTCAGGGTGACTGTGAATAATAGTGGATGTTGGGGATTGCACTGTCTACCACTTGAGGATACATAGGGCTAACATATGCCACTGAAATATGCTGAGAATATTCCTTGCTCATGAGCTGGAAATAAGTTACATTGCATATTCAGACATCTACAGAAAGTGTCGTTGAGATCTGCAATTATCTTCAGCAGTGTGTTTTCCTTTGGGGTCAACCACTTGGTATATATAATATACACCATCTTTCTATTTTAAGAAAGGAAGTTCTAGAATATTTAAGACTGCATGGCCAACACCTACAGTCGTCACCTACAGGAGTTCTTCCAACCACTACTAGACGTTATTGGAGAGGACGCATCACAATTCAAAGGAGAGAACACAAGAAGTAATTTTAGTGAAACTCCATTTTTCTCATTGTTGTGCAAACTTGTATGCCAAGTTCTCATCTTTGCTGCTACAAGGAAGTTCACAAACCTTTCCATACTTATTGTTGTTCATAAATACCAGTGTGTCGTGGTCTATTTCAGCACTGTACACGAGTTTTATGGTGTCATGGATATCTTACTACTGTCACTACTTGTGTATACCAGACTATAGAGGGTGTCGCTACAATAGAAAGAAGAGGAGTCTAAATATTGCTCACAAAGTTGTGGGTATCATATGTTGGACATACAACATGTTGGGAAGACTCGCCTATTCATTGTTGACAACTGTAGGAGTTCCCAGGCAGTCAGATCGAAGGTCACCTTACAGTGCAATCTTTTCAAGCTTGGCTGTTGTAACAGGTCAGAAAATTATTTAATATCAGAACTCCTTTGCATTCTCTGTGGAAATAATTATACTTAGTGTCAATCTTTTAGTGTATGGGCTGGAATTTTTGTCAAATTATCAAAGTCAAGCACAAATCTCAGTCACATTAAATCAGATTTGAAACTCAGTGAGTTAAAGCAGATTGGAAAACAAGTATCTTTCATAAGTATTGCAAGCGGTAAGAGCCATGTCTTATTCAGATTCAGAGTATGAGCAGTATGAGGAGGAGTATTATTTCTATGACGTAGAGGAAATTTTTTTTGAGTTGTATGATGGCAATTATGTGGATGAGGAACCCTCTTACAGTATCTCTACCCAATTCACATTCAGGGATGATGATGGTTACTCTTGTGCCCACTTGTACAATGAATATGCAGACAGAGTGACCACACCACCAAGGAAAGATCCTTTGAAGGAAATAGCATGGTGGAGGGAAACATGCAAGACCTTGCCCCAACAATATCAAGCACATAGTGTTATGATGAAGTCATCCTCAGAAGTTCCTTTCGAATTTTTTGTGAATGCTTTGTTTGGGTATAAGCCTAAGAATGAAGATGTGGAGTTAGTGAAGAAAAGTCTATGCCCTTCTTGCAAGAGACCTTGGAGAGAAAATCATATATGTTTGCAGGAGCGAAATGAGGAGACCACCACCAGTGCTAGGAAGGATAAGATCACAATCCTTACTGATGATGGTTATCAACATAATGGAGCCATCACTTTTTCTACTGAGAATCACCGAGAGCCATCTCTCACTAAGAACATGGATCAAATAGCATCTACTGATGGATGCTATAATGGAGAGGTACCTATTGATGGTGCCAAGGAGAGACATCTACTATTGAACATCCATTCTTCTATGTTGGTGACATAGAGATTCCACTTGATGAGACTACTGCAAGTACAAGTTCCCACGAGTCTGAAGAAGATGAAGATTTTACAGTAGAGGAAGAGGTCCCAGGATCGATCTCACCATCACCACATGCGCTTCTTGAGGCTGATCCTATGTTGGAGGAAGAGAAGGCCTCTTTTCATGAGATTTCCCATTTTAAAGGGTCCCTCAAGATGAATGACAAGAAGATTCAAGAGGCCCTAGACATTCTCCAAGTTACTAGCACAATTGTGTCCCAATTGGCTTGGAGAGATGATTCCATGGAGGCACAAACTTCCAATGGAGTCATAGAGAATATCCAGAAAGCAACATCACCGACTAAAGGTAATCTCATGTGTTTTCTTTCTGATAGAAGTCATTTTATTGATCTTGTTCAAATATTACATGAAGCCTCCATAATAAATAATGAGGAAGTTTGCAAGCTCAAACATGAATTGAATTCCACCCAAGATTCTCTGAAGGATGCTCAAGAAGTACTTCAAGAATATAAGGTCCAAAATGAACAACTTCTTGAGGAGTTGCAAATTTCATGGTCTCCTACCTATGTTTCTGATTTTTGTATGGATGATAGCATGAAGATTCCTCACGGTATGGTGGACCATGAGATTCAAACTGATTTGTAGGTTTTTGAAGAGCTGAATGATGAGCAAGTTGATTGCCAAACACTTTTCATGGATGAAGAAGAACATGAGTTGTCTATTAGTGCAAGTTTGGCACTTTTGGAAGAGGCACATGATCCTACACCCATGGAACCGACCTTGGGGAGAAGTTTCACATTTCTTGACTTAGAGGATGAGTTGGTCCATCACACTTCATCCTACTCTGCTACTTCTTTCAGTCTTCATCCTAGTGAAGTTTAGGTAAAGGGTTTTTTTTTCTGTTGGTGCCACATGAGGAGTATGAGACTCCTACCCTTCGTGATGATCCTATGTTATGTGCACTAATTCCTTTTGAGTGGCATTTACATCCATTATTTTGTATCACTCCTACTCAGGGATGCACTTCCTTGAGCCACTTGGAGGCTCCTTCTTTGATTGATAGAGGTTCTTCATCCATTGCTTGGATAAGAGAACACATGGTGAGACATATTGATACATCTTCCTTGCAGCATTATGGGACATGGGATCCTCACCTATGTTATTGGATTAGGTTTGATTGGTATCTTCATGATTGTGTGCTTTTGACACTTGATGATTTTCTTGCTTGGAGGTGCAAGCTTCTTGAGTGCTCTTTGATGGATGATCACTTTGGTCACATTGGGAGTGGAATATCTTTGTATCATTTCACTATGTTTCATGATGATGTATCTATCTTTGTGATTATGATGTATGGGAGAATGCATAGTAAAACTTGATATCCTGGCATCTCTCCCCATGATGTATTGTCTTGTACCATCCTATGTATTGATGTAATGTGCCAATTATGGGATCCTGGCATTCCACTCTTTGATGATTTGTATTGGAGGATCTTTTGCATCCCACACTTGGTATTTTTGCTTGTATTAGCACTACTCATTGATAGTGTGCACAAACATTGGGACCTTGGCATCCCAAGGCATGCAGATTTCCTCTTGATGGTGATGTGCACTAGAAAGGTGTGCAAACAGTGGGACCATGCTATCTTGATCACTTGTATTCAGCTCACTTGGAGCAATGGTTGGACCATTGGCTTGATGGAGCAGGCCTCTCTTCATAGGAGACATTATTTTGGATGGACTTATGATTTTCTTGTAGGGTGTACTATGAGCTTCCATGTGACTCTTATGCATCGCATGAGAGGATGTATTTGGCACCTTGTATTTCTGAGGATCATTTGGGATCCTGGTATCATTTGTACTTCATTTCCACAATTAAGTGCATGGTTGATGGTGGAAGATTGATGATGTGATGGTATTTCCCTATGGTTTCTTCATTGCTTGAGGACAAGCATATTTGGGAGGGGAGGACTGTCATGTCCCCAATTTTGGACTAAGGAAAATAGACCAAGGTCACCCAGGAAGAATTTAGAAAATTTATTAGTGGTGGCAAATAAGGAGAAAATAATTTAATTGGGGAAATTAGCCAGTAATATTATTAAAGCTCAAAACATTATAATTATTGGCTAAGGGGAAGCAATAATTACCCAGTGCATGGTTTCTGGTGTTCTATAGTATTTTTCTATGGTATGGGCAAAAGAGATAATAGAACATGGTTTTCATTGGCCCGTGGTATTTATCCATGGTATTGGAGACTTTTCAAGGATAAAAGGAGGAAGAGGCAAATGAAAAGGACATGCTTAATCAATTGGATATTTGTTCTTGAGACCGTCTAGGGGTTAAGCCTAGAGTTTTCGTTTGGGGTTGGCAAACTCCATCCATCCAGTTTGGTCTAGTTTCGGTGGTGTGACTGATACACCCTAGCTGGACAAAGGGAGAGTATCCATTCAGGGTCTTCATTGGAGCTTCATCATTCGAGTTGGCATCACTTTTCAGGTTCTTGTTGAATGTATCTTGGTAGCTGATATGACAGCCATAGTTATTGTACTGTTTACTCTTGTTACACCTAATAAAGGTGCCAATATTATCTCTGATTCTCGCCATTGTGATGTGTTATGGAATGTCTCTAACGTGTTTGAAGAAATGTCTATGAGAATGCATACTGCTGGTGAAAGTATAAATCAATGTAAAATTGATTAATGTTGATAATTTCATAGATTTTGTGACCATCTAGAATCTGGGATATTACATAGACACCTTCACCACCCACCTGACCTGCGGGAGGGGATTGTGGGTTACTTCAATGGTGCAGCCGAAGATGGAAACTGTGGAGTTGGGATGGTGATTTATGTGAATGACTCTTTGTCATATAGATTGATTTTGGATGTTGGCAGCCGCACTAATACCAAGTCAGAACTGTTGGCCCTTTGGGGGCTCTTGTATTTTTCTTTTCACAAGAATTTTCATGATTTACATGTTCGAGGTGACTCTAAAGTGATTATTGACTGGGCTTTGGGAAAACACTCCATTCATGCTTTGGATCTTGAACATTGGATCATTCGGGTTAAAGAACTTCTTGGACTTTTCAGCTCTTTGACTTTCCAGCATGTGTATAGAGAGTTCAACTCGATGGCGGATATCTTATCCAAAAAAGCAATCGGACTGGGACCAGGATGGATTTTCTGGGAATAACATAAGGAAGGCACTTTGACAGACTTGGGATTCTTGAAAATCCATGGATAGACTCTGCCATTTTGATATGTTTGCTATGATACTGTCTCTGGGTATTTTGGCTTTATTTTTTGCTACATTTCCAGTATTTCTCAATTTTTTGGGTTTTATGTCATATCTTGGTCGATTGACATGGTATGCTCAGACTTTATGATCCCTCGGTATTCAGACTACTTTTCGGAAATATGTGGCGTCGTTTCTATGAAACAGTTTTATAAAAGTTAAAACGGTTTTTTCCTATGTGAAAAAAAAGAATAACTATATATATACTTCATCGTGCATATAAAATTCAAAAAATGAAAGTATGAAGTAAAGCTATGAGAAAATATGTTGAGATACATGTTTATTCAAAAGAGTTTGTATTATTTGTGAATCGTTTATTCTTATGCTATGTTTTTTAATTTATTTAAATATGTATGTTATACTATAAATGTGGATATATTGATGACACTTTATTTATATGTTTTCGTTAGAACGTGAAGAGGCAAAGTAAAACAAGTTAATGAACAAAATAACCCAACTATAATATCTCTGGTGAGTGATGAAGAAATTAGGCATGCAAGTAGCTCAAGTAATGAAAACAAATCAAGAGGCGAATAGTGATCTATATAGGTGAATGTGACAAGTTTTGTATTTTGGAATGTTTATTGCAATGAGAGTAGCGAGGTGCTGTACAACTCAGTATGGGGAAGACGTTGTCATGTAACGTGTCGTCATGTACCTTATCAAACATAAAAGGTGATTAAAAAAATTCATGTCGACTCATAAAATAAAAAATCAAAACCAAATAAAAAGTAATTGAAAAAATACATGTAGACTCATAAAATAAAAATTAAAACCAAATAGAAAGTAATTAGAAAAATCTATGTCGACTCATAACATAAAATCAAAAAAATTAAAACCAAATAAAAAGTAATTAAAAAAATCATGTTCATTCATAAAATAAAATAAATTAGGGATCCAATTTCTTGAGATGAAATTCTTTTATGTACATGTAAAAAGTTTAAGATAAAATTTACACATCAAGAAATTAGATCCCTCTTGGCGCTTGACAAATCCTGATTTAAGATGGATTTCAATTGGTATGTAAAAATCAGGCTTTTTGTTTAATGTGGACACATTGTCCCAATTGGTATGATGGCATGTTACTAGTGTAACAATGATTTATTGACATGTTGATTATCGTGGAGCTTTACGTTGTCTCATTTTGTAGGATAAATTAATGATCCTTTATTCTTTTTAATGAAATGAATTTCTTATTCTATCGTAGTCCAGAGTGTTATAAAATGTTGCATTGTCAATTAAATATATGGATGGTTTACATTGCTACAATGAATAAAGGTGTAATCAATTGGTGTATTTATTTTAAGTAATCCTTGATGAAATGATTATGTTCAAAACCATTAATTAAAATATAAAATTCAATATTACTAATTAAAAATATTTTATTTTCTAATGAGTAAGTGAAATTTTATACAATATTAAAATAACAAAGTTGCATTCGCATACCCACAACTTTGGGGAAATTCAACATTGAAACATATTAATGTGTTTTATTGATTTGAATGAAATAGTGTGTTTCATACATATTTACATATTGGGGCATTTACATGTTGATGCATTTGAATGGTTGTTATGCGCCAATGCAAGATACATTTATGAAAGAATTGGTGCTAATAACTGTAACAAAAAAATCAAATGTTTGTATGCAACAACATCAATGTGCCCTTCAAAAAACATCGATATCATTGTTGTTATTGTTTATTGTTACCATTACCAATACATCACAGTGTGTTGGAAGACATATGTACTAATGCTTAATCATATATAAAGCATTAGTTCATTCATATATATATATAATACACACTAGTGTGTATTAAATAGTTGTGCACTTATACACCTCATTGTTAAAAGTACATTGATATTGAAAATAAATAATTTTAAAATTAAAAAAAAAATAGAATCACTTAAAGCAAACATCAATTAAAATCTTCATTATCAATAATCAAAATATTTTTGATAATTTTACTTAATCTTATAACATTAAAAAATTCACCAAACCTTTCATAAAAAATTTCTAATAATATAGAAATCAAAATATACCACAACCTTTAAACAATCACATTGATAAAAAAGAAAGGTACATCAAGTAAGTTGCCAACAACATAAATCAACACAATTAATATTTCTTGCAAAAAGAATGAAAACAACTCACATAGTGATTTTTGTTATATAATTACTGATTAATCTCATTTAGTTTTGACAAATTATAATTCAAAAGTGATATTGGTCTACAATTTTGATATGCTTGAAGACTAAAAAGTGCACTCATCATGAGAGAAAATGTATAATAATTATAATTCAAAAGTGATATTGGTCTACAATTTTGATATGCTTGAAGACTAAAAAGTGCACTCATCATGAGAGAAAATGTATATTCTAAGAAAGCGGTGCATTCATTATGGGATAAAATGTAGTTTCTAAGAAAGAGATGTATTAGAGCGAGCGATCTAAATGTTACAAGTGCATCAATATTTGGTACAACTAAATGTCAATAATTTTTTCTCATCAAATCCAAATTATTTAATGAATGTAAATTTGAAAAATATATGATAAATTTAAATATTGTTAATTAATAACTTAGATATATAGTGATAAATTTATTTATTTTTAAAATTAAAATATTTAAAATTTTCTCATTATAATTTTAATTATTTTTTATATTTTAATTTAAAATACTTAACATTATGTCTCTACTAGGGTTTGGGATCACCTTAGATTCTTTTTGGCATTTCGATAATATAGAAAGGCCAAGATGTTGTTGACACTTTCAACACTTGGATCTCCAATCCGATTCTCAAGACTATTAAAGCTCTCTTGACTCTTTCTCTTTATCATATTTGGTTTGCTAGAAATTGATCCATATTTGAGGATCAGACTACTTCACCTCTATTTTGTACCTCCAAAGGCTACTCGATACTAAAGTTGTTCCCACAGTGTTCCACGGTTCCTTCTCTGCGCAGGGTAAAGGATCGAAGTATTGACCTCTCCTTTCCATGGCTTTATTTCGAAGGTGTTGAACTTCTCGGCCCACCCCATGGTGGAGCTAGGGGATCCCTTTTTATCTCCAAGCATCATTACATCACATATGCAGCCAGTTTGGGTCAAGTTTCAAACAATATAACAGAGTTCGATGCTCTTCACATAGGTGTTTCTATGGTTGTTCAACGACTGCTTCTTACACAATTCTCGTCCCAAAAGTATGCACCTTTCTCTTCTTACACAATTCTCGTCCCAAAAGTATGCACCTTTCTCCTATATTTGATGTTATTGTTAGGATGTTGGAGACCTTTCAAGTGTATCCTTTCAACATATTTTCAGGGAGGAAAATCAAGAGGCAAATCGTTTATAAAAAAGGGGCCTTTTATTTTTTTTTAAAACTGACACCGATTGGAATAGAATGTGTTGGAAGTGGAGGAGTATGCTCCGGTCGTTTTGTAAATATCATCATCCTACTATTACGTTTTTTTTGGTTTTTTGAATACTTGGATGTGCTAGTTATCATCATTATAAACGGTTTACATGCTTCTTTTCAACAACAATGCCAAATAATAATATTTTTGTAATAGGTTTGTAATATTTATAATTATGCCTGTAAGCATCCATGATACATGCCAACTTGGCCATATGAAAGCTCCATCCACTCAATTTATGTATATCAGTTTTTTAAATTTAATAGAAAATATGTTTTTAAAATATATATGTATATCTCACAGAATTCAGAAATTATATTAAATTGTAAAACATACATAAATTGCAATACTTTAACAAAATCTGATGTTATTGGTTTCTGTATACGTCCACATTACAACATAAAAATAAAATAAAATAATCATTATTCCTTGCTTTCACGTTACACTTCGAAAATATAAAATTTAATTATTAAGGAAAAAAATTAAAAGAGGAAAACGACTTAAATAAACTCATTTTAACATTGCTTTTCTGTAATTGTCTTTCAGTACATTTGTCATCCATTTAGTGCTGGCGAGATGTAATTATAAATAATAATGATTTTTAGTGGGAAGATGTTAAACTTCGAGAAGGTCGTTTAGTTGACTTAATAAATAAAAATATGTTTTCTTTTAACAGGTTATAGGTTTAAAGGTGATGTAAAAGATCAAGCATGTATACTAACATTTTAATATTCAAATTATGCTTTTAGTCTATTTAAAAAATACTTTATTTAATAAAGTGTATAATTTTAATTTTAAAATATTAATTTTCTTGGTACAATTAAGTATAATTTTAAAATTAAATTATTGATATTATAAAAAATAAAAAATAAATAAATACTAAGACATTATAGAATATATTATACATTCCATCTGTTCTACAGTACCGTAAATAGAGTACATTTTATAATTGTAAAAAATAAGGTGTACCGTCAATAGAGTACATTTTATAATCGCAAAAAATAAGGTGGTTTGTCAATAGAGTACATTTTATAATTGTTTCACTCCACCCACCCAAACTCAATTCGGTTGAAGTTTGTTAAAATAAAAAAAGAATTTAGATAAGAGAAAATGAAACACTTACTTTCAAGATGTAGATGTGAGAGGTTGAAAGAAATAAGCACGCTGTTTCAATAGAGCACGCAATCTATCAATAGGACATCGGAGTGTTAACTTACTTGCCAAAGTTTCTTCTTCAATATTGTTATTTATTATTATTATTAATAATATTCAATTAAACTATTATATGTGTACGGTCAAATGAATGGGAACAGTGATTTCTCTAAAATAATAGAGTACGGAATGTAATGTTAAGTTACTTGCCAAAGTTTCTTCTTCAACATTGTTATTTTTTATTATTATTATTATTAATATTTAATTAAACTACAATATTTTTCTTTTTTATTATTATTAATAATATTCAATTAAACTATTATATGTATACGGTGGGAACAGTGCTTTCTCTGAAATCACTAAAATAATAGAGTACGGAATGTTAAGTTACTTGTCAAAGTTTCTTCTTCAACATTGTTATTTATTATTATTATTATTAATATTCAATTAAACTATTATATGTGTACGGTCAAATGAATGGGAACAGTGATTTCTCTAAAATAATAGAGTAGTTGTATATAAGGAATATATTTTAAATATTCAATTACCTAATATGCATGCACCTAATACTTAATTGTAAGTCATGAATTACCTAATATGCATGTACCTAATACTTAATTGTAAGTCACGAATTAGGTGTGATTGATGGCTTTCTTTTGGGGGAGATAAATAGTAGTGAAGGTTTTTCTTCAGACTATATTAATTTATTAGTTATTTTTGGTTAAAATTTAAAAAAAAGATAAAAATTGAATTTTTAGTTACTTGTGGATTGGAAATAAACAAAACGAAGGTGTTCACTTGATGAGATGGGAAATGATCGAGCCTAAGAAACTTGGGGTTGGGAAAATAAAAATATCTTTTATTTTGGCCAAGCTTTAGTTGCCAAAACCCTATGGAGGAGGCGCTTATTCTCTTCAAGAACGTGGAGTATGGTCTTCAAGGATAAGTATTTGAAACAAAGGTTGGTTGTTGAATGAATTAAACTAAATAACAAAAATACAAAGTAGCTTCAAACTTTTGGAACTATTTGATTTGTTATTTTCATATTTTGGGAGATTGGTTGACCTGCAAACCTGGGAATGGCCACAGTTTTAGAGTAGGGGATGATCCCTATGTTGGTGGAGTTGGTTTCTATAAGTTATCATCTGCTCTTGTTAGTCATCTTAGTGCAAAAGGCATTCAATTCTTAGCTCAAGTAGGAGCAATTGAAGATGGGAATGGGGTCAGAGATGGAAATAGGCAAATGAATTGGAGCTTCAAGGGGCTTTTATCAAAGAATGGGACAAATTTATTTTTAGCCTTCAACGAGAGGGCATTCATCTCTTAGATGATGAGGACTCTTTAGTATGGTAGCGGAATCAGAAGATTGGAAAGGTAACTAGAAAACTTGTACAAAACTGGAATTTTGAGTCCTTGAATATTAGCTTTTAGAACTGGATTCAATGAGCTAATACTTGGAAGGAGTTGCTTTGTTATATATGTTGGGAAGTTTGGAAAAATATGAATGGTGTCTTATTTGAGGGGAAACATCAGAGTGTGAAGGAAGTTGGTCTTAAAGCTATAGGTGGGTATGTGGAAATTCATAAAGCGAAGGAAGGAAGACTAAACAAATCATATAGAGTTACTAGAGCCCCTTGATTCAATAAATGATGGCGAATTGGTTCCTTAAATGGTGCTTCTCAGGTTAATGGATTAAAATGTGGTGTTGGTGCTTATCTGAAAATGAGTGAGTCATGTGTTCAACCTTAAGCTAAACTATGGCAGGGAAACCAATACTAGAGGTGAATTACTTGCTCTTTGGGGACTTTAATTTTTTTCCCGTTCTAAACATATTACTCATATGCAAGTAGTTCGAGATTCCAAAGTAATTATTGAATGTAGTAATCTATCACAGTAATCTAAGGACTAAAACACAGTCTCATAAAAGATTAATAACAATAAGGCATGAAAATGGTGTAATTGTGCTACAAAATGAGTAGTCGCTCTGTATATTCACACAGAGAATGAGTAATACAATACAATGATCATGCTGTAAGCATGAATGACAAAGCAATTCGAATTCCCAAGGAGGTCATTCGAATTGAATGAGTGAGTCTAGCTTAACTGAATGTAAGCCATAGTCAACACTCAAGTTAACCACTGATCAAAACCCTAATTGACTCAACTGAGCCCTAATTGAAGTCGGAGTGCAATAAATGACTGAGTCTAACTGAAAGTGGGTCAGACACATGTCACTGCAAGCTAACCAACAAGTGGTAGCACATCAATGACTCCAATGAACCTCGATGAGGTTAACTGAAGTGTAACTGACCATCAGAAGTGGTCGGAGGTGCCCCTGTTGACTCCAATTCATTAAATAATCAATAAATAATCAATTTAATGAAGGAAGGTGCCTTCACTGCTTTGTTTAACTTATTGTAACCATCAATTAGCAATATGGGGCATTAATGACACTAAAATCACCCCCAGAGTGCTCCAGTTAGCCTCCCTGAATGTAGGAGAAGGCTAAGTTAGCCTCCTTGACTGAAGGTAGGCATGGGTGTGATCTAGCTGATGTCATCTAGTGCCCCTCTGATGTCAATTAAGTCAATAAAATTTAGGATAGTGGTTTAAATAGGCCAAATTGACCAAAATGAGTGTGTATGGTGGTAAATGTCTCCAATAGCCCCCCTTAAGCTATAACCAGGAGGAGTAGAAAACATAAAATGCATAAAAATGCTAGGGCCTCGGCAACTAAGGCCATAGGTCACCCTGTACAATACTAAAAAACAATGCTAAAAAACAAACTAAGTGAGGAAAAGAGGGAAAACCCAGTGGGAAAAACCCCCCTTAAAGCTGAACACTGAAAGTAGTAGAATCACCCTAATGAACTCACCCCCAACAGTGAACGGAGGTAAGTGAACTTCTTTTCTGAAAAGCTCTTGGTGAAGATGTTTGCAATCTATTCATCAGTCGAGCAGTATTGCAAAATGATGGTCATGTCATGCACTAGCTCCCTGATATAGTGCATGTGGATCTCTACATGTTTGGTCCTCTGCCTGGTAACTGGATCTGTGGATATCTTAATAGAACTTTGATTGTCACAAAAAGGGACAGTGGACAAAGTACTACCAATATCAAACTCTGAAAGAATGCCTTGCAACCAACTGCTTGGATGTAAGCATTCATCGCTCCTCGATACTCGGCCTCTACTGAAGATAATGTTATGGCGGCCTACTGTTTGCTAGAACAACAAATGGGGCCACCACCAAACATGAAGACATATCCGGAAGTAGACTTCCGATCAATAGAATCACCCGCCCAATCATAATCTGTGTATCCAACCAGCTCTAGCTCGGATTCTGCAGCATAATGAATGCTGTAGGTCTTGGTTCCCTGAATATACTGGAGGATCCTCTTGGTTGCCTTCCAATGAAGACCATGGGTCTACTGCATGTATCTTGATACATCATTCACGACATAACAGATATCAGGCCAAGAATGTGTCAAGTACAACAAGCTACCAATCAGTTGTCGATAAAAAGTGCAGTCCATGGGAGGTGTGTTTTTTCCTTCTTCAAGGTTGATTCCTGAAAGGAAAGGGAATGGTGCAGGCCTACATTCAGCCATGTTAAACTTGAATAACAGGTTTGATATGTATTTACACTGAGTGACCATTATCCCATCATAATTTTGCTCAATTTCAAGCCCCAAAAATTGTTTTAAGAGCCCCAAATCACTCATTTCAAATGCATTGTGGAGAGCAGTTTTGATCGCTGAAATAGAAGCAACTGTGCTACCTGTGATCAGTAAGTCATCAACATATAAAACAATAATAATCAAATGACCATCAGACTGTTTTATATACACATTTGGATCTGATCTACACCTTTGGAAGTTTTGCGAGAGAAGGAAGGCATCCATCTTGGAATACCACTCTCTTGGGGCCTGTTTTAACTCATATAGTGACTTCTTTAGCTTGCAAACCAAAGATGGACCAGAGATGTAGCCCTCAGGCTGCTTCATGTATATATCCTCATGAAGATCCCCATGCAGAAAGGCTAACTTAACATCCATATGATGCACTTCCCAGTGCTTAGATGCTGAAATTGCCACAAATAGGCAGATGGAGTCCATTTTTGCAACCGGTGCAAAAGTCTCATGGTAGTCCACACCTTGGACCTGAGAGAAACATTTTTCCACTAGCCTTGCCTTATATTTTCAGGTGCTTCCATCAGCAACAACCTTGGTCCGAAACACCCACTTGCATTGAACCAATTTCCTTCCTGGAAGAAGAGAAACTAGGTCCCAAGTAGTGTTTTTCTGAAGAGAATTCATCTCTTCATCCATGGCAATTTGCCATCTCGGATCCTTCCGAGCATGGTAGTAGGATTTTGGGTCTGAACTAATCATCAAATAACAAGTTTCAGACAACAAATTATCAGGACAAGAGAGCGCAATACCTGCTCTTTGGAAATCAGACCGGGTTCTCCTTGGATCATCCGGATTTCCAATGTTATCTCCTGCGGAGAAGAGTGTCTGTCGGGCCCATGTGAGAATATGATTTTGTACTTCAAGTTCTGATTCAGCATCTGATGTTTGCTGTACACTGATATCAGAAATCAGAGGATCCAAATCAGGGCCATCACCCCCAATTTCATCATCCAAATATTCAGTAGAATAGGAAGAAAATTCAGTAGTTTTCTCCTTCACTAGTTCCACTTCCTGAAGAGGCTTATCGAACTTGACACTTCTTTCGATGATGATCTGTTTTGTTTTGATATCCAACAGCTTGAAATCTTTTGATTCATCAGGATACCCAATAAACAGACATTTTATGCTTTGCAGTTGCAAAGCCCTTCTTTTATCAAGTGGAATTCGGGCCCATGCAGTAGACCCAAACACCCGCAGGTTCGATACATTCGGCTTGTGTTCGAAGTATGCTTCGAAAGGGGTATTCCCTTTCACAGATGACCGTGACACTCTGTTCTGAATGTATGCTGCAACATGCATGGCTTCAGCCCACAAATTTTCAGCCAACTTCTTTGATTCCAACATACAGGTGGTCATCTCCTTAAGAGACCGATTCTTCCTTTCCACTACATCGTTCTGCTGGGGAGTGTAGGGAATTGAATGTTGGACCTGAATACCACTTTGGGAGCATATGTGCAGCAAATCATTACTGACATACTCCCCGCCATTATCATATCTCAAGATCTTGATCTTAAGCTTAGAGGCATTCTTGATCACGGCCTCCAATTTAGTGAATTTTTCACATACTTCAAACTTTTTTTTGACAAAGAAGACCCATATGTACCTTGAAAAATCATCAATAAAAGTCAGAAGATACCTTGATCCATTCATGGATGTGACAGGAATTGGACCACTGATATCAGAATGTATCAGCCTCAAGATGCATGTAGCTCGGTTTGTCTTCCCCCGATCGAACTTGTGCTTAGGGTGCTTTCCAACCACACAGCCTTTGCAAATTCCAGTGGTTGCCTTGATGACCGGTAGGCCTTCAACCATGGAGTTTTTCTGTAATTGCTGCAAGTATTTGAAATTGAGATGGCCAAACCTCTCATGCCATAGCCTACTCACTTCATTTCCATGAGTTAGCAGAGCGGTGGGCTTTGCATCCGCCACAAAGTGGGAAAACTCATAGGCTTTTGCATAATGGTTTGCAAGGCCTTTAGCAATAAGTTTCCCGGATGCAAGTTTCGTTATCTCAACATCATTCGAGCTAAAAGATACTCTCTTAGGCACTCCTGTATGTGTCATCTGATAGACACTAAGGATATTTGATGCCAGAGACGGTACATACAAAACATTTGAAAAATAGCCATTCTCAAGATCAACTATACTTTGTCCTTTTGAAATGATGGTGGAGTCATCTCCCATGTGGATGAGGATGGATTTGCCGGTCTCCAAAGATGAGAAGGAGTCTCTTTCAACCATCATGTGGTTCGAAGCTCCATAATCAATCAAGAGTGCTTTGGACTTCGATGTGCTTTCCATGAGGGCATGACCTCTTTCATGCTGTGGTTCCCGATCTTGCTGATCTCTCCTTCGAAAGCTTTCTGGAAGATTGATGTGATTTCTCTCAAGGAGAGAGGTAGCTTCATCAAGCTTCTTCTTCATGCAGGCATGTTCAGGGTGGAAGCCCTTCCCGCAGTATGAACACTTGACTTTTTCCTTTCCATGATGCCCTTTTTCTTTGTTCTTCTTTGAGCCAGAAGACTCATCATGTTGCTGGTTTTCAACTTTAGGCTTAGGAGATTTGAATTTAGTTTTTGGGTTCTTCTGCTGCTTTCCTTTACCCTTTAGATCTTTGGGCCCCGAGATATGGAGGGCTTGATCACTGGAGGATCTAATGATCCCCATCTGGACAAGCTTATCATATTCACTTGTTAGGGACTCAATGAAGGCATTGAGAGTAGGCATCTTCCATCCAGGGGTTGTGAGCTTCCCCGCACGAAATGTAGAGACAAAAATTGAATAATTAGCTCCAAGCTTGGAGAGTATGGCGAGGATGAGCTGATCATCCTCCTTCTCAACTTTGCATTGCTTCAACAGTAAGACAATGTGCTTGAACTTTGTGAAAAAGTCATTCAAGGTCTCGAAATTTCAAGGTCGGAGAGACATCAATTCATTTTCGAGCTGGTAAACTCTCAAATCATCCTGCTTTCCATACAGGGTTTTCAATTTGTCCCAAATTTCCTTTGGAGTCTTCAATCCCGAAAGATGGAAAAAAAGATCTTGGGAAACAGAGAGGCACAAGAATCCGAATGCTTCATCCTTCTTGTTCAAGAATCTAGCTTTGTTTGTCACAGAAGTAGGCTCTTCTTCAGTGTCCATAGTGACCCTATAGAGTCCTCTGACACGTAGCTGGATCTCCATGTCTCCTTTCCATGAGTGGAAATTGAACGGAGTCAAAAGATCTACGGAAGAAGCCACCTGAATCTGTTGGGGCGAATGCTTTCACCTGTTAAAAGCCTGAAAATCACAACAAAAAGGGCAATGTAAGGTCGGACAGCCTGCACATTTTAGGCTTTCATCACACCCAGCATAGTCAATCAAGCAAGCTTGATCAACAAGTTCCTTACTTGGGGTATTAAGTGGTAAGCTTGGCTTCTGGTGCAGTGCTGGATTTTTGAGCTATTGCTCAATTTTCATGCAAGATCTGTCAAAAACCTTGTTTTTGAGCGATCTGAGTTTCGTCCCGCTGTGAGCTCTGATACCATATTAATTTGTCACAGTAATCTAGGGACTAAAACACAGTCTCATAAAAGATTAATAACAATAAGGCATGAAAATGGTGTAATTGTGCTACAAAATGAGTAGCCGCTCTATATATTCACACAAAGAATGAGTAATACAATACAATGATCATGCAGTAAGCATGAATGACAAAGCAATTCAAATTCCCAATGAGGCATTCAAATTGAATGAGTGAGTCTAGCTTAACTGAATGTAAGCCACAGTCAACACTCAAGTTAACCACTGATCAAAACCCTAATTGACTCAACTGAGCCCTAGCTGAAGTCGGAGTGCAATAAATGACTGAGTCTAACTGAAAGTGGTTCAAACACATGTCACTGCAAGCTAACCAACAAGTGGTAGCGCATCAATGACTCCAATGAACCCCGATGAGGTTAACTGAAGTGTAACTGACCATCAGAAGTGGTTGGAGGCGCCCCTGTTGACTCCAGTTCATTAAATAATCAATAAATAATCAATTTAATGAATGAAGGCATCTTCACTGCTCTGTTTAACTGATTGTAACCATCAGTTAGCAATATGGGGCATTAATGACACTCATATCACCCCCAGAGTGTTTCAGTTAGCCTCCCCGAATGTAGGAGAAGGCTAAGTTAGCCTCCATGACTGAAGGTAGGCGTGGGTGTGATCTAGCTGATGCCATCTAGTGCTCCTCTGATGTCAATTAAGTCAATAAAACTTAGGATAATGGTTTAACTAGGCCAAATTGACCAAAATGAGTGTGTATGGTGGTAAATGTCTCCAACAGAATGGGATCTCTAGAAATGTCAACTACAAGTGGCCTCCTTAGAAGGTTGGAAGCAACAAGTTAGAAGACTCCAAGATTAGTTTGTAGAATTAACATTTCAACATATTTGCAGAGAATTTAATGGTGAAATAGATTTAAAAAAATACAAAAAACTCATGAATTAAGAAAATGATAATATTATAAAGATTGGAGGAACAATGATGTATTATGAAGAAAGTGAATTCACTCAAAAGCAACGAAATGATGAAAACTTAATAATATAGAATTTGGAGGAGCAATAAATTCATTTGAGGGAAATTAATCTACTAAGGGGTAGCAAATTGATTTAGGTGAAATTAATCCACTATAGAAAACCTACTAATATAGAGATTGACGAAGAAATGAATTATTGTGAAAAAAAAATAATCCACCTAGGAGAAACAAATTAATGAAAATCTAGTTGTATAAAGATTGAAGGAGAAATTGATTTGCGGGAAACTAATTTATTGAAGATCAATGAACTAGTTTGAGAAAAAACAATCTACTATAGAAAATTGATTAATATAGAGATTGGAGCAACGAATTGATGTAAGTGACTTTAGTCTATTTAGGAGCACAATAGACTAGCCTAGGTGAAGTTAATATACATTAGAAAACCTACTAATACAAAGATTGGATGAGCAATGGATATAGGTACCATTATAACATAATTATAATTTTGTGTGCACTCTATTTTTAGCTAGTTTCTTAGATTGGGGGCATTAAAATTCTTGATGGCAATTAAGTTGCAATTCAATGAGAAATTGTATGTAGTGAAGTTCAAAGGTTTGAGTTTCCTTAGGCATAATATCTTAAGGATTTTTACAAGCAGGTTGCCATCGCTAACATGACCAATCATGCTTGGAATTTGCCTATGACATAATTTATTAACTTTTTCAAAATATGTCTTTATGTTATTTGGAGAAGCAATGCAACAATAAGGAACATGTTGATGGCATTTATGTGCATATCGCTCTACTAAAAAAAGGAAAAATGTAGGGCCATTAATCCTCTAGAGAAGATGCCTATCACCACCTAGATTGCCTTTCCACTAATCTTCTTAATCAACGCATTGATTTTAGTGATGATATAGTGCGAAATGATTTAGTACATTAATTTAAGAAATGAAAAGAAAGGAACAAACTAAAACCTAAAATTATACAGTACCCCAACTCGACATTTGGAAAAACAAAAGTATCAAAGTATACATCTTTCGCTCATTGTTGGGCATGGCAACAATAAGATAATTGTCCAAATACAAATGAAGATCACAAGAAATTGGAAGTAATATAACACACAACAATTAAGATATCACTTCATAAGGCTAGACTAGATAACAAACTTAGAGAGAAATAGTTGCCATTGGTAATCAAATTTTATTAGCAACTTGAAGTGGCCCTAGACAAATTTATGTCGTTTGTGTTTTATAATGTTTTGTGCTTCAATCAATGGTCAAGTTAAATAATCCAAAGGATAGAGATTTGAATTCGCTGAATCGAACATATATTTTGCAAGATAACATTTTGCATAAAGTGTAGTTGTTGGGTATATGTATGGAGGTATACCTATTATTGGAAATGTGAATGTATGGGATCAAAGAAGTTGCTCAAGAAACAAATAAAGCAATGAAAATACATATAGATACATTTGATTTGATACCATGTCTAAGAGGAAAGAGTTGTATCCATGATTAACATTTACTAAATGACTATAAGACATTAATATGATTAACATGATGGAATTTCTGAAGGTATGGTAAAAGGGTTGAAGGGTAACTTAAGGTTTAGGGGTAATATTACCTTAAGCCTCACCATGATTGAGGAAGATAGTGTAACCCTCTAGTTGGTGACATCTATGTGTAGATCATCCATGCAAATATGGAATAAGCTTGGACCATTAATCCTTTTGGTGAAGATGCCTTTGACCACCAAGCTTGGAAAACCTAGAATTAAGTATATATATAAGATTTCATCATCATTATTGAAAAGATAATGTCCTGGTTAAATTCATATCCAAGATAAATATTAACTATTTAAAAGAGTTCATCAATAATATCATAACCAAAACTTGGAAAACAAATATCTTGACTCTTCAAATAGAACTAGGAGCTACAATTTCAAAATAATTTACAAGAATTGTATATTAACTTCACAATGTTTATGTGAAATTCACAAAAGATCTATCTTTGTATTATATAGGTGTGTTAGTAGCTCCAAAAAATTTAAGAAAATTAATGACCTGGAAGAAATGATTTCTACTTAAAAATAAATACATTTCCCATATTCTCTTGACCTTTAGCATCGTTCATAATCTAGAGTACCTTCATAATCAAAGATTCTGAAGACACTCTTAAAATTTAACATATTACTAGAAAAAAACACGAACTTAATAATTTTGAACACGAACTCAATAATTTTACACTTAGTGACCCTTCTGAAAAAGGGGATTTGTTGGCAGCCAACATAGTGTTATTTTTTGAAAATGATATTTTAACTAGCCATTCAAAATATTCATTGACATCTATTATTATTATTAATTTTTATTTTTTGAAAATTTGAGTCTTAATATGCATGCCAGCAATGAAAAAAAGCCTTTAGTGCTTTAATTTTTCATTTCCATGTAGCTATGAGAAACATTGAAAATAGTCCCAAAGGGTTTTAACAATATTAAAGCCAATCAATCCATAGTCTCAATTAAGCAAATAAACCCTTACCAGAAGGGATTTCATAATACATGGGAAAAGATGGTCTATGTATATCCTCCTCTGTAACTAAGATCCATGAAACAAATGAACTAAAAGAATTACAAAAGAATTACTTATAAGTTATAACCTAGCCTCAAGAGGAACTAATCTCCCAAATGATGATACTGCTTCTGGTACACTAAAGCCTCCGCATGCAAATATATATACTATGTGGTCTTCCTTCATAAAGGATGATGTAGCTGGCCATGCTTCAGTCATAAGGAAGGAATCAAGGCTGGTCTTCTAGACAGAATTATCTTCATGTGATTGTTTAAAGCCATGCCCAGCATTCGTTCCACCATTACCATAACTAGTGTTAACACTCCTTGGAGAAGTTTTGGACTTGCGTTTGAAGAAGATAATCCAGGTGGCCACTTCCAGTACTACAGCAATTCCACCCAAAGAAGCAATAACGCCAATATAGGCATGCTTCCACTTGTCTGCAGGTTGCAAGATGTCATAGCCCTTGAAAATGTTTATTATACTCAAAATGATAACAGTGTACCCAACAGCATAGTGGTACACATTCCAGAATTTCCTGAACTTGTGGTCCTTCTTTGGCCGTAAAAGCAGTGCAAATACCTGCTAAGTTAATAGATAGTCAAATAAGCATGTTCATGGAGGGACACACAGATAGCACTAAGTTTTATAATATAGTACAATAATAATAATTATAAAAAACAATGCAAACATTCATTACCTGCAAAGTTCCAAGGCAGAACATTGCAATCCCAATTTTCCTGTGGGATGTCTGCTCTACACCTGGAGAGTCACTCCCCAGTTTAAGACCAGTGGCCCAACCAGATACCCCAAGAATATAACCTGCAGACTGGCAGAAGGCATGCAGGTAAAACCATGCAGGATCTGCAGATTCAAACATTCTTAAATATCTAGCAAGCATCGCTCCAACTGGCATCAATATGCCCCAACCCACAACATTAATCACCCCGTGCCTCTGTATACATTCAAACAAATATCATATCAGGCACATATACAATCATAGTCAGACAGAAATAAGAATAGCAATGACAATTCTCTTTCTTTTGCAAGAAGGGGAATTCCCCATCAAAGAAAACTCAGCAAATCAAATGTAAAATATGCAGAAACTCCTACCATTGCAGAGGTGTTTTTCGCATTTGTTGATGGTTAGATAGAAAGTACTTTATGTGAGATCTGCTTACTGATAGGCTATAGCTTTCAAAAATATGTTTTAGCTTTCTATAGAGAACAAGTTTTTTGAAGTGCAGAATTAAAAGTAGGTCTCAAGTTGAAGTGCAAAATTAAAAGTAGGTCTGATATGGACTAAACTTTTCTACTACTTATGGTCCTCACCAGCACAAGCTTCTAGTTTCTAGGAATGTTTGTTGGGCTCAGAGTTTAGAAACAATTTTCATGTCCTACACTCTCCTCCTGCATATGGTTGGTTAGGATATTCTAAAATGGGTAGGGAAAACATTTACCATCCTAACAATTAACCTCAAATAACCTCAAAAAGGGGTTTTTAGAAACAATTTTCATGTCCTACACTCTCCTCCTGCATATGGTTGGTTAGGATATTCTTAAATGGGTAGGGAAAAACATTTACCATGCATATGGTTGGTTAGGATATTCTAAAATGGGTAGGGAAAAACATTTACCATCCTAACAATTATCTTCAAAAAGGGTTTTTTTCAAAGAGGATAGCTTAGAGGACACAATGAAGCAACCCATTTTTATATAATTATCACATTTTTATATAATTATCACAGCTGCTTAAGTGGTTGTGGGTGAACATAGATACATTTTTATATAATTATCATAGTTGCTCAACTGGTTGTAGGCCAACATTGATAGGTTACAAGTTAAGTACCAATTGCCAGTTATCCATGCCCACTACATCACAAATAAGATATTTTTAATTTTTTTTATAATTATTTATTTTGAATTTGGAAGATGGTCTATAAAATAAATCCTGAAAAAAACCTAAACGTACACTTCTGTGTTTGTCTTTTTCTTTCATGCAACTATTATGCAAATAGAAAGACACTTCTTTTATACAACTAGGAAGAATGTCTTCTCTTATGCAATTAGGAAGAACTAGGAAGAGTGTCCTCTCTTATGCAACTAGGAATAGGAAAAATTCAACTAGAATATACATCTTCCATCTCAAATTGTACAATATAAATATAAACATAAACACCTTAAACACCTCAAATTGTAAAATATAAACATAAACATCTATAGATGTCATAACAAAAAATGTGAGGGCCAAATTAAGGTTGTGTAATATAAACAAAAATGTGAGGGCCAAATTAAGGTTGTGTAATATAAAACTTACATCTTTCAGAGTCTTGTAAGGAACGGCAACACTACCAGAGCTGACTCCAGTGCTGAGATCTATAGTTGAGGCACTGTTCAAATTAGGCGCATTATTAGCATGGGCCTGAGGAACCGAACCGCTAACCGCACTGCCAACTTGCCACACATGATTGACAGAGGTTTTATTTGAAGGAAGCGTGAGTGTTGCAAATATTGTGATATGGCCACTGCTCTCGTAGATAGCACTCTTGCTGCTCACTGTGATGCTAATACTAGAGGGCTGCGGAGCAGACTGAGACGCGAGATTGTAAGTATTAACAACCGCTTTGCCAGTGCTGTCCTTGTAGGCAATCAAAGCCTGTGTGCCAACCATTTGTACAGCAGATGGGTTTATACCCCAACCCACCCATCCAGCACTGGCCGCAGGAGTGGCTCTGAAAGCGATGTCGACTGTTCCATTCTGAGGATAATAAGTCCATGACAGAGCAGCACTTAATGTAGGCAGATCGTTGCAGCTGGAATATAAGTTGGTTCCCTCAGTGCTCGCGATGGATAGAAGGCAAGACTTCTGTGCCGATGCTTGCCAAGCCAACATCACCACCGCAAAACCCAACAACATGGAATAAGCACCCATGTTTGCAAAATCGATCAAATTCTCAGCAGCAGCAGCAGCACAGTCAAACGCATAAATCTGGTTTGGGTTTGAAAAAAAACACAAACAAGCTTTCAATGAATTAAAAACCTCAAAATTCAGGCTCTGAAACTTGAATTAGCGGTGAAATGGGTTGTTGATTCAAGAGACAGGTAGCCTGGGATGATGAAATCCCAAAAGTAAGGCCCTGAAACTTGAATTGGTGGTGAAATAGGATGTTGATTCAAGAAACAGGAAGCCTAAGATGATGAAACATGAATGAAGAAAGGCAAACTGGTCTGGTAGGAAAGGAGGAGGCGTAGGTTGCAATAAATAAAGGGAGGGGTGAAGTTATTTGTGAGAAAATGGCCAGGATTGGATTGGCGTGTGCGGGTAGGAAAGATAGGGCCGACCGACCCGATAAAGATTGAAAAATGGAAAGGGGCAGGAAAGAGCAGTCGGGAACGCGTTTGCAGACGACACCGTTCACCCACCCTAGTCCCTAGTCTGTCGTTCGTTGATTGTTTCAACCATGGAAGCTCCCATTCTGACCAATTCCACCCGCCCATGAAAAGGAAAAGCAATAGGAACGACCCAGGGGCCAGGCGTAAGCATAGGCGTAAGGCTTCTCTTGTATGTACGGTTCTAGTTACAAGTGGGTAATGGCGGCTTCATTGATTAGACGATTTACCAACTCCGTCTTACCGCATACCATGCCTTGCTTTCCTACCACTTGACCTCTTCCCTTCTCTTCCGGATTCTTTTCCGGTGGTTTAAACTTTCCCCAATGGAAGTTTCGATGGGATTGTTTTGTTCCTTCCGCTCTTGTCTGCATACTTGGTGTGGACTTCGTTTACTTTAATACTGTTTACCAGGTTCCACCCACCGTACCAAACAAGGTTGTTGCTGGCCATATTTGTCACGTCTGCACAAGAAGGTATGCAATGCCCCTGTACCAGAGATACTGCCAAATGAAGAATTCTTTAATAATATGACCATATGTGTATAAATGTGAAACCTTCAAACCTGTACCAGAGATACTGCCAAATGAAGGATTATTTAATAATATGACCGTATATGTATAAATGTGAAACCTCTTCACATGTCAGACATCGTCAATCAGAGTAGTTGGGAAGTGTCGTTTTTATATAAACTGTCTAGGTTTAGATGTTAAAAGATGTTTAATTCTATAGGCGTTGGCTTTCCACTTGACCATTTGCATCGATCGGACACCAGCGATGCATGATGTGAAAGCTCACGCGAGCCAGGTCGTCCGATCGGTGCAAATGGTCGGGTGGAAAGGTAACTCCTTATATATATATATATTTTTCTTTGTTAAATGGGAGAATCTACAACTATATACTGGTAGGTGTTTTTTTAAGAAAAAAAAAATTGTATTTTTTTTATATTCAGTGAATCAAACATAATGATATTAGGTATCAGATCCATCTAAAAACCATAAATAATGTTCAATTTGACTCTTGAGTAACTAAAGCCAAGCTCCCAACTAAAATAAAAAACCACAAACAGTGCTCAACAACCTGAGCAACCAAAATCAGGCTCCCAACCAAAGTAAAAATCTACAAATAGTGCTCAATAAGCTGAGCAACCAAAACCAGGCTCCTAGACAAAGTAAAAACTACTCCAGCTAAAAAAGTAAGTGTTGGGGGTAAGAAAAAACTGCTCCATAAAAACAAAAAAAAACAAAAAGAGCCGAAGAATGTGCTCGCGGAACCACCATCAAGCACACACCATGGCCTGAGCAAACCACTGCCGTTGCCATCGCTGCCCAAACGACTCATGAACAAATCGTCGCATTCACATGGAAAAAAAATCGTCACCTTGCAAGAAGCCAAATGCAAAGGCTGCTCATTGAAATGAAGAAAGCGCATCGATGAAAGTCCACCACCGGAAAGCCATTGATGTCATCACGCCATACCTGGTAACAACAACAATGTATTAGAATGGACCTCGCCCACAAGCAGGGGCAAAACCAAACCATCCCAGTCATCTCCGTCGTCGTCGCTGGTGGAGCTCTACGGGTCGTCGTGCTTGATTTCCTCATTAATCCATGGTAGTCGTTATGAAAATAGAGAGGATGGCAGCTAGGGTTCCAACCCTAGCCACCTGGTACTGGGATAGTATACGACTCTCAAACCCTCCGGGAGCACCACTTTGAGTTCCACCTGAAATTCGGTGTGATCCCCCATAAGTAGGTGTTTTTTTTAACTGATGACGAGTTCAAACTTATTTGTTTCAATAACATATAAGAGACTTAAGCTTAAATCAGATTAATTATCACCGTAAACTCTAGGTTAACTTTAGGTTAGTGGCAGTAATGTATAAGTTGACCAATGTTTATCACATTTAAGATGAGGTCTTCCTCAAGGGGATGCTTACCCTTTTTTAGCACCATTACAATGAGTTAATGTGTTATTGGGAATTTAAACCTAGGTATGGAAAGTGCAAAACTTACTTCCTCATCATTTAAACTATTACTCCTTAACTTGGATATCATATATTGATATTATGCATTTTGGATAAGAAATCAAAGGCTTATGAGGTAAGTTTCACAATCTTCCCATCGAAGCTCAAATCCTCAATGAGACATTGGCCTCTTGTGATAAAGATAGGAGGATAGGCGCGCACCCAGTGAGTGGGACCCCATATTGAGCATGTCTCTAAAACGTCTCAAAACGTCTCGGTCTTTAAGTTATTGGTATATCTGACTTGTAAATTGTTGAATATATTTTTAAGTTATAATGACAACCACTAACAAAGACAAGTTATTGATTTTCATAGTAAAAAAATATACATCTTAATTATAATAAAGGTACTTGAGATTTTTGCAATAAAGGTATCAATGTTCTTTTTGCATTTGTTTTAATTCAACGTTTTAAAAATGATGTAGTATTAATAAATTGTTTATCCATAGTATTAATGATATCTATGAATAATTTATTATTAATAATAGTTAATATAGTATTAATACATCATGTATTAATGTTTTACTAGATTTAAATTGTTAAGATATTCTTTGAGAAAAATAGATTTAATTGTTAGTAATTTAAATGTAAAGGAATTAAAAATAAAAAAAAATAAATGAAATGAAATCAAACTTTAAGAAAAACGAAGATAAGATGATGAGATTATTTTTAATTAATAAAAATAAGGAAGAATAATAGAGAACAAATTATGAGATTCTTTTGAATTACTAAAAATAAAGGAAGAATAATCCAAAGAGGTACACTTAATATTAATATTAATACGATGAATATATAATATAGAAGTAAAATATTTAAAATATAGGAAATGGTTAAAATAATAAAGGTTAAAGGCAACATTA